>JAGFMF010011680.1:10119608-10372100 GCA_019455555.1 Galemys pyrenaicus | reverse complement strand
GGTGCGGGGTGGGGCCAGTGCGGGCAGGGGGAGGGCTGCGGGGTGGGGCTGGTGCGGGCAGGGGGAGGGGGTGCTGGGTGGGGCCGGTGTGGGCAGGGGGAGGGAGTGCGGGGTGGGGCCGCTGTGGGCAAGGCCACCTCACACGTGGTCCCGGCCGCACGTGGCCTGGTGGTGTTTGTGGGCCACTTAGCCATGCAGATTTCTTATTTTTTTTTAAGATTTATTTATTTATGCATACAAGTTAGGTGCAGGCCAGAGTCACGGGGTAAGAGGACTCCCCAGAGACAGAGCGGGGAGCAGAACAGGCGGATCCCCGAAACGCACTGCAGAGGGAGCAGCGGGAGGCAGAGAGTCTGCTGCGCCCTGTGGTCAGCTCCCTGATAGGTCACTCCCTGGCGGGTCACTCAGACCATGGTGGTAATAGCCTGAGGCTACCCCTCGGCCAGCAGGGAGGCGGCCATGCAGATTCTTTCGGGAATTTCTCGTTCTTGACTTTGGCCCACCCCCCAGCCGTCTGCAGGGCTCTGAGTGTTGGGTTAGGTGTTGTCGTACGTGTTGCGGATAGTTCCCGCCGCTGTCGTCTGTCCTTGGGATGTCCTGGGACGGCCCCCTCCCGGAGTCGGCGTCTGGTCGATGACTCACGGGGCGTGCGCGGGGTCTCCGCTGCCAGCCCCGGCTCTGCGCCTCGCAGACTCGAGAAAGCCGTTTTAGAGCTAGACCCAAACGCTTTCCAAATGTTGGCCACAGAATCAGAAATTTCAAGAGAGCTCTGGGATTTACGGGCCGGCTCCAGGCCGCCCGGCCGCGGAGTCTTCTCTGGCTGTTGCCCTCGCTGCACGGCCAGTTCAGTGGGAACAGGGCAGGCGAGAGGCAGGCCCCGCATCCCAGGGCAGCCTGGGCACCGGCACGCCGTTCCATGCCTGGGGCTGTCGGCGTGTCAAAAGTCCTGTGATGGGGCCGCCTCCCCACCAGAGCCAGCGCAGCCTCAGTGTGCCCAGCACCCCCACCCCCACGGGCCCGCTACGGCCAGGAGGCCGCCCTGGGGGCGCTCAGAGGGCCTCGCACACCGGGGAGCCCACGTGTTTACGAAAGGCAGCTCCAGCGAGTGCGGGCACCTGCGTGGGCGTGGGCTGGTGCCGCAGCAAGAAAAGAAACACCCACCCCTCCAGCGTGGCTTTGGGCTCTCGAGGGGCTGCGGGCACCGCCCTGGCCGCACGGCCCTCACTGTGTGCTCGCGAGGGGGCCCGGGACGCGGCCTGCGTGGCCTGCATGGCCGGCTGCTGGCTCCGTGCCCTGCCGGCCTGTGGGCCGGGCCTCTGCTGTTTACAGCGCCTTAAGCTGCACACAGGGCTGGTGCATCTGGCTCATTCTCGCTGGCTGGGATCGAGTCAGCCCGTGCTGTCCCCTCGGCTGCTGGGACGCTCGCCCAGTGCCGCCCAGGAGAGCCGACCCCAGGTTGATGAGCACACTGGTCCCTGCCTCCGCCCCCCCCCCTCCTGACCCCTCCGAGAGGCACAGAGCCATGCCCCTGGCGTCCAGCATCTCGCCGTGCAGGGCCGGCCCTCGGGCTTCTCTGCCCTGGGAGGCTCTTTCCCTTTCTGGCAGTGGAGCCGGCCAAAGTTTTGTTCCTGTTCCCTGTGTTTCACAACACTCGGGAGTCAGCACCGGCCCTGTGTTATGAAACGGCCAGTCTGTGCTTTCGCGTGGAGCTCAGTGGTTTGTGATCGCGCTAGGTGTTTTCCAGAGTTGGGGTAACGCTGGGGGAAGATCCTCGTGCCCCACGTCCGCCTCCCACGCAGCCTGCCCTCCGGCCCCCCCAGAGGGCCCCCAGCCGTTTGGCTCGTGTGCTCGGGCCTGAGTGGGGGAACGCCCACAGCCCGGGAGGGTGGGGGGCACGGCATGGCCCTGCATGTGGCTCAGGTGCGGGCCCAGCTGGTCCTGCCTCTGGGGAAGCCATAGGCAGGAAACAGCCCGGTCTGCCTTTCCCAAGCGTTTGCTGTTGTTTTGCAAATCCAACAAGCGTGGACATGCAAACTCAATTTCAGTTGGTAAAAGCACTTTTTCCTTCTTTCTGTCCAGACAGAGGCCCTTTGCCAGTCCCAGGGCCACTGCACGCCCGCCAACTCTGGCCTCCCGCTAGGTCAGGGCCTGTGGCCCGCTCGCCCTGAGCCGTCCTCCCGGGCCCTCCTCCTCCGGCCGTCCCTGCTCAGCTCGGCCGTGGCGCTGCCTTCTCTGACAGTCTGGGCTTCCATCTTGTTGCGTTTCCAACCTTTTTCTTTGGCTGCTTTTGTTTTGCGAACTGGCAGCGGAAGTCCCAGAAAGGGAGCTGGGCTTAGGAACACGAGTGGCGTTATTCAGGGGCGCTCGGTGCCGCCAGCGTCCAGCTGACCCTGCGGGGCAGAGCTGCCGGCCCACGCTGCGAAGACCAAGCCAGGAGGCCGAAGCCGGGAGGAGGGGCCACTTAGCAAAGGAAGGAGCAGGCAGGGGCCCAAGAGGTCAGAGAGCCCATGAGCACCGGTCAGCTTGGGCAGCCGTGGCCACGGCTGGTGACTGCCACCCTGGCCACTGGGGAGGGGCGACCCAGCCTCAGGGCCATGGCCTGAAGAAGCAGGACCTGGAAGTAGAGGCCTCCTGTCCCCTCCCCCTCCTCCCTCCTCCCCTCTTCTTTCCCTCTCCTCTCCCCTCCCCTCCCCTCCCTGCTACTCCCCCTCCCCCCTCAGTCCCCTCTCTCCCCTCCCCTTCTCTCCTCTCTCCCTCCCTTCCCCCTGCCCCCTCCCACCCCGCTTCTCTCTCCTCCCTGCCCCCGCCTGCTACACTCCCCCTGGTGTCAGTCACAGTTGCTCAGGAGGCAGCATGCACTGGTCTGTGCCTGCTCGGCAGCTGGCGGTCGGCTGATCAGAGGTAGCAACCAGCCGGTCTTGCAGAGGCTCCAAGCGCTGTGCGCCACCATGCAGCTCCGAGACGCAGGGCGGGGCGCAGAGGAGGCGAGGCAGAGCTCCTCTGGGCCTCTGGTCTGGCGGCCCGGCTGGGCCGAGCATCGTGGTGACTGCTTGCCCGCTGGGCCAGCGGCTCCCGGCCGCGGCCAGCACAGGGCGGGCACTTGAGGGGCGTCGCAGGTGGCGGCCACGTGGCCTCGGCCAGCCAGTGGCCGGGCCGGGTGCGCCGTGGTCCGGGCCGTCCAGCGCCAGCGTTGGACTCAGCCGCCGTCTCTGAGCGCCGTGGCCTGTGCGGCCCTGGGCCTGGTCGGGCCCCGCACTGCTGCCCGCCGCGCGGGTCACTGCCCCACAGCTGGCGTGGGGGCGCCGCGTGGGATGCTGCGGGGCCGAGCCGCCCCCAGCCTGGCTCCCGGCGCGGTGGGGCCCGGCTGCGAGTGCCGCCACAGCGCTGGGGCAGAGCCGCCGTCCCCAGATGCAGGAGCGGGAGCCTGCCAGGAAAGCCGGCCAGAGCGTTTCTTGCAGAAAAAGAAAGCGTCTCCTGATTCCCTCACCTGGCAGCCCTGTGACGGCACCGGGCGGGCGCGGGCCGTGGGCGGGCGGGCACTGTGCCGACGGCTTCAGGACGGCCAGGCCCCGCGGGCTGCAGGTCCCGATGCGCCCCGTGGCCGCGTCCAGCTCGGCCAAGACCCCGGCTTGCGGGCTGTCTCTGGTCTTGGACGTGCTTGTGTTGGCCGTGGACAGAAGACTCGGGACACGCGTGCCCAGGCCGCGAGGGCGCTTCGGGGTGGGGCGCTGCCCGCTCTGGCCCCGTGCGGCGGGCGCGGCGTGGTGGAGAGGCCAGCGTCTGCGGCTCCGGGCAGACCAGGGCTCCCGTGCGGCTGGCCGTGGGCCGGGTCGGGCGTCGCACAGCGGAGGCGGAGCCCCAGGCTGGGAAGAAGCGGCCCCGGGACTGCCTCTTCCGTGCTCGAGCTGCCGCCGCGTGGCCATCTCTGTGGCGACAGCCCGGCTGGGCCGGCCGCTGCTGCAGAGAGCACCGCCCCGCAGGCCCGCAGTGCCCGCGCAGACCACGGGCCGGGCCGCGCCAGGGCGGGGGGGCTCGGGGGAGCGGCTGGAGCGAGCCCAGCACGGCCCGGCCCGAGGTCTGCGCGGGGTCCTGGAGGGAGCGGGCGGGGGGGTAGGTCTGGGGAGGCTGGGGCAGAGGGAAGGACCGCCTGGGGAGGCCGGAGGCTGGTGGGGTTGGCGGGCAGGAGGAAGCGAGCCGGGCCTCGGCCTGGGTGACCTTGGCTTCGGCTGAAGGCCCTGGGGGAGGTTGGGAAGTGCTTGTTCGCGGCCGCTCACTTGCCACTCTGACAGCAAGTTTGTCTGAAACGCTGACGTCCCGCCAGGCCCCAGTGCCGGGCGCGCACAGTGAGGACCGGCTCACGGCCTCCCTCTGTCCCCAGGCCTCAGCTGAGTGCTCTCGGGCCTCCTGGAGTGCCCGTGCGCCCGGCCGTCCAGACGGCCCGTGCGGCGCCTTCCCCAGGAGAGCTGCAGGCGCCGAGGTGCGCTTCGGCCGCGAGTCCGCCCCTAGTGGCTGTCCCAGCCCTGCCCGGACCAGTTTCTTAGTGACAGCGTTTAGCGCAAACCGAGGCGCCCGGGCCGCTGCAGGGCGGCTCCTGCGGCCTGGCGCTCACCCGGGAGGTGCGCCGCTGCGCTTGCGTCCAGCGGACACCCGTGCGGCTCTGCCCGCAGCACTTGAGGATGCTGCGCCCTCGGGTCCTCCTCAGCGGCCGTTTCCAGGGCAGCGCGGCGCCGTCTCGGGTCGCTGTGTCCGCGCCGCCCGCGCCAGCACCGCTCCGGCTTTGCTGCCCGGGCGCCCCGGAGCGGGGCCTGCGGCCTGGCCTGCCTGTGGCTGGCGAGCGCGGAGCGCAGGCTCTCGGGCGCTGGCTGCCGCGGCAGGAGACGAGCGCGTCTGCGGGGGCCGGGCGCCTGTGCCCGCGCGGAGTGCCCATCTGTCCCCCACCGGAGGGCGTCCGGTCGCCTCCCCCGCTGCGGCAGACGGCTCTTCCGGGACGTGGGGTGCAGAGCTCTCAGAACCTGTTCAGCTCCGCTGGCTGTGGCCCTCGGAGGGGGCGCAGCACGTGGGGGTGCTTGCCTGAGCATGGGGGGCGGGCGCCAGCAAGAGCGGCCGAGTGGAAGACCAGAGAAGGGGCACCCCGGGCCGGGGAGTTGGCCCTCGGCGCGTGGCTGGAGGGGGGCGGGGACGGCCAGCACGCAGCGTGGGACGTGGCGAGCCACCGGCCGTTGCGGGTGACCTGCAAACCTCGTGCAGGGACGTGCCTCCGACCCTTCATCGGAGAGCAGTTACGGCGGAGGACACTCTCCGCTGGCCAGGGCTGCCTCCCGCCGGCCCGCCCCAGCCGCCGCCCGGGCCGTGCAGGCCTCTCAGCGATGCGGACCCTCTCGGGCAGCCCTCTGGCCCCGTGTCTGGGCGGGCGCCCTTGACGCCCCTCCCCGAGGACCCTGCCCTGTCCGCCGCGTCCGCAGCCGTGTCCGAGCAGCATCTCCTCGGCTTGACTGGCTTTTCTGCGGGTGCTGGTGAGATCCGCTCCCTGGGCGAGTGAGAGCGTGGCGGGCGTGGACACAGGCGGCCTGCGCTCCCGTCCCGCTCCCCGCCCTGTTTGGGCCCGCTCCGTCACGGTGTGAGGCCTTTCTTCTGCTGAGTGCTTCATCTTATCGCCTTATAAGAACTCCGTTACGTACTAAGGAGCTGGCTTTGCGCTTTCCTTTGCGCTTTCGTTTTCTCTTGCTCTGTAACAGACCGCCTCGGGCTGTGTGGCCTGGAGAGCCCGCCCGGCTTGCCACGGGGTCTTGGGTCCGGAGCCCGCCTGTCTGCCGGCGTCCCGCTTCAGGGTCTCCCCCGGTGGCAGGGGGCCCTGACGTGCCTGCGGGAGGCGGCATCGCTGGGTGTCGACCCCGCCCCCACTTCCTGGCCCTGCTTCTGGCGGCCCGGCTGGGGTGCCTTCCTCCTCCAGGCCCATGTGGCGGCGTCTCGGCGCCTCTGTGGCAAGACGGCCTCGTGATCCAGCCTCAGCCACCTCCACCTCCCGTCGAGCTGCGTAGAAGCCAGCCACACTGGCAGGAGGCCCAGCAGAGCACACCGGCGTGGGACCGTGCTTCCAGGCAGGCCGGCAGCTGCAAGAGAGGCTTGTGCCGGCGGCTGGGGCGGGTGCCCTCCTGCCGCCACCCTCCACAGAAGCCCGGCCAGTCTGCGCGGGCCAGCTCCGGCTGCCGCGCCCACCCGAGCCAGTCTCACGCAGAGACGCACCGCCCTGAGCCGCCGTTGCCCCGCGCCCCGCCACGCCCTGCCCCAGCTCCGCGGCGGCTGGCTTTCCCTGCTGCCTTCCTTGCGTGGTCGTGCACGGCTCAGGAGCTCTTAAACTACTTGTGCATTTTTCCCAGTTGCCGTTTGTCTTCTGGCGTCTTTAGGACGAGGCTCTCCTTTGCGGAGTCGAAGCTCTCTGCGTGAGGCGTGCGTCTCCGGGGCCTCCGGGCCCTGTCGGGCCGGCGGGGCTGAGCTTCTCGGCTGGCGTCACGCTCCGGGCCTTGGTCCAGCCCGAGCACCCAGCTCCGTGCCGGCCGTCTCCCCTCCGCACGTCACCCCTGAGCTCCCGCGTACGGACGTGTTCTTACTGAGTCATGGTCTTCAGACACCAGGTCACACCGTGGAAGCTGATTAGTGGAGCTTTCACATTTCAAAGATCTGTGGGGTTAATTCACTCATGCTTTTTTAAAGATTCATTTATTCATGCACACGAACTGGGGTACAGGCCAGAGGCGAGGGTGGGAGGACTCCCCAGAGACAGAGTGGGGAGCAGAACAGGCGGATCCACTGAAGCCCACTGCTGAGGGGGCAGCGGGAGACAGGCGAGTCTGCTGTGCCTGTGGGTCCCCCCGGCCGGCGGCGGGGATCAAGCTCGTGCTGCAGCGGCTGCGGTCGGCTTCACGGTGCATTGCTCAACCCGCTGCGCCCCAGGGCGGGCCCACTCTCGTGCTTATTTTCAGTGATTTCTTTCCAGGCCTTTACTAATTGCTTCTTTTTTGAACTTTTTATTTTTTTAATGCTGTCATCGATGTGCTCTGTGCAGCCGCGTGGGGTGCTGGGGCTGCTTCTAGACGGTGTTCGGCAGGTGGGAACTGGGGTGGCGGAAGCAGGACGGGAGCAGCGGGGCTGCCGTGGACGCCAGGGGAGGGGGGTGCACTGAGGGCAGAGGTGGGGCACTCGAGAGGTTTCAGAGGCGCAGGGGCCGTGCTCCAGCATGGCCCGGGCGAGGTGTCCAGCGGCCATCCCGAGAACGCAGGAGCGGCCGGTCCGCAGGAGGACGCGGTGCCCTCGGAAGCCTGCCGTTCGAGGTGCCCCCTCGGTCCCCAGGGCGCCGGAGAGGGGCCCAGGCCGCGATGAGTCGCAGCACGGCAGCCCGGGGAGCCCGGCACTGAAGGGGCAGCTCAGGAGTCTGCAGAGAAGACTGGAGAGACACAGAGGTTGGGAGGAAGCCAGGAGAGAGCGGAGTCCCAGGAGCACGTTTTCAAGAGGGAGTTGTCAGTGAGTCCAGATGCTTCTGAGAAGCCGAGTGACTTAGATGCCGAAAACGTCCAGTTGTGTTTGTTTACAAGGGAAGTTGTGGTTATCTCAGAAGAGAAGTTCCAGCGGAGCAGAGGGCTGGAGGACGAGGGTGGGGGGAGTCAGGGAGGCGCGGGGCCACTTCTGCATCCTGAGCAGGGAGCAGCGACACCAGGCCGACACCAGGCCGGGGAGGAGGACGCGGTCGTGGTGGTCGCGGAGTGGGAGGGGCTGGCGGGGCAGGCTTGGGACTGAAGACGGGAGAGCGGAGAGGGACACCCAGAAAGGGTCCTTCGGGCACGGCGCTGGCGTGGGCTCTGCTTGGCTGTTGTCTTGAGTTTTTCAGTCTTTTTATTTGGCTGTTTTTATGTTTGGAGAATTAGGAGTGGGAACTTCCCAGAAACTGAATTAGGCTGAGAAACGTGCTGAGATGAAGCCGCGCCAGGCACAGCGCGGGGCAGCACGTGTGACCAGGTGCATGGCCAGCGTCCGGAAGGCGCGGCCGGCCTGGTGGGGGAGCTGCAGGTGGCCCCTTCGCCGTCCGGCCTTGCATTTTTATGCCTGGGACGTAAGCGCGTTCAGACGGCCTGAGGGAAGCTGACTGTCCAGGAGCCGTGCAGGGTCTCGCCGCCCCTGCCGGCTGCCCCACCAGCAAGCTGTTTGCTGCCCGCGCTGTCCGGCGCTGCTGCGGGAGGCTGCCCGGTGTCCGGCCCCGGGTGCTGAGAGCTGCCGCTGGGCTTGGCCACAGACCGGAGGTTCCCATGACCTCTCCCCTCTGGACGCGGCTGTTTGTAGACTGACACACAGAACGTGGAGAGCCTGTTCTGGAGGGACACGTGATGGGACATTGGGGGTGCAGCGTGGTGCTACGGTCCCCAGCACCGTTGTGTGCGGGGAGGTTACCGAAAGGACAGGTCTTAAAGTTCTCGTCGCAAGAGGAGAGACCTGCCTGTGGTGGGGGTTTAAGCGGCTCTGTCACGTGCTCGTTGACGCGTGTAAACATCAGCTCGCGACGTTCACCTGCAGCTGACGTGGCCCATGCCGGTCACTCCAGCAGCACGCAGAGGACGGGGGAGGCGCGCGTGCAGGGGCTGTGGCTGTCTGCGGCCCGCCCGGCGCGCCAGGACCGCCCTCCGGGCCAAGGAGACCTGACCGCGCAGGCTCGGCTGTGGCGCTGGCCCCTCGCCCCCCTGGAGCCGGTGGCCGGGAGTGCGGCCGCGCTCGTGCGCTGGGCAGCCAGCCCCAGCCTCGTTGGCCGAGGAGCCGACCCCCGGGCTCCAGGCGCCCCGCAGAGCGGCAGACCCCGCACACGTGTCTGGTCCCAAAGCGGGGCCGGCACAGCTGGGAAACGGGCCTCGCCGGCGCTGGGCGGGGTGGCCACCCAGACGAGGCCCTTCGACGGGCGCCCGGCCACACGCGGCTCAGGACTTCAGCCCCCAGGAGCAAGCAGCGACGGTGACAGGAGGGCCGGCCTTTCTCCGGGAGCCCCGGGCCGTGCGGGGAGCACCTGAGCTGGGCACTGGTCAGACGCCGCCGCCTCCGGCCTGTGCCCACGCCGCTCAGCTCCCCACGTGGAGCTCCACACGAAATACAGGGGTTACCCCAGAACTCCGACGTCTCCCCACACGGCCACACCACTAGCGATTATGTTGCTGCAGCCTTTGGGTGTGAAGTGAACCCCCTAAGTTGAGGGGTGTGCTCAGTTAGGGCCAGGGCGGCGGTGCCTCGCCCACAACAGCTGAGGCTCCTTCCCACCGTCCTCGGGAGCCGGCCGGTCCTGGGCAGCGGGCGGGGCCCCGGGGACTCAGGCCCAGCTCTACGGGTGACCGGCCCGGGCCACCCCGCGCGCACCTGCCGCCCCCTTGCAGAGGCCTGGGAGCCAGGCGGGCGGGGCCCTGCTCCACTCCCAGCGGGGGCTGGGGCCTCCCCGCTGGCGCTGCCCGGGGGCGGCCCTGGGCCAGGAGGGCCTGGCTGGGCAGCGGTCCCACGTCTGCAGCGAGGGGGCTCCCAGGCCGCGTGCAGGGCTCCTGAGGCCCCGCCGGCCCTTCTGAGGCCGCCGCGAGGAGCCCAGAGCGACCTGGTCCCGGCAAGCCCAGCCGGTCAGAGCGGAGCTGGCGAGGCGGCGCCTCCTCCCACAGCCGCCCCTTCTGCCCGCAGCGGCTCCGCGTGCAGAAGGACGGCGCGGGGCGGCTTCAGGAGCTGCTCTCTGGCAGGCCCCCCGGCGGCTCGGCCAGCGGGGAGCAGCCCGGAGGGGCGGAGGCACGGGCCGCGCCTGGGGAGGGGTCAGTTCCCAGCGGCCGGGCCGGCCAGCTCCTGACCGCAGCCCCTCCCCGCACGGGAGGCGGGCCGGCACTTTCGCGTTGAAAACAGGATGCACATTTTGGTTTTTCTTTTTTTTTTTAGCTCAAACGCTTTACTTAGTCTTGCCACGGGCTGTCTTAAGAAATGTTCAGATTATTTGTTCCCCCCAGAAACGCTTTCTCTGGAGCTGCTTTGAGGAGGCCCACGTCTGACCCTGGGAAGGCCTCCCGGCCGGGCCTCCACACACCAGTGGCAGAGAGCGCCCCTCCTGCCGCACGCCTTCGGGGTCCTGGGCCGGACCTCCCGAAAGGCGCCCTCACTTTGTGCAGCAGCCGACTTCCAGCTTTTCGACTTTAGGCCTTTTGCTTGCAAGTTTCAGACGTGCCAGGGTGCAGGGGGGACTGAAGAGCCACGCTCAGCGCCCAGCGTTCCTTGGCCCCTCGCCCTCCCTCCGCTGTCGGGGCCCACGGCAGCCCCTCCGGGTCACAGCCAGCGTCTTCCGCTGGCCACCTCCATCCCTCGTCTCTGGCTGATTCAGGATTCAAGGCGGGGTGGGCACCCGGCCCCCTGCTGTGTCACCCCGAGGCCGGCCCCCTGCTGTGTCACCCCGAGGCCGGCTCCTGAGATCTGAGAGCCACCCTCGGCTCTCGGCCCTTGGCCTGGCCGTGGCCCTTGGCCTGCTGGCCAGCCTCTGGGCCCGGCTCCCGCCCTGCCTGTCTCTGCAGGTCTCAGCACCAGAAGCAGCTGTCCCCGCAGCTCCCGCCGCCACCACGGCCATCTTGGCCGGAGGAGATGGACAGGCATCCCCGCTTCACCCCAACTCTCTTCTCTGGTCATGGCCACACTGGCGCCGGGGTCCGGAGGGCAGTGGCACCTGGGGAGGGCGCGCCCCACGACCAGGGCCTGGCGCCGGGTGGGGAGGGGCCAGCAGCTGGCACCACCTGGGGGGCTCGTGTGGCCATTTGCTGGGCAACCAGAACGTACCCCCGCTGGCTCTCTGGGGGCCGTAGGGCCGTGTGGACGGGTTGCGGTGGAAGCCCAGGGCGGCCCTCCCAGGGGCGCAGTCAGCCCCAGGGGCAGGAACAAGGCCGGGGAGCAGCGGGTGAGCGCTGCAGGGCCTGGCCTCCACCTGCCGCAGCTGCCCGCTGCCCTCGGGCTCCCGGCGGGGCAGGCGGCCGCGCATTCCGGGAGGGCTCGCGGGCGCCGACCGCGTCCGGAAGTCACGTGCTCTGGGGGCCGCGGCGCTGCCCGGCTGTGGGGTCGGCTGTGGGGTCGGCGGGACTGCCCTGGCGAGGGGGGCAACCCGGGAGCGGCGCTGGAGACCAGGCCCGCCCGTGTCCAGGCTCCTGCGTGCGCTGGGACCCTTGGCGCCCTGGACGCGAGGCCCTTCCTGCCCCCGTGCTGCGCCCGCCCAGCTGCAGGCCGGGGTGCGGCGCCCCGCCCCCCAGCTCCGGAAGCTGCTGCGGCGCCGCCCCCGCTGCGCTCGTTTGCTTTGGGCGTGTGCGGCCAGTGAGGCTTTCGCGGCCGCTGCTCTCAGCCGCCTGGTCCAGCGCGGTGAGCTCCGCCTCGGCCGCCGCTGCGGGCAGCCCGCCCCTGCGCCTCCCTGCGGGCTCTGCTTGTGGCTGCCCGTTGACTCGACTTTTACTTCATTGTGGTGGCTCCCGACCCCGTGTTCGGTCTCTCCGCTCTGCGCGCGGCGCACTCTGGCCCTTCTCTGCTTCGGCCTGTCCCCGAGCTCGTCCCTCCAGCTCCGTCCGCGTTGCTGCGAGTGGCCGAGCCTGTCTGACTGCGGAGCGGTGCTCCTGCGTGCGGGGCAGTCTGCTCTGGGCGTCTGGGTGGCCCCGCCACCGGTGAGCAGTGCTGCGGGGGCGGCCGGGCGCCTTCTGGAGTAACGGTGCTGGCCTCTGGCGATGCGGCGGGGGCACAGCTGAGGCCACGGGCGGCCCGGGGTGAGCGCTCCCACGCCCTGAGTGTGTCGTGGGCTGCCCCGGCCGGCTGTGAGGCAGCGTGGGAGGGTCCTGAGCCGCGCCCTGCGCTGACCCCAAGCCCCACGTCTGACCCGTGGTGCGGTGTGCGACCAGGGCCACTCGCTTACTAACAGCGCGAGGCTCGCGAGCTGGTGGCCTCTTCCCTGTGCTGAGCGTGGAAAACAGACATAGAAGCGGGGGCGCCCCGGGTCTGCACCTGAGAAGCGGGATGGGCCGGAGCGCTCCCCGTCGGCGGCACCCTGAGCCCGCCTGCACCCCCACGCTGGCTGCGCCGCAGCCCCCCAGACCCAGCCACAACCCAAGACCGTGCTTCCATGCCGCTGCAGCTCGGGGCCCCTCCTGCTCCCGGCCGGAGACCCGAGCAGCAGCCAAGGGGAGCCCACAGGCGGCCCTGGGGGACAGTGCAGGTCCCTGGCCCGTGGAGCCCTCCTCCCGGGCTCCGCCCGCCCCTGGGGCCTGACCAGCCGCTGGACTCTGGGCTCGCCCCTGTTTGCCTTCGTTTCCCTGGCAGCAGCCCCCCAGGCCGCCTTCATCAGCATAACAAGGGGCACCCACCTCCTGCTGCCTGCACCCTGGGCAGCCCGGCTTTTGGGGGTGGCGGCCAGGAGCCCGGTGGAGACAGAGCACCCTGAGAACTGAGTTTGAGCGCCAGAACCACTGTCGGCTGCACACCATGCTGTGACCGCGGATGAGGCTGGTGCGAGCTGCACAGGGGGTGCACGGCCTCCCGGGCGCAGGTGTCTGCGCGAGCCGGGGCGGAGCCCGGCTGGGCCGCGGCACTTTCAGCAGGCAGGACGCTGGGGCTGGGGCCGGGGCCGGGAGCTCGTGTCACCAGCTTTTGGGCCGAGACAGGCCAGAGCGGGCACAGCCCCAGCCCCGGCCCCGGCCCCCCGCCGGCCCCGTGGCGGGTGAGGCTGGTCGCTGGTCACTGAGGGTTGGGGAGCTCCAGCCCCACTGGGACAGAAAAGGCCAGGTGGGAGCAGCGGTGACCCCCAAAATGGAGGGCAGGCCGGGGCACGGGTCGGCCCGCTGGTGCCGTGCCCAAAGACCATAAGCGGGAAGTCGGAGACGGCCGGGGGTCTGCTCTCAGGCCCCTCCTGCGGCCCCGCGGGCTTCAGGGGACTCGGCTCCCGGCGTCTGGGGCTCAGACCTCCAGCGTGCCCGTGCTCGGCCGCAGCGTGCGGGGCGTGTGCCGACAGCTGCCCTTCCTTCTGCCCTGGACCACCCGCTGCTCGCAGAGTCTCGCCTCTTGCAAACGGCTGTGGCCACGAGCCGTGGGCTGCCCCGCTGGGGCCTGAGATCAGCCGCAGCGCGGTCACCAGGGCTGGTTTTCTCGTAGCCGAGAGCTGTAGGGCGTAGCCAGGAACGTAGACCTGGGGTGCGGAAACCGCTGGCCTGTAAGACTGAATCAGCCTGGGCATTCACCAGCCCCGCGGGGAAACAGCCACGCCCGCAAAGGAAAACGTGCCGACCAGCTCCCAGAGGCGGCGTGGGGCTCCCTTCACTGCGCTGCATGGAGACCAGAGACCCTTTGTTGTCCTGCTGCGCGCGCCAGCGTCTGCCATGGAGGGTCCTTGCCCCGCGCCGCCGGCAGGAGCCGGGTGGGGCTTCTCGGGCTCCGGGCTCTGGCAGCCAAACGTGTATCCTTTGGATGCCGGCCTCAGAGACGCCAGGGGTGCACCCAAGTGCCCAGGACAAAGGCTGTGCTCGCCGGCCCGGCCCGACTGCGCACGCTTCCACCGTGGGGCTCTGGGCGACGCGCTGCCGGGACTCGGCCTGCAGCAGCGACGGCTTCTTTCGTCGCTCCCGAGCTCGGGGCAGCGAGTCACAACAGTGGCCTGGTGTGGGCACACGGGCGTCCTCCAGGGAGCGCGGCCTGGGTCTCTGCGTGGCCCCTGGTCCGGCCTGGGGCGCCAGCCTGCGGCGTTGTTTTTGCTGGAAGCTCGGAATCCGAATTATTTTTTAAAGATTTATTTACTTGTGCACGCAAGAGCTGGGGTACAGGCCAGAGTCACGGGGGGTGAGAGGACTCCCCAGAGACAGAGTGGGGGGCAGAACAGGCAGAGGGACTGAGACACACTGCGGAGGGGCAGCGGGAGGCAGGGGAGCGCTGCGCCGCCCTGGGGCCCCCGGCCGGGAAGGACTCGCGCTGCTGTGCCGCTTCACCGTGCTTCACGGTGCGGGGCTCACCCGCTCGCTGCGCCACCGGGGCGGGCCCTCGAGTCTGAACTTTGAAAACGTGGTCAGTCAGTGATGAAACTAAAAAGACGTTACGCAGAGGAAATTGCCCACCGCTGCGCAGCCCGTGGGCGCGCCGGCCTGGATCTGCGCGTCGACGCCCGGCGGCCCTGCAGACCGCCGTCTTGCCGGCGCCCGCTTGCTTCAGGGCGCAGGGTTCCGGCGCTGGCCACGGACCACGTCCCCTGACTGCCTGCCTCCCATCGGGCCTCTGAAGTGCCGTCCTCCCGGCTTCGCCTCACAGCCAGCGCCGTCCCGCTCGCTCTGCCCGTGCAGAGCCGAGCCCTGGGTGTTCGCGGCCCCGGCGAGGTCCCCACGGCGCCCTGTCCGGCGCCCTGTCCGCTGTCGCCGTGCCCGCGGGGCGGCCGTGCCCCAGGTCCTGACCCTCTCCCTTTCCCTCCGCAGCCTGCACTTCACCCGGCGGACAGCGTGCGGGGCACCCGGCGCCACGGGCTGGTGGAGCGCCCGTCCCGGACCCGCTTCCACCCCGCGCAGCGGCGGCCCGGGGACAAGCCAGGACGGCAGATATCCTCTCCGCGGCCGGGGTCGGCTTTGACGCGCCACAGGCTCCCGCGGCTCATCTCCTCGCTTCCCCTGGGCCTCAGCGTCGCCTTTGACCTGAAGGAAGCAGCTGGAGGCGGCAGCTCTGCAGCCGGAACGAGAGGGCTGCGGCGTCTGCGCTGTGCTACAGTGAGCCCGGCGCGTGGCAGCACCCTCTGCCCTGCGCGGGCTTCCCGTGCGTCCTCAGCCGCCGGAGCCCGCGGCCGGCTCGGGGCCTGGGTGGCCAGTGTGGCTCTCGAGCCGCAGCGCGGGCTCGGGGGGCGGCTGCGACGCCGGATCAGGGTGGCCGTGCGCTCCCGCCGCGTCCAGACTGGGGACGGGCCGGCCTGCGGAGCGGCGTCCAGAGCGCTTGGCAGCGGCGCAGACACGGCCGGCCGCCAGCGGAGCGTGGCAAAGGGGGCCGCGTGCTTGTCGGGCGGGGGCGGCTGCCGGCGGCCTGCCTTGGCCCAGAGAACTTGGGGTCCGGTGCGGGCCCGGCTTCTGGGCGAAGCTCCTGCGCCCCCTCTGCCTCGCGGGGAGCCGGCCCTGCGTGACGGCGGACCAGGCTCTGCAGGCCCAGACCCGGAAGTTGGGGCGGGCCCTTGGGCCGTGAGCCGACCGGGCCAGCGTCATGTGGTGCTGGGCCTCACGTGGCCCATGTGGCCCCGGGTGCCGGAGAGGAGCCCACAGCCGGTCAGGGCCGGCACCCCCGCTCCAGCCGCCTGCCCGCCT
Source organism: Galemys pyrenaicus (assembly GCA_019455555.1). Lineage (NCBI taxonomy): Eukaryota > Metazoa > Chordata > Mammalia > Eulipotyphla > Talpidae > Galemys > Galemys pyrenaicus. The sequence continues at coordinate 10,356,765 of JAGFMF010011680.1, read as the reverse complement.
GCCCCCACGGGTCCCGCACCGGGAGGAAGGGCCGGCTGCAGGTGGGGCCTCTGCTCTCCGGGCCCGAAGTCTCAGCCGCCGCGGCTGTTTGGCCTCTTCCCAGGCAAAGGGGAGGAGCCTGGGGTGGGCTTGTCCCCTGGCCGCCGGACGCCCAGACTCGAGCTCTGTGGTGAGGGCCCATCACGAGGCGAAGTGGGGCGGCAGCTGTCCGGGGCCGCTCTTGGCCGGCCCCTCGCAGGTGGGCGGGCGGCGCCGCCAGGCCCCAGATGCTGAAGACCGAGCAGCTGCGTTGCGTGGCGGTGTGGCCGCTCCACCTTCTCACTTGCCTTTCTCTCGGGACTTCTGAGCGTGTAGAGCGTGAGCCTTTGCAGCCAGCACGCTCGGAACAGAATCGCGGCTCACAGCTTTTTAAGCAAAGGAGCGGTTTAAGCCGGGGCAGTCGAGAGCAGCAGAGAGGGCTGCGCCTTCGCTTGGAAGCCACGTGGGTCTGCTTGGAGCCACAGGTGTCAGGCGACCGGCGTGTCCTGGCCCGAGGCCGTTGGCGCTCCCAGGAGGGCCCTGGACCCCGCAGGCCGCTGGACTCAGCCAGCCCTGGAGTGGCCGAGGAGCATGTGTTGTCTGCGCGGCCTGGACGGAGCCGCCGCGGCCCGGGAGCGCTTCTGAGGGGCCCCGGGAGCCAGGCGTGTCCCAGGCGCACGGCCGGCACGGGGCAGAGCACGTGTAGGTCTCCGTGGCTCTGAGCGACCCCAGGCGAGGCGGCCGCCGGCACCCACCTCACCTCCGCTGCCCCTCGCCGCCAGTGCGACCTGGGGTGCGGGCACAGCAGCGGCCAGCCGTGGCGCAGGGAGCTGGTTGGTCTGCAGACAGCAGCCCGGCGCAGGCCCGGGCGTCACCCTCCCACTGAGCCCCGGCGCGTCCTGGCCGCCGTCCACACAAGGGCACTCTGCAGGCCGCCGGGGCCAGCGGCCGGTCTCCTCTGAGGACGAAGGGGCCACGAGCGCCTCTGAGCCGTGCAGTGGGGAGACCCCCCGCAGCTGAGGTTCACCCCGAGAAGCGGAAGGGGCGGCGGAGGCGGCCCCTGCCCGGCGGCCTCCCGGCGGTGGAGACATCCTCACAGCGGGCCGGCCGCCTGGACCGCGCCACTGCCGCGTCTGCCACGCCGGCGTGAATCCTCCTTAGCACCGGCAAGCTGCGTGCAGGCCGCCTCCGCCGCTCACTCCAGACGGCGGCCCGGCCGGGGCAGGCCCGTCCACGGCGTCGCAGCCTCAGACGCGTGGCTGTGCTGGAGGAGCACCCGGCCCCGCCGGGCGCCCGAGCCGGACCTGCCGCCGCCCCGGGGAGGCCATCGGGCCGCGCGGCCGCCACACCATTTGGGCAGAGTCCCAGGCCCGCGGCACGCGGCTGGCTCAGACCCAGGCACCGTGAGACAGGGGCCCGCTGGAGGGCCCCTTCTCCGAGAGAGCTGGTTTTCAACGAGAAAACAGAGTCTGATCCGTGTCCCCAAAGGGATGGGCCTGTCCCACGTCTGGAAGTGCAAGAGCAGCAGGGGCGAGCGAGCGGCTCACAGCCCGGCCCCACAGTGCCCACACTGGTCCTGGCTGGGGCGGGGCGGGGCGGGGCGGGGCTGTGTCTTCAAGGGGTGGTCTCTGCTGTTTGGGGAGCGCCTTGCGCCTTCCTCTTCAGCCTACATTTGGCTTTGAGAGGCTCTGCACCCACGAGTCTCCTCCCCCAGCCCGGCCTCCAGGCTGGGACTCTGCATGTCCACCTCGCAGGGCCAGAAAGTCCCGTCTGCAGGCCTCGGGCTGTCCGGACCTCCGAGGGCACCTGCAAGCCGCTCAGTTGCACAGGGGCTGGCGGGACGCTGGTTCTGTGAGGGCCCAGGACGGTCTCCTTGCCCGCTGTGGAGTGGACGCTATGACGCGCCTGGCAGCCTGGTCGGGCGTGAGGGCCCAGGGGGAGTGGCCGATGGTGAACGTGGCTGAGAAGTCGGGAAGGGCCCGGTCCCACGCACCCCCGGCGCCCCTCTGGTGCACGTCTGAGGCGACGCCGGCCGCTCCCTGCCGGCTGCGTGGAAGCCCAGCCCGCCCCGCTGGCCGTCCGCAGGTCCCGAGGGACGAGCGCCAGCGGCTCCAGCTGCCACCAGAGGCCTGAGCCCTGCAGAGAGGCCTGTGGCCCCACAGGGAGGCCGGGCCGCCTGCTGCTGCCTGGCCTGCTGGCCGCACCGGTCAGCCGCCGGCCAGCCCAGCCCGTCACTCCAGGCCGTTGTTCGGGGCCGTTCCGGGCAGGCGAGCTAGAGCCACGGCAAGTCTCCTGAGCCCTGCAGAGAACAAGCCGCCCTCTCCTGGGCCTTCGGGCGCCGTCGTGGGCCACGGCCTTGGGGCGGGAGGAGAGTCTGCCGCCTCAGCGCGGTTGTGGGAGGCCCCGGGGCCCCGCTGCTGGCGTCCGAGCCGCGGGGGCAGCTGGCGGCCACTCTGCACCTCAGCCCTGGCGCCAGCCGAGGGCCCATGGGTGGCGGTCCCGGACTCGCCCGCGTGCTGCTGCTCGGCCGTCCTTTCCCGGGCGGAGGGTCGTCAAGCGCGGAAGGGGGAGGCGGCAGCTTGGCCGCGGGCCGGTCGGCTCCCGGCCCCTGCCCTGACCGCGGGGCCCATCCTGCAGCCTGGCGACCGCCTGCTGGGCACAGCCCCGAATGCATCTGCCGGCTCCGGCCCAGATAGACACGAGGGCTGCGGGGCCCGCGCGCTGCACCAGCCCAGGTGGGGAGCAGGGGCGTGCTCAGGCCCCCAGATGCTGGGCTGGCCCGGAAAACAAGTCTCGGGACCCTGCGGAGACCCCGGCAGGCGGTGAGCGCCGCAGAGCAGTGCTGGGAGCTGGGAGGCGGCGGGGCCGGGCCCTTCCACTCGGCTGTTTTCCTTTACTAAAACCCCACGGCGACGGCGGCGCCCTCGGAGCCGGCTACCCCTCGCAGCCCCTGGATGAGAGCTGGCCCAGGTGAGAGCCGCATCCCAGCCGGGGCGCGGCACTCCGCTGCTGGCGCTCTGCTTTGCCCACCTTGAGGGCGGTTCTAGAAGTGCGCAACGTCAGGCAGAGGATCTTCTTTCCCCTCGTGGAACACGTGTGACGGCGTGTAACCCCGGGCCACAGCTGAGGCTAGGCACATTGAACAGTGCAAGTGAGGCCTGCAGCTCGTTTATTTTATACCTTAGACTTCCACGTTCATTTTCAGGTGCACTCTGGCCCCTACGTGCACACGTTCTAGTCACAAGGAGCCTTTTTCAAGCCAAGCAGACGCACGCTGCGCCACGCTGGCTCGGCCTTCCTGCGCTGAGGGCTGCGGGCGGCTGGGCAGCGGGCGGGCGGCCAAGCCAGGCCCGGCGCACCTTTGCTCCACGTGAGCTTGTTTTGTGTCGTTCTGGCTTTAAAGGCAGCAGCCTCCTTGGAAGGAAGAGAAGCTCCCAGGGTTCAGGCTGGCGTCCGCGCTGAACAGGTACGTGCCCCTGCCCTGGCCGTCCTGCCCCTGCCCCAGCCGTCCCGCACCGGCCGCCGGTGCCCGCCAGCCAGTGGGGTGGGGCTGTGGGTGCCACAGCCGCGCAGGAGGGGCTCACGGAGCGCCCGTCTGAGCTGGACGCCGCCTGCCTCGCCACGGCCTTGAGCAAGGTTTGTCCTGACTCGGCGGGGGAGGAGCCGTCTGGGGCAGGCCAAGGGCCGGGCGCCGGGAGGCCTGAGGGCATGCCGTGCGCCCCGAGGTGCGTGTGTGCCCCGCCAGCAGCGCGCTGGCATCTGGGTCCCCGAGGCTCAGCGCCGGATGGGCCCTTCTGCCACCGATGGGGACGGGATGGATACAGCAGCAACACTTAGGACAGAAAGTGCAAAATTTCAAAGCATGCACGGACGAGGAAAGGGCCGGAGGAGGCCCTCAGGCCCAGCCTCAACCCGGTCCGCCCCGCGCCCTGCCCGGCCCAAGGGGTCATCAGACCAGCCTGAGGCTGCCCACGGGTGTTTCTGTAGCAGGCAGGTGGACCTGGGGTGAGACGAGCTCGCAGGCGTCATCTCCTGGCTTCGGGGCCGGGGGTCTCCAGCTCTTGAGGTTAGAAGTTAAGTTGACTTACGGAAGAGGCCGCTGCGGCAAGTGAAAGTAGCGAAAGAGTAGCCGCCCCTTACTCCCTAAGGCAAGTGACATCTAGAGAGACAGCTGACGTTTCTAGAACAAAAGAGTAACGTTGAGAAAAGGGATGTTGCAGCAGCCTCTACGGCCCCGAAGGGAGCAGGAGGTTGGCGGGCGGCCCACGGCCCGGGTCTCTGGGCAGGGAGCTCAGCGTCCTCCTGAAGGTGGCCCTGGCCCCCCGTGGCTCTGGGAGACCTGCCCACGGGAGCGCTCCCGGGGCCGGGAAGGAGGGGTGCGCCCCAGCCCCCTCGCTGCCCGAGTCACTGCTTCCGCCTGGGCGCGAGGCGCCGTGCAGCTGGGGCGCGGTCCCCAGAGCCTGCCGCTGGCAGCCGGAACAGGCCTGGGGCCGCCAGGACGCGGCTGGGGCGCGGTCCCCCGTCCCTCTGTTGGCGTGTCTCAGCGCAGTCCTGCGTTCCACGAGGAAAGGGACCTCCAGCGGATTCTCTCCCCCAGGACCAATTCTGACTCTGCCCTTCACACCAGCGCCCTGAGCGCCAAGCCCCAGGACCCCTTTGGAGGAGGAGGCCCGCCGGCCTGGCCCGCCCCGTGCATGGGTAAGGCACGAGCCCGGCCTGGGCTCTTCTCTGCTGTCCGGGGGACTGAGGCTCGAGCACGTGTCCGAGCCCAGGCGGCTGGCGGGCGGGGTGGGGCCTGACAAGGCCGGCCCCCGCGGTCTGCAGCCCCGGGCGCCAGGCCGAGGCCTGAGGCTGCCCAGCGGGACTCCCACCGCCCCGCTTCCCGTCTGGCTGTTCGCTGGCCTCTCCGAAGGGCCCCCAGGCAGGCCTGAAGGGAAAGGCCGAAGTGACAGGCTGCGCCGGGTCTCTCTGCTGACAGGCACGCGCCAGCGGCTTCTCCACCGGCCTGTCCCTCCCTCCTGAGCCCCCAGAGGGTGCTGACACCCCTGGCAGCAACACGGGCCCAGCCAGCCCAGCGCGCGGCCCCTGCAGTGCCAGTCCCAGCGGGGCGGCAGACCGAGCGGGACCCCTGCTGGCCGCCCGCCCCGTTGGCCGGTCAGTCTGGCCACGTCCGTGACAGAGCAGGGCGGGAGAGGCCGGGGTGGCAGGGCCCGTTTCCCCGGCTGCTTCCTGAGGACCCATCTGCCCTGCGGGCAGCTGTTCCCCAGCCCTCTGATGGCCCGGACGGAGCTGGGCTCTGGCCCGCCCCTCCCGCCCGCTTGCGACTGCCCGCCCAGCTGCCCCCGCCCACCCGCCTCCGGGCCCTCTGGCTGCTGCTGCTTCAGCAGAGCTGTGCTGCTGTGAGGCCGACCAGCACCTCGCCCTCGCACCATCCCCACCACCGTGACCCCGCGCAGCGCGGCAGAGGGGCCCTTGGGCGCCGTTTGCAGCATTGGCCGGCGGCCAGTGGACACTGCCCTGAGAGTGGACACCTGTTCCGGGGCGGGGCCCGACCGGCCCCCCGCACCAACTTGACCAGCCTCGGCTGCGTCTGCTCCTGAGAAGGGCAGTGAGCCCGGACGGCGCCGGCTCCCGGCTTCCTGCCCTTGCGGGCCGTCTGGGCGGGCAGCCCGCGTTCCCCGTGCGGCGCGGACCGTGTCCTGCCGCCCACGGAGGCCGCGCTTGCCGGCCCAGGCCAGAGGTGACCACACCGGCCGGGCGGGGCTTTTTGCGGCAGGGGTGCCCTCGGACGGGCCCTCGTGGGGGAGGAGGATGAGCTTGGGTGGAAGGGGACAGGACGCACCCCTGACCAGAGCGTGGGCCTGCGCGTGTGGCCTTCACGCGGGACCTGCGCGTCCAGGCTGGCCGGGCTTCTCCGCAGCCGGGGAAGGAGCGGCACCCTCGGCCCTGCCGGCCCGGGGGCTCCCCTCGGCAGGGCCCAAGCCCGGGGACAGGACGCAGAGCGCGGGGGGCAGCAGAGGGCGAGCGGGCACTGGGGAGCCGCGGCACGCGGGCGCAGGCCCGGGCACCAGGCGGCCGGTCCCTTCTCACAGGGCAGCGGACGGCCGCCGCTGGGTGTGCCGAGCCCTGAGACACATCCAAATATGGGCGTGTTCACCGGACGCCAGTGCGTCTAAAGCCCAGTCCGAGTCTCCCAGGATCAGGGTTATTTCTGGAAAATTGCATCTGTCGGTGGGAACAGCTTTAAATAGTTCCGTGTATCTCCCCCGGCAGTTCGTTAAGTTTGCTTTCTTTCCTTTTGGGTTTTAAAAATATCAACTAGCTTTGCAAAAAGGTATTTCTTTTTATAGGACGAGCCAAATAAAGACTTAAAAAGCGATGGGAAATGTCCCTGAGGCCCAGGATTGGGCCGCGGAGCAGAAGCCAGAGCAGCCGCTTCCCTGGGAATCTCCCGAGCTCCCTCTGGGGCGCCACCCGCGCAGGGGCCTGAGCCGGCGCCCGCAGGGCGTGACCGGCAGGACGGCGTCACGCGGAGCTTTGACTTAGCTCGTGCTTCTCCCATGTCCGCGGCGCCCCTGGCCCGGCAGCGCGTGGCCTCAGCTCCGCTGGGCAGCAGGCGGTGGACGGCGTCCCGCCCGCACGCCCGCCCGCGCCGCCTCAGTGAGGGAGGGCTGCGGGGCCCGTCCTGGGGAGTCTGGCGTGAGGGCCCTGAGTTGAGGGTGCGGGGGCCGCAGCCGCCGGCCAGGTTGCTTCCAGCCCCAGGCCGGGGGGCGCCTGGAGCAGCTGAGCCTGCCCTGTCCGCAGGGGCCGCGCGGCCTCGCCGTGCGCACGCCGGTCACGGCGCGGCCTTGCTTTCAGCCCTCCATGACGGCCGCGTCCCTGGCGTTCTCGCTGGCGGTAAAACCCCAAGCCGGCATCGGGCTCTGGCAGGCGTGGCGGTCACGCCGTGTCCTCGCGCCGCCCGCACTCCCGGGGCTGGCCTGGAGCGGCCTGCGCCTGGCCAGGTCTGCTGGGCCTCCTGCCCTCCCCTGCTGGGCTTTCCGCTCCCTGCGTGCCCTGTTCTGCCGGAGACGCCCCTGCAGCTCAGCTGTGGCCCGCCGCGCCACGCCGGCCCTGCGCTTGCCGTCGGCCAGGCGGGGCCGCCGCCGTCCCCGTCCCCGGGTCCAGGCCCTCAGGTTCGGCCGCACGGGCGCTGGGAGCACAGGCCAAGGCAAGCCCGGCGCCGCCAGCAGGGACCCCGGGGCGGTGCCCACTCAGCGCCGCAGCGTGAAGAGGCGGGGCCGCGGCAGCACGGGGCGCCAGCTGGGGCCACGCACACCCCAGCGAGCCCGGGCCTTGCGCAGGGCGTGGCTCAGCAGCTCGCGGGGTGCTCACCGCCCATGCCGGCCGGCCGAGTGGCCTGCATGTGGGTCCCGGCCCCCCGCGGCAGTCGGGCTCTTGTGGTTGGCCCGGAGCACACAGCGTGAAGCCCGGCCCCGGGCCACGGGCACCGGCACAGCGAGGAGCTGCGCCCTCGCCCCAGGCCGCCCGCCCGCCTCCCCCAGGCTGCCGGCGCCGTGAGGGGCTCCTCGACCTGCGGGCACGGCCCAGGCTCACGTCCAGACAGGGCTCACCCGGCGCGCCCAGGCTCGGGGCAGACGTGTGAGTGCGCCCGGCCTGCACACTGTCGTCCTGGGGCTGCGTCCAGCGCCCGCCCAGGGCCGCGAGGGCCGCCTGTGGCGCGTCCTGGCCTGCAGGCGCTTCGCCTGGCCAGAACCCGCTCCAGCCGTGCCTGTGCGGCCCTGCCCGGCCCGAGTGCCCCTGGCCCGTGGGCTCGTGCCCGCGCAGGCTGCCACGAAGAGGCACTGCTGTGAGCGCCCGCGGCCAGCCACCCGTCCTCGAGGCCCCGCTCTGCGGACGGCTGTGCCCCCCGCCACGCCCGGGGTGGGGACGCGCTGCCTGGGGCCTCGCAGTGCCCGGTCCGCTGCCGGGAGCAGGCGGGGCGGGCGGCTTCCCAAAGGGGCTGCCCCTGCTGGCCCCTAGCCATGTGGGGCTCCTCTCTGCGTCCTCGCACCGGTCAAGCCTCGAGCGCCGTGGGCAGCTGTGACGCGTGCCGCTCGAGCCGAGACTGCAGGGCGGCAGGGACATGCCCCGGACGGCGCGGTCGTGTGAGGGGTGTGGTGCCTGTGCCCGGCCGCGCGCCTGCAGCAGCCCACCAGCCCGGACTCCGCCGCGGGGAGGCTCTCGCGCTCGTGGACCCGGCCCGCTCCCGGGGCGGAGGCAGCCGGGACGCAGAAGCCCGGCGCCTTTCAAAGGAAAAGGGAAGCAGCTCGGCGGCCGCTCGGCCTGTCGGCATCGCCTCGGCCTTGGTGCAGTCCTGGTGCACAGCCCGCCCCGCCTGCTGCCCCGGGTCCACTGCATGTCGGGAAGAGCCGCGCGGCCGCAGTTGGGCCAAACGAAGCGTCTGACGGTGTCCTTCTTCCCTCCAGGTTTCTGCGACGGGGACAGCGACGTCCTCGGCGAAGGTGGGTGCTGCCCCCGCGCCAGGCCGGACCCCCGCCCCTCCCGGGCCCAGGCCCCTGCTGCCCCCGCCGGCCGAGGAGCCCTTCTCCAGCGCTGCGGGTGTGGGCGCGGCCGGCCGGCTGACTGGGGTGCTCTGCAGAGTGCGGGCCGTGGCCAGGGCCCAGAGCGGGGGGCGTGGGGGTGCCGGGGTGCACTGCGTCGGGTCCCCGCAGCCCTGTCACAGGCTGTGCAGGAGCTCGAAAGCCGCAGCCACACAAACAGGCCAGTGCCCCGAGCGGACAGCTGCGCCGGGCAGGGCCGGGGGGGCAGCCCGGCCCAGAGGGGCCCACGCCTTACCCTGCGTGCCAGCCCGGCACCTGCTCGCAGGCGTCGGCGGTGTCCACCAGGTCGTGTCCTCGCAGAGGGTCTGGCTGCGGGGGCGCCCGCACGGCACCGTGCTGACCAGCACGCTTTCCTCCCGGAGCAGCACCTTTCCCCGGCCCGCTGAGAGAGGAGGCTCTGCTGACCGTGCCCTCGCTGGTGGCCCGGCAGCTGTGGGAGGCCAAGGAGGTGGGTGCTTGTGGCCCGGCGGCTGCTCAGCCGTGCCCTGGGGGCGGCTGGGCGGGGAGGACGGAGGCGCGTCCCCCACGGTCGCCTCCGGGTGCCGACCAGCCGTGTGGTGGGCTCGCGGCCCCGGACTTCTCTTGCTCGGACAAGCTCGTCGCCCGCGATTCCCGGGAGCACGAGCCTCGGCGCCTCCCGCCTGCACCGGCGCCACGGGCTCTCCTGGAGTCGGTGTTTTCGGGCCCTGGGCGGAGGTGGTTGTGGTGCGGGTCTCGTGGCCCTTCGTGGCCGGCCGCGCGCCCCGACCGCCTGCCCGGCGCAGCGGCCTTTCTCCCCAGGCCGGACGCGGGCGCGACGTGCTGTCCGCGTTCGGCAGGACATGCTGCTCACCGAGCCCGAGCTCCAGCGGACAGCTGCGCCGGGCAGGGCCGGGGGGGCAGCGCGGCCCTGGGGGGCCACACCTGCTTTTGGCGCTGGGAGCTTTCGGGGTGACTCCCTTCTGCACGAGGAAGGCGGCAGCACCACTGGCCTGTGTGCCGGGGCTGCTGCCCGGGGCTCCCCAGTTCTGCAGACTGGCAGGCCTGTGCCTCACTTGGGAGTCGTGGCTCCGCTTCCCGCGTGACGCGCAGTCGCCGGGACAGGCCCGTGCACGCCCCGCGGCGCTGTCGCCCGGCCTCCCGGCTGCCCCTGGTCGCCCCGAGGCCGGCTGCACGAGGAGCTGGCCCGTCGGGGCTGAGGTGGCGCCGCACCCCCGTGTGCCCAGAGCCCCGAGACACTCGGACGCGTGCGGGCCGGCCTGGCTCTGCGGCCTGAGCCCCGCCCCTCTGCCCCAGGTGCAGTCCCTGGCTGGGCGCCCTCGGTCCTGCGACGCTGGAGGCAGCAGGTGAGTCGCGCCCGTCCTCTTCCGGGCGAAGGTTAGGCGCGAGGACGGTCCTACTGCTTGCCGAGGACTTGGCCTCTGTTAGGGGGGGCCAGCTGGGTTTCCATAGAGCCCCAGCTCCCTCCTGTCCGTTTCGCGTAAACCACGGAACCGCAGCATCGCGCTGCGAGGCGCACCCGGCCCGGGAGCTGGCCGCGGCGCGGGGCCGGCTGGCGTCCAGGCCGCCCGTGCTGGTGCCCGGCGCTGCCAGCCCCAGGCCGAGCAGCAGTCCCACGAGCGCCCGTGCCTCTGGCCGGCAGCGCACAGGGCTCGCGCGCCGCGGCCGCGGTTCCCAGGTCCAGGCGAGCGACGCGTCTGCGGTGAGAAGCCCCTGGTCAGGCGCGGTCAGGAGGAAGGAGGGGCGGGGCGGGCACAGGTCAGCCAGCGCTCAGGCATCGGGGCGGGCGGCTCCCCCGCGCCCCTGCCCCGAGGGTGTGGCCTGCGGGGCTCCCCAGACGGGTGCCGGCCCCGCCTGGCCCTCGGGCGCCCTCCAGATCGCGCAGCCTCACCTCTGCGCGGCCCTGCCTGCCCCACCCTCCACCTCCACCTCGCCCAGGACGACCCGGGTGTCCCCGCCCCGAGTCACTGCGGTGGCCTCTGTCACCAGCCCGCCCGCGTGTGACCCCCGGGGTCTGGGCTCCAGGCGACCCGTCCCCGTGTGTCCCCCCGAGGTCCCCCAGATGCCTTCCGGCCAGCTCAGCCCCCCCCCAGGCGTCCCCGTCCCGCCCCCGACGCCGTGGCCCACGGGGACACCACCGAGCTGCTGCGGGGGGCGCCTCACGGCCGCTGCTCTTCCCCAGCTCCTTCCCGCTCAACGGCCAGAGCGCCGGCCTCCCGTCCCTGCTGGGGGCCCTGAGCACGGGGGGCTCGCTGCCGGACCTGACCAGCCTGCACCATGCGTCGCCCCTGCCCGCCTTGCTGGACCCTGGTGACCACCTCTCTGGCAGCGTGAGCACGGGCAGCAGCATGGGCAACCTGCCGGCCGCCATGACCCACCTGGGCCTCCGCGGCTCCCCCGGTGAGTGCCCGGCCCTGCCGCGTCCCCGCGCCCAGCCCCGCCCCGCCTGCCTCGTGGCCGCGGCGACACCGCCCTGCCAGCGGACGGGTCAGCTGGTCCCACTGAACCACCTCCGCCGGCCTCTAGCCCTGTCCTCGTTGCATGGACGGAATCGCTGACCTTTTCCTGCAGAGCAAGTTGTGGGAGATACACCTAGGGCTGCAGCAGAGGCAGCTCCCATCTTCTGAAAACCACTTCCCAGCTGAAAACCCTTTCTCTGGCCACGTCCGCGTTGCTGTGACTGGGCCTGGGCGGGCGTGTACTGACCGGGAGCCACACGCCCCGCTGACCTGACTGGCCGCTGGCTCTCCTAGGGCTGCAGACCTCCCGCAGCAACCCGTCCATCCAGGCCGCACTCAGCCAGACGGCGCTGTCCTCCTCCCTGGACAGCCACCCGCAGGCGGCCAGCCTCGGCCCCGGCACGCTGCACCCCGCGCTCCGGCTCTTCTCCCTCAGCAACCCCTCACTCTCCACCGCGAGCCTGAGCGGCCCCCCTCGGCGTCGGCAGCCCCCCGTCAGCCCGCTCACGCTTTCCCCGGGCCCTGAGGCGCACCCGGGCTTCGGCCGGCAGCTGTCGTCCACCGGCCCACTGAACCACCGCCCCGCCCAGCAGGTGAGGACAGAGGGGCCGTCTGGGCGCAGCCCGAGGCCAGCCCAGGGCAGGGGCCGCCTTGCCGGCGCCCCTCCGGGAACGGGGGTCACGCTCACCGGAAGGCAGGCGGGTGGGCGGGCGGCTGTGCCAGGACATGAGCACCTGAGCCGCGGGGGCCAGACGGGCGTCCCCGAAGCTTGGCCGGACAGACGCGGCCACCCCTCGGGAGGGGCGGAGAGGCTCCGTTCAGAAGGAGGCGTCTGAAGCCGCGAGCCGAGACGGCTCTGGGCCGGAGCGCCCTGGCTGGCGGCCGACCACTCGAGCCTCGGCCGGGCTGCGTCTCCTCCGCGGTCGTCGGCGCGTGCGTGTGGCCCGTGGCGCCCGCCTGGCCCCGCGAGCCGGCCGTGTCACCAGCTGCGCGTCTCCCGCTCCGGGCCTCGGGCCCGTGCTGGCCCCTCGGGGCAGGGGTCGTCGGCGCTTCTTAAAGGTCCTTTCCGTGTCGCTGAGCTGCCTCGAACTCCGCTCCGCAAGGCTTTGCGAGGTCTGGGAACGCTTCTCCCTCGCTGCGCTTCACGGAGACGGGCCAGACCGCCCCTCTCGGCGCTTGCCGGCTCTGCTCGCTGACGTTTAGGTCAGGAAACCGAGTTGTGCATGCGCAGCCTTAGAAGTCACGCAGCGCGAAGGGGCTTTTCACCTGCTCGCACCTGCCTCCCCCCGCCGTGCTGGTCTGGGGCCAGCCGGCTGCAGAGCCGGTCAGCGGACCTCTGGGCCGCGACCCCGCCCCTCGTTCTGGGCCCTCCGGTGTTAGACGGCAGCTGACGACCCGGCAGGGGGCGAGGACCCAGCCCCTCAGCCCGGCAGCCCTGGTCCCGTTCCCCAGCCCCCCGCCCCTCTCCCGCGGCCGCGACGCTCTCGGCACCCCGTGGAGTCGGCCCAGAGCACGCACGAGTGCAGGTGGGTGGTGCTCGTGGCCCTGGCAGCGGTGCCGCTGTCCCTCCGTCAGGCTTTCTGTGTGCGGCTGACGTGGCGCAGGCGGGCGTGTCCTCGCCGGGCCTCTGGGCGCCAGCCCCGGTCCTGCCTCGTCACGGGGGGCGTGAGCGCCGGAGCGTCCTCTTGCACGCTGGAAGAGCTTCTGAGCCACGGCCTTTCCGCTGCTGGAGTTGCTGCTGGGAAATCTGGTCCATCCCGACTCTCGATGCTTTGCAAGCTCCTCCTTGTCTCCCCGGAAGCCTGCAGAAGCGTCTTTGCGTCCCCACATCCCAGCGCTTCCGAATTACGCGGCCTGGACTCTGCGAGGGCCTGGTCCCAAGGACGACCTGCCCGTGGTCTCTGCTCTCTCCCTGCAGCTCCTGTGCTTCCCCCCGGTCATCTTCCTCTCCTGCCCCCTTTTCCTTCCCTGTCTCTTCGCTTTCTTCCTGGGACAGCCTAGACTGTGTCTTCCGACCTTGCAGTTAAGTTTTTCTTTTCTGCTCTCGTATTTTTAAATTGCTAAGAGTTTTCTTTGTCCTTCAGATGCCCTCTTTCTAAGGCATCCTACTTATTTCATAAATTGTCTTTTATTTCTCTGAAGTTTTTATTTTTCAAAGCGGCTTATTTATTCATGCACACGAGAGCCGGGGTGCAGGCCAGAGGTGCGGGGTGAGAGGACGCCCCGAGACAGCGGGAGGATCCACTGGCATCCGCTGCTGAGGGGGCCGCGGGCGGCAGGAGCGTCTGCTGCGCCCTGGGGGCCCCTCCGACGGGACTGGACTCGGAGGCGGCCCAGAAGCCCCAAGTGCGCCCCGGCCGCGCTCCTCACCCCGGGGCCGTCTGCCTTGCGCTCTGAACTGTACGGCTGTTTTCTCCTCGCCTCCTACTTCTGTCTTGGTTTACAGTCGTTTGGACGATGGCGCTTCTGTGTGGCTCCTCGTGTTTATCGCTGTCCAGCGTGTCTGGCGGCAGTGACGCTAGGTGCCCGCGCCAGTCTCCGTCTGGAGCTTCGCGGCGTCCCAAGATGGACGTGGCTTTCCCTGAGGAGGCTGGTCCTGCTGCCGGGCGTTGCTGTTCTCTGTTCAGGCAACGGAGCTCGGCGTTGAAGGGAGATGCTTTGTGGGGAGGGGAAGCAAGACGCCTGCAGCAGCAGAACCGGCTCCGCAGAGTGGGCTCGGGCGGGGGGCCCGGGGCCCCGGCTTGAGTTTGCCCGCCGTGCGCCTCCCGCTGGGCGCCAGAGCCGACTCTGCGGCTGCCCACAGATGCTGGCCCCGGAGCAGAGTGCGGCCCCGTTCCTGCCAGCGGAGGCCCAGGTGTCGCCGCCGCCCCCTTACCTCGCAGCCCGGGAGCCCCTCCTGCAGCACCCCCGCCCCAAGGAGCCCCCCGCCCCGCAGCCCCCCTCGGCCGCGTCCCTGACACCCTCCGACTTCCAGCTCCTCGCGGCCCAGGCCCAGGTGAGTGCGGGCCGGGCGGGGGGGACGGGGACGCGGGCCTGGCCCGAGCCCTGCTCACTGCATCCGTCTCCCAAAGGGCTCGCCTGTGACCAGCTTCTTCCCCGATGTGGACCTGGATCAGCTGTCCCTGCGGCCGGGCCCGTCCTTCGCGCCCCAGGTGAGTGGGCGTCCCCCCTGGACACGATGCGGCTGCAAGTCGGGCTCGGCGGTGGGTGCCGCCCGCATGGGGTGGGGGCCGGGACGGCGCGTTGCTGTGACCGGGCAGTCCTGCGAGGGACAGCGGCCAGCACGTGCCAGGAGCCGGGCCAGGCTCAGCTTGGGCCAGGCCCCACTCGGGGCGCTCACTGGGCCCAGCACGGCCGGCGGCTGGCTCCAGGGCAGGGCCAGACGAGGGGACATGTCCAGCGGCCCGCGGGGCTCGGTGGGGGGCCGGCACCCGCCGCCCCGCTCCATCAGGGTCTGTCGCCGCCTCCCTGAAAAGCACCGGATGCTCCTGCCCGGAGAGATTTCGGAGACGGAACGTCCGTCTCAGGAGAGGGCTCTGACGCGCTCCGCCAGGCGGCGCCCGGAGGACCGGCCTGCGGCCCCGGCACAAGGCAGCCCCTCGTCTCTCGGAGGCCAGGAGCTGCCCTTCCCCGCCCCGGCAGGCCTCGCGGGTCCACGCTGTGTCTCGGGGCGCGCGGGGCGCGGCAGCAGCGGGATGGGTCGCCCCACAGCGGCCTCAGGGTCCACCTGTGCCCCCTCTGCCGAGGAGGCGCCGTGCTCCATGGGCGTCGCTGCAGGAGCCCCCTCGCTCGCGCGCCTCCTCCCCGGCGGCCGGCCCCTCACGGCATGGCCTCTGCCGCCTGCAGGTGCCCCCAGCACAGCAGGGCCCGCGGGAGCTGCAGGACGCCGTGCCCCTGCGACCAAGCCCGCACTCCAGCTGCGGGAACGTCCCCAGCGCCCTCCTGGCGGGTGAGTGGCCGGCGGCGTTAAAAGGGGTGCTGAAGGGCCAGCTGGACCTGACCTTCCTGAGGTGCCAGTGTCCAGTGCCGGACCCCGAGGGTCGGCGGGGGCGGGGCCGCCCTCTGAGCCGTCCGGTCAGTGGCTGCGTTCATGGCGGCGCTGCCGTGAGGCCCCGCACACTCACGACGAGACGCAGCCAGGGCGGGCGGGGCGGGGCCGGCGCTGACCGCTGCCCGGCGGGGAGAGGACACCGAGGCCCGCGTGGGCCTCGAGGGCCTCACCGCCACGTCTCCCTGCCCGCCCGCCGCCCCCAGAGGACCCAAGCGCCAGCCTGTTCCGAGACCTCAGCAGCGCGCTGGCGGGCCTGCCCGAGGTCAGCCTGAGCGTGGACGCTCCGTTCCCGCTGGAAGGGGAGCTGCAGTTCGAGCCCCTGAGCCTGGACGGCCTCAGCACGCTCGGCGACGCCAGCCTGGGCCTGCTGGACCCCTCCGTGGAGGAGGCGTTCCGGGCCGACCGACTGTGACGGGACGGGCAGGACTCGTTTCTGACACGGGCAGGTGTGCGCAGCGCTGCCCCGCTCCGCCCCTCGGCCCTGCCGTGCGCGGCCACTCGGCTCCTGCTTCCGCACCCGCCCACGGCCTCTGCCCGGGCCTCCCGCCGCAGGGGCCGTGGCCGTCCGCCGGCCTGTCCATGTGCGCAGGCAGAAACGGCGCCCCATCGAGGGCGCGGAAGCACTGTCCTGGCCACCGGCCCGGGACCGCGGGCCCCGGCGCCCGCCCCTGCGCCCGGCCGCCCCCGCCGTGGGCACGAGGCCCGCCCAGCCGGAGGCCAGCAGGCCGAGGGGCGAGGGTGTGTGCAGACGCGTGCTGCCAGGGGCCCGGCCACAGCCTCTGGTCCAGCCCGCGGGAGGGCCCGGCGACCCACCCTGCAGACACCGCCCCACGCGCGAGCCCACCCAAGTGCCTGGCCAGCAGGTGCCCGGCGCCCGCAGGAGTCCGCGCCCGCTCCGTGCGCCTCTCGCCAGTGGCCAGTGCAGGCTCCGGGGCCTCGCACCCAGCAGAGCCGTCCTGGGCTGAAGGTAACGCGCAGGCCGCCGAGGAGCGTCGCCACTGCCTCCGGGCCCTCGGGACTGAGCAGAGGGCCGGGGCGAGTGGAGGCGCAGAGCCTTTGCCTGCGGCCGCTGCAGGGCTGGACACGGGCTCCCAGGCCGCTCCGCCCTGCCACCCCCACCAGCTCCAGGCGCCCCTCTTCCTGGGCGCCCCGTCTTCCCGCGCACCCCCCACCCCGCTTGGACGGCTCTGAGCTGAGGAGACTCCGACCCCGCGGCTGGGATCGGCTCGGCTCAGCCCCACGGCCTTTCATCACGGTACACGGCGCCCAGCGCCTTTCCCGTCACCGCCCCGCGGTCGGCCCGGCCTCCGCTGGGCGACGCCTCTCCGGAGGGCTCTGGGGGCAGCTCCCAGCACAGCCCAGCGAGCAGGGCCTCCGCGCAGGTGCTGGCGGGCTGCTCCGTCTGCGGCCCGGCCGGGCCAGAAGTGGCCGCGCGGGCCGTCCCCGGGCTGGGCTGGGGGCAGCACGGACCCGGCTGCGCCCAGGCCCACCCATCCAGCTTCCCCGGGGAAAGGCCGGGGCACGACGTGGCCACCAGCGAGGGCTCGCAGGACGCCGCGGGGACTGCCAGGCAGCTCCCGTCCTCCGCGTCCCCCCGCTGGTGGCCCACAGCTGAGGGTGGGCGGCGAGGGAGATAGGCCGGCCCTCGCCCCAGGACGCCGCCGCCGCTGGCCGCCTCCCGGCAGGCGGCTCACCCCCCACCCCTGCTGCCGCCCGCCCCTAGTAACGATATTTAAAGATTGGAATTTGTATAAAGTCGCTTCCAGGTTTTATAATGCATTTTACATCTTTCGTAATTAAAAGCAGCACAGTAAGGTTGTACCTGCGGTTGGCGTCTTTGTTCGGCCTCTTCCTGCGCCCCCGGCCTGGCTGGGCCGCACCTGGGCACTGCCCGGCGCCGCAGGCCCGGCCGGCCGGCCGGCCCTCCACGCACCGGAACTGCCGCTTGTTCGCGGCCTTGGGTGCCCACGGCCCCCGGCGCCCCCGCTGCCAGCGCCTGCCAGACCCTGCCACCCCCAGGCCTCCGGCTCTGGGGTCAGCCCTGAGGCTGCCCTGGTCCATTGCCCGCCCTGTTGGACCCGCCCACAGGACTCGCGCAGGCTGGCCCCAGCAGACGGCTCCACTGCCTCAGCACACCGGGCGCCCGGGGCTGCCAACAGCCGCCCAGAAGCCCCGCTGGCCCCGCTGCCGCACTGCTGCCCAGGCGCCCTATTCGAGCCCCAGGGCCCCTCAGGCTCACCCCGCGGCCCCGGCGAGAGGGAGCCTGCGCCTGCGGCCTGCGGCCACTAGGTGGCGCCCAGTCCCCGGCGCTGCTGTGGCCGGTCTGGCTTCTGGCCTCGCCGCTCCGCGGGAGGGCCACGGCCGCCTGTGCGCGCGCTGCAGAGGGGCCAGTGCGGGGGTGGGCAGGCCCCGCGTCCCCGCCGAGTGCGCGCAGCCCGGGCCGCCGACCTTGGTTCAGGCACCGCCTGGCTGGGGCCTGCGGGTGCGCGCTCCTGCCCACCGCAGCGCCGCCCGCCCGCCGGACCCACGGCCCTCTGGCCGGGGGAGGGCCGCCCGCCGCCCGGACTGCCCCGCGGGAGGCCAGGGCCAGGTCGTTCTCTTTTCCAGAAACGCGGGGTGTGGGCTCAGCGGGGCGCGGGCCGGCCCAGCCCTCCCAGGGGCTCAGCCCCAACAGCCCGGCGCGCCGGAGTTTCGGACTCGGAAGGAGGATGGCCGGGGCAGTGCCGGGCAGGTGCTGCATCCGCGGCAGGGCTGGCCAGTTCTGGGTCAGGGCCGTGGCCGCCCTCGGCTGTGTGAGACGCCCGCGCACGAGCAGGCACGCCCGCCCCCACCGTGCACGCGGGCGCCGCGCTGAGCCGCAGGCGGGGTGCGCCTGCGCACGGCTGCGGCACAGCGACCGCCCGGCCTCCCTGCCCACTCCCCCCTCCCCCCTCGGGTGTGCGTGCCCCCAGCTTTGCTCTCCCGGCTGGAGGCTCCGGCCCAGGCCCACGGGCAACTGGAGGCAGCCCTGTGTCCCCTTCCTCCTGACCGCCTCTTGTCCCCCGACAAAATGGCCTCAGCGCCTCTCTTCCCTTGTGCCCGCTGAGGGCTGCAGCAGAGACCCCGTCCAGAGAGCCCAAGGCCCCCGCCCCGGTCCTGCACGTTTGGATATGGAGCCTTGAGAGCCCTAAGGCAGCAGGGGAGCAGGGGCTCCCAGCGGCCTGGCCGCCCGGGGGTGCTTGTGCTGCGCCAGCACAGGGGCCCTGGCCCAGCGCCCCGGGAACGAGGGCGGGGCGCGCAATCCGCTGCTGGCAGCACCTCAACTAGAGGACTGCTCGGAGAGGGAGGTGTGGCGGGGCCCTGCTGGGAGCGCAGCCTCAGCGGTCGGCCAGCGGGCGGGGCCTTCGAGGCTGCAGCCAGGGGCCCTGCGGACCAGTTGGCCCGGGTCTCGGCTCCCAGCCTCAGGCTGCAGGCCGGACTGGGGGTGCCTCCGTTGGCCAGGCTCTGGGCAGGCACTTGCCCGGCAGAGTGGGGCGTCCACGCCGAGGCTCGCCCCGCTCCCGAGTGGGCGTGGAGGGCGTTACCCTCAGAGCTGCCTGATGCCCTGGGGCGCCAGCCCCACGGCCGGTCCACCTGCTCCCGAGGCCGCAGCGGAACAGGCCTCACAAGCACCACGCCCTCCGCAGAGAACCAGCGGGCGGGAGGCTGCAGTGGACGCTGCACGCGGGCCTGGACCCACCAGAGGGCCCGCCCGACGGCCTGCCCGGAGCAGCCACAGAGCCCCCGAAGTGCTGACCCCGCGCAGCCCGGCCCTGCGGCCCTCGGACATGGGCAACGCCGGTCGCTGACGTGAGGCGGAAACAAGACCCACCTGCTCTGATGGCCCCGCGAGCCGCAGCACCCTGGGTGGGAGAGAAAGGAGGTGCTCGGGCCCCAGCGAGAGCGCCCAGCGGGCAGGGAAGGCGCCGGGACCTGCAGGCGCTGTGCTCTGGGCTCGGCGCTGCTGCGCACGGCCGTTCTGGACAGCTGCCCCCGCTGGGGCCAGGCAGGGCTGGTCTGGGGCGGCGGGAGCCGGAGTGTCCGGGGCAGGAGGGAGCGCCGGCCGGCCATGGGACAACGGAGAGGAGAGCCGGGCGGACGCCAGGCCCGCGGGGCAGGGAGGCGCGAGACGCCCCATGGGCAGGTCCCCGGAGAACAGGCCGGCGGCCAGAGCAGCGCCCACGCTGTCCAGCAGCCGGCCCTCCATGTGCACCCGCAGGGCGCGTTCAGCGCCGAGCCGAGCCCCCGCCAGGCCCGCCTCGCGCTGGTTACGCCGTGGAGACCTGGCGACCAGAGCCCCTGTGCCGTGGGGGCCGACGCCCGTGCGTCCTGTGCGGCTCTCACGCTGCACGAGCAAAGGCTGCTCCCCACTTCTGAGCAGGAGGAAGAGGCCTGAGGCTCTGCGAGGCCTGGACCTGCCTTCACCGCGCAGCCTGAGGGCGCTCCTGCCCGCCAGGCCCCAGCGCCCAGGCCAGGACAATCAGAGGAAATCTGGGACCTGGGAACTTGACAAGCGCCTGTCTCGGAGATGCGAGACTAACGGGGTGGGGGCGCCCTTGCCTCGCCCACGCTGGGGGCGCCTGGGTGGGTCTGGTCTCTGTGTTGGAGCGCCAGCCGGCACTGAGCCAGTGCGGGCGGGGCGGCGAGGGGGCCCCTGAGCCCTGGCAGAGACCCTGTGACCCCTCGGGGCTGGGCCCCAGCCGGCCCCAGCCGGCCCCGCCTGCCACAGCTTTGCACAGGCCCTGGAGCAGGGGAGCTGCGTGGCGGGAGGGCATCGCACCGCGCAGCCAGCCCGGCCTCTCCTGGGGCCAGGGGCAGCCAAGGCCCCGCTGAACCGGGGGGCCCTTTGTCCCCTGCCAGACCAGAGGCGGAGAGCCCTTTCTTCCCGGCCCAGCAGCCAGGGAGGCCCAGCCCGGACCTCCAGCTCCGTCCCGGGGCAGCACAGCCCACCCTGGGGCAAGAGGTGGCTCGCCGGGAACAGGGGGCGCTGAGCCCGGGCCTCCGCCCCATCGCCCTCCTCTGCCGGGCCAAGTGCTCCCCAGCAGCCCATGCCGCAAGCCGCGCCAGCCGCGTCCCCCGAAACCTTCCGCTGGAGGCAGGCGGCCTGGAGGCCTGCTGGCGCGGGCTTTCCCCCAGCCGGCCAGGACAGGGCTGTCCGAGCGCTCTGGCTGTTCCAGAACAACCTCTGGACACGTCGCCCACCCTGAGCTCAGGGGAGGTCGGTGGTGCTCGTGCAGGGGGCCGAGGTGAAAGCCCCGCGGAGGCAGACTTGGGACTTGGTTTCAGCTGCAGCGCTGCCTCCCTCTGCAGCGCGGGGTGCCCCTCTGAGCCCCCTCTGCAGCGCGGGGTGCCCCCCTGAGCCCTCTCTGCAGCGCGGGGTGCCCCTCTGAGCCTCCCTCTGCAGCGTGGGGTGCCCCTCTGAGCCCCCTCTGCAGCGCGGGGTGCCCCTCTGAGCCTCCCTCTGCAGTGCGGGGTGCCCCTGAGCCCCCTCTGCACGCGGGGTGCCCCTCTGAGCCTCCCTCTGCAGCGTGGGGTGCCCCTCTGAGCCCCCCTGCAGCCCGGGGTCCCCCCTCTTTCTCAGAGAATCAGCTTTTAGTTTAATTTATTTTTCCCATTTCTACTGCACTGATTGCTTGATTTTTTTAAAGATTTTATTTATTTACGCATACAAGAGGTGCGGGGTGAGAGGACTCCCCAGAGACAGAGCGGGGAGCTGAACAGGCAGATCCACTGAAACCCACTGCTGGGGGGGCAGCGGGAGGCAGGAGGTCTGCCGCGCCCTGGGGTCCCTCCCTGGCCGGGATCGAGCTCGCGCTGCGGCGGCTGCGGAGGCTTCACGGTGCGGCTCAGCCGCTGCGCCCCAGGGAGGCCTGATTCCTGGACTTTCACTATTTTCTTTCACTTGCTTGCTTTGGACTGAGCTTACTCCTCTTTGTCTAGTTTCTTACGGTGGAAGCTGAGGTCGTGGGTGTGAGGTCTTTCCACCTGTCTAACGAAACACACCTCTCTGGGATGCTGCCGGCCGGCTGGGCCCGAGAGCTCAGCCGCAGGTGAGGCCGCCCGCCACCACCCCCACCGCGGCTCCAGGGGAGCAGGCCCGCAGCTCCGCCCCAGGCCGCTTCCCAGGCTGCGGGGAGCAGAGGCAGCTGTTTCGTTTCCAACTGGTGCTTTATTTCATTGCCCCTGCTCCTGCAACAGCCGTGGCAGGAAGGATCTGGAGGTTCTCGGGGGAGGCGCCTCCGAGGCGCGGGGCCTGCTCCGCAGCAGGGAGCGGCCCGTGCGAGCGACCAAGCGGCCCAGGCTGGGGCGCGGCTGTGGGAGGCCGCCCGCCGGCTCGGCTGGCCGGCTCGGCACGTCTGTGGTCTCTGTCACGCTTCGAGTGGAGACACCTCGGCGCCCAGCTCCGAGCCCTGCGGCCGAGGGAACGGCAGCCGGGCTGGCGGGCGTGCGGGGCCTCCCCGGCACCCTCCGTGGGGCTCAGGCAGGAGCAGCTTCCTCCGGCCGGGCCCCAGCAGGGGCTTCTGAAAGCCTGACCTCGCCTTGACCTCGCTTAGAAAGGTCAAGGGGGCCTCCCTGGTGGCGCAGCGGGTGAGCGCCGCACTGTGAAGCATCCGCAGCCGCTGCAGCGCGAGTTCAGTCCCGGCCTCCTGCTGCCCCCTCAGCAGTGTGTCTCAGTGGATCCGCCTGTTCTGCCCGCTCTGTCTCTGGTGGATCCTCTCACCCCCGTACCTCTGGCCTGCACCCCAGCTCTTGTGTGCCCAAATAAATAAACCTTAAAGAAAGGTCAAGGAGCAAGGGAGTAGCGGAGCCAGAGAGGGCCGCACGTGCAGGCCCACTGGCCGGCACCAGCCCTGGGACATTTCCAGGAACTCCAGGGCGGGCGTGGTCCATGGTCTGCTGGGAAGTCAGACAGCGCTCCTTTGCTGGGCTTTGGGGAGGGACAGCCCCGGACACCTCCCTCTGCTCTGCGCTGCCAGTTCAGAGGCCCCTTCCTCTCGCTCGGCCGAGAGGGCCCCAGCGCCATCCGTTTGATGATGACCGCACGACGGTGCCGTGGCCCTGGCTTCCTCTCCAGCGAACGCTGTGCCCAGACAGCACTAGCGAGGACGGCGGCTTGAAGAGCCTGTGGACGCTCCGCTTTGAGACAGAGGAAGCGGCACTCGCCACCGCTCAGGGAGTTTCCACCCTCTGGCCACAAGTTCCTCTTTCCGCCGCCGCCACGCAGCACGGCCTCCTCGCTTTCTCCTTGTGCACAAACGATCCATGTTTGGGCAAGAGAGGCCCTTCTGCTTGGCCCCGTGACCTCTGACCCAAGCCGCGGTCTCAGGGCCTCCCCGGCCACCTGGCCCAGCCCCGGGCGGCCTTTCTCGGGGCCCGCAGCGTCCTGTGGGAGGAGAGTGGGCTCCAGCACTGGGCTCCGCGCGGTCCGTTGCGCCCGGCCAGGTGGTCCCGAGCCGCGGTCCTGGGGTCGGGCCGGCCTGGCTCGGAGCGGTTTCCAGCCTCGGCGCTGCCTCCGATGGCCTGGGCGGTGCTTGTGGGGGCTGCCAGGCACGGGGCCCTCCTGCCCCGGCCCCCAGAGCCACCACGTGGCCGCACACCCCTCAAGGTGGCACCCCCACCTCCAGTTAGGACACCGACCAGGCCCGCGGACACTCCCGGGGCCACCAGAGAGCCCGGCCCCTGCCACGGCGACGGTGACGGTCCTGCCTCTGCCCCCCCACACTGCTGGCGCAGCCCTGCCCCCGGGTGCCGTCTGGGCCCTGCCCAGCACCCGCGGGGAGCGGCAGATGCCCGCCACACAGCCCCATGGCCCGTGGCCCTCCCCGCCCGGCCAGACGCGGCCTCATCGCGCCGACCCACGGCCAGCGCTGCGCAGGGCCGGCCCCCCACCCCGGCCGGCCCAGCGCCTCTTCACTGGCCCGGGGAGAAAGTCCAGTGACGCCTACCAGATGCCGGGCGCTGTCGAGAACCAATAAAACGACGTCCAAAATCCACCAAAATGAGTCACAAGGACAAACAGGACTTTCTCTCCCTGCAAAACAGTGCCTAAAATAGCGTCTTGCCCTTTCGGAGAATAAAAAATAAGTGCCCGGCCAGGACCAGACAGAGGCTGCCTGTCCCTGGGACGGCGCGCCGGGCGGGGCTGCGCCCAGCCCGTGGATGGCCTCCCGGCGCGACCCGGCCAGGCCCGACCCCCATTCCCGGCTGCGCCCCAGCCCCCACACCTGAGCCTCAGAGCCCGGGCCAGCTGGGGGGAGGGCGGGCAGGGCTCCGGCTCGGCTCCGGGACGCGGCCCGCCGGGCGCAGGAGACCGGCCCAGCGGCCCTGAGCCGCCCGCGCCTGCGCCCCAGACGCCCGCGCTCAGCTGGGCACGCGCCGCTGGGCGCTCGGGCGCGAGCTCAGGCGCAGACGCGGACGCGGACGCGGGGCGCTGGCGCTGCTGCGCGCCCTCGGTCGGGGCCTCCCGCTCCGCTGCCTAGCCCGGCGCCCCTGCGTGAGGCGGCGCCGTGGCGCACCCGCACAGGCCTGGGGTACCGCGGCCCGTGCTCCCTGCCTCGCGGGCCTCACTGGCCGGGAGCCCGAGGCGCGGCAGGAGCAGCAGGCGGGGCCTGGGCAGGCTTCGCTGCGGGACCCCGCGGGCGTGGAGCTGTGTCCTGGCCAGCCGCTGCCCGGGCCGCCCCGCACGCCCCGCCCTGTGCGGCTCCGCTCCGCGCCCTCCGGGCCCTCCGGGTCTTCTCCCGGCTCGTCCTCCGCAGCGCAGGGACGAGGGACCGGCTGCCGGCGCCTAGAGCCCGAGCGAGCGCCGAGCTCAGGCCTCCGCCCGCCTCGCCTTCGCGGCCTGCCGGCCCAGGGCCCAGCGCCAGAGGACGAGCCGGCCCGGGGCAGCGCCGCTCTTTCGGGGGTTCAAGGCGCCCCGCTGCAGGGACGCCTGCGTGGCCGCCTCTGCCCTCTCCCCGGCCGGTGCGCCTCCTGCCCCGGCTTCACTACGTGAGAAAGTGGGATGCCCCCCTCCCCGGGGGTCCCTGGAGGGGCTCCCCAGTACAAGCCTCCCCCACAGAAACTTCCCGACCCTGCTCCATCTCAGCCTGCCCGGCCTCTGGCTGCTGCACGGGCACTGACAGCTGGATCAGAGCCCCCTCTTGTGCGCACGCTTAGGTGGTCAGCAGCCGCCTCGCAGTGGGGGCAGGGCTCCCCATTTCTGGGGCCGGGGAGCAGAAGGAACCCGATTCGCTGGCCCCTCCAGAGGCTCCTGCTCCCCAGCTGGGCCCTCGCTAGAGCCTCCCACTGACATTTCAACACGTTTAACCCTCTCCCCAGTTAAAAAAAAAGCTGCTTGACCCCACACCTTCTGGCAGCCCCCTTTCCGGTCCCCCCACAAGGCTCGGCTGCGAGAAGCCACCCCACACTGGCAGCTCCTCTCTCTGCCCACTCCCCTCCATCTGGCTGCCAGCTCTGCCCAGCCGGAGCCCAGGGGCCAGCGCCAGCAGCTCTGCGCCCAGGCGAGGGGGGCTGGGACCACCGGCGGGTCTCACCATGGTGAGCAGGGTGGGGGTGCAGCCGGCAGAATGCCCTTCTGACCATCCAGAAAGTGCCCCTTACCTTGGCTGGGGGTGGGGGGTGCCCTCGTTCTGTCTTTTTTTTTAATTATTTATGCACACAAGGGCTGGGGTACAGGCCAGAGTGGGGGGGGAGAGGACTCCCCAGAGACAGAGCGGGGAGCAGAGCAGGCAGACTGACTGAAGCCCACCGCTGAGGGGGCAGCGGGAGGCAGGGGAGTCTGCTGCGCCCTGGGGTCCCTCCTGGCCGGGGATGGAGCTCGCGCTGCAGCGGCTGCAGAAGCCCCACGGTGCGGCCTCGGCCCCTGTCCACACCGCGGGGGTGAAGTAGCAACGGCTGATGAGCCCAGGGCCGGGCGGGGGCGCCCGGGAAGGCTTGGTCCGGGCTGCCCGCGCCGGGCCAAGGGCCCCCTTGTCCGTGGTGGCTCCCCCATGGGGGCTGGGAGGGGCCTGGCCCTGCTCCGCGTGTCCAGAATCTGGGCAGAAAACCTAGGAGACGAGGACCGGCTCTGTCTTCCACAAAGAGCCGGTCTGGCGGCTGCCGGAGCTGCCTGAGGGCGGTCGCCCCCGCGGGTCTGGGGTCCGCGCCCGCGGGGCCTGCAGGGACCCCGCCAAGGCAGAGCTGCCCAAGGGCGTGGAGGACATCGCGGCCAGCCGTCTGTGCCCCTCCCTCCGTGCTCCTCGGGTGGGCGCGTGCCGTGTGCTCAGAGTTTCTAGCGGGGAGGAAGTGGCTCCGTCTGCCAGCTTGTGAGCAGCTGCCGGCCTCGGGATGATCAGCCGGCTGCGTGAGCCCGGCCCGCACCCACCACGTCTGAATTTAAACGCCTGTTCTCCCGGAAACCTTCGTCCTGGGCTGCTGCTGGCCCAGGGCTAAGTCTCAGCATCACCGCTGAGCCCAAGTTCGGTCCCCGGCCGGGGAGGGACCCCCAGGGTGCAGCAGACCCCTCCTGCTCCCCGCCGCCCCTTCAGCAGTGGAGTTCAGTGGGACCCCCTCTTCTGCTCCCCGCTCTGTCTCTGGTGACTCCTCTCACCCTGCTCCTCTGGCCTGCACCCCAGGTCGTCTAAGCAAAAATAAATAAGTAAAAATCATTTAAAAAGAAAACATAATTCTCTCGTCGAAGAAAAGACTTGGCTTCGCGGAGTTTAGTTGGGGGCGGGCTGTGCTGCGTGGGGCCTCGGTAACTGGATTCTTCCCCACCCCATCTTGGTTTCTGTAGAGAAAGACCAGCTCTAGGACCAAAACCTGAGGCCCTCAGCATTGTTTGCATGTCACCCATTTTGTTAAAGTTCGTATTTTGACATAAAATTTGCTGCAGAACTTGACATTTGTGCGGAAAACGCGCAAGAACAGAGAAGCAGCACAAGCTTCTGTCCCGCTGGCCCCGCTTCTCTTTCTCTCGTTTTCTTGCTCCATCTCACTGCGGGCCACTCTCTCCGGTGCGCCACTTTCGTTTCTCCTTTTTGGTTTTCTGCTCCTCTACTCTCTCCTCTTATTTCTTTACTTCCTTTCTTCCTGTCACTTTGGATTTCATGTTTTCTTTTTCCAGCTACTTCAGGTGGAAAATTAGATCATTGCGTCAAAACTTTTCTCCTTTGGCCACAGAAGCCGTTAAAGCCATGCGTGTCGTTCTGAACATACGTCTGCGCCTTCATGGATCCCACATCTTTGCTGTGCTAGGTCATCGTTATTTTTCAGCTCAAGATATTTTAAAAATATCCCTTCTTTGTTGCTTAGTTTCCATATACCTGAGACTTCTCCACGTTTCTTTTTGTTATTGTTTCCTGTGCAATTCCCTTGTCAGAAAGCAGATGCTAAGATGTCAATCCATTCACATTTATTGATTTATTTTTGTTTCTTTTAAAGATTTCATTCATTTATGCACGCAAGAGCTGGGGTGCAGGCCGGAGGCTGGCGGAGAGGCCTCCCTGGACACAGAGGGCTGGTTGCCCGGAGAACCAGCCAAGGGAGAGCGTGGAACTTCCAGCCCTGCCCACCCCCTCCGGGGCGGGGCCGGGGGCGGGCACCCGCCCAAGCGGGCACCACCCTGCTGAGCAGCGCCCTCGCGTTCAAACCAGCCCGCTCCTGGGTCGGTCGGGAGCACGGGGCTCCGGGAAGTGGGCGCGGCCCGGGCGGCCTGGCAGCTCCACGGCCCTCCCCACACTTGGCTGGGCTGTCCCGCGGGCTCTTCCCCAGTCGGACGGAACTAACCAGGCGGTGGCGCCCCGGGAACGTCTCTCGAGCTCAGTGGGCCCCTCGGCAACTCGGTCAGACGCAGGGAGAGGCCCCGGGACCTCGGCCCAGAGCGGCTGCCCTTGGCTGGAGGGCACCGCGGGGCGGGGCAGCGGGCGGACTGGGCCCCTGCGGCCTTCCCCAGCCCCTGCGGGCTGCCCTGGCCCCTGGGCCCCTGCGGCCCGCCCCGCCCCTGCGGCTGCTGTCTCCAGGCAGGGCCAGTGGGGACCTGGCGGAGCTGGCGCTGACTGGCGGGGGAGGGGACCCCTCGTCAGGAGGGGCCTCTGACTGGCGGGGGAGGGGACCCCTCGTCAGGAGGGGCCTCGTGGGAGGCCGGGCGCGGCATTTGCTGCTGAGCCCACCTGTGACTAGGGACCTGGACGTCCGGAGATGAGCACGCTTCGTGCTCCTTAGCCCAGCGCCATGGGGCCGAGGACTGGGGCGCCCGGGGGCGGGCGGGCAGGAGGACACCAGGAGCTGATGTCCACGTCTGTCCTCCCGCCAGGAAGAGCAGGACCGGGCTCTGCATTCCGCTCTGCGCGCCCGGCCGACCGTGTCCAAATCCCGCTGCCGGGCCCCTGCGCGGCCAGCGCCGGGCTCCTGCTGCCTCAGCGCGGCCGGGCCCAGGCCGGGTCTGCCCGGCCAAGTCCCCAGACTCGGAGCGGCCGCGGCGGGTCCCGCCCTCGCGCTCGCGGGAGAGGCCGCTTTGCGCACGTGGCGGCGCCTCCCGGAGCGTGTGGATGTCCTTGCTGTTTCCTCCGGAGGGAACTGGGCAGAACGACCGTGGGCTGTGTCCCCAGGATGCTCTCAGGGCGCCCCGCGCGGCGCCGCCGAGCCCACCTGCCCAGGCAGGAGGAGACCCGTGGCTGGGCTGTGGTCGCCCCCAGTGGCCGTGCCCAGAAGGCCTCGCAGTGTCGGGGAGGCCCCTGGCTCTCCCCTCTGGGTCTGGGGCTGGTTCCAAGCAGAACAGCTTAGGGAAGTTGTCAGGGGACCTCCCTGGCCTGGGGGGGGTGGCGCATCTGGACGCACTCGGGCTGGGCCGGCTCTGGCTTCTGGGGAGAGGTGTAGCTCACAAGAAGTCACAGGCTCGGGGCTGCCTCTCGGCCTGGTTCTCCGCGGCCGCAATGTGGACCGCCCTGCGGGGTAAATGGGAAAGTGCCGGGCTTTCCGATGCACACCCGCCCCCACCACGGCGTGATGAGGGGCACCTGCGGGGCAGCACGCAGCGGGGGGCGCCGTGGGCGTGCCTGGGCTGAGACGAGCTGTGAGGCTGCCAGCAGGAGAGAGCAAGGAGAAGCAGCGAGCACAGAGGCCAGAGCCCCAGGGAGTGAGCTTCGCGGGCCAGCGGGCCGCTCCGGAGGCGGCGGGCGCACAGGCCGTGTCCCTGGGCCGCCGCTGGCCCGCGCACTGACGGTGAGAGCCAGCGCGGTCGTCACCCTCTGGGCCAGCACCGCCGGGTCACGCATCTCCAGAGCAGAGCAGAGCCCGCCGGGGTAACCGCGTGCAGGGCGACGGGACGGACTGAAGGGAGGAGAAGCCCGTCCGCTTTACGGCAGGGTGCTGATTTAAGGCTGTTCCGTAAGCCCGCGGGGGAGGGCTGTCACACGAAGCACAACTTGATGCTGTCGGGAAGGCCAGGTACCTTCAAGGAGGCTGCGGCCCACGCCCCAGCCCGTCCCCAGAGGAGAGGGCCGCCCCTCACTGGCCGTCGTGGCCGGGGCTGGGCAGGGGGAGGCAACCGATTCACCTGCCAAGCTCGGTGGTCTAGAGGCACGGGGGAAGAGGGGCAGGGCTCCGCGCCTTCAGGAGGGGCAGGCCGGGCGCTGGCCGGCGTGGGAACGCGGCTTCCGGGGCTGCGGTCCTGAACCACTTCCAGGAACCAGCCCGGGCTTCCAGGCGAAGCTGCAGGCTGCTCACGCACACCTAGTCCCCCTCAGCTCCCCAGACACCGCTGTGGGCGGTTTTAAACAGCACAGAAACCGCAGGGTGGGCGGGCAGAGCGGCGGTGCGGCCTGGAGCACGCCTGCGGGAGCGGCGGCCCCTCAGAGCCCCCGAAGAACGCGGCCGGGCCTGGGCGAAGGGGAAGAGCCGCCCAGCTCCTGCCGCGGGACGCGGAAAGGCACAGCCGGTGCGGGCCCAGCGCCTGCAGCTGAGCCAGGACGGTCACGCGGAGGGCGGCGGCGGCGGGCGCACAGGCCGTGTCCCTGGGCCGCCGCCGGCCCCGCGGCCTCCAGAAGCTCACACGTCAGGCAGCAGCTCCTCCCACTTCCCCGTGCGCTTCCCTCTGGAGGCCAGGGTGGGCCCCCCTGGTGGTGCAGGGCTGAGTCGGCATCATGAAGCTTCTGCAGCCCCTGCGGCCTGCGCTCCATCCGGCCAGCGAGGGACCCCAGGCGCAGCAGACTCTCCTGGCCCTGCTGCCCCCCAGCAGGTGTTTCAGTGGATCTGCCTGTTCTGCTCCCCGCTGTCCCTGGGGAGTCCTCTCACCCCCACACGCCTGGCCAGTGCCCGTCTTATATGCATAAATAAATAAACAAATCTTGAAAACAAACCAGGAAGACATGCATGAGCCCTTCCTGATGACTTCCTTAGAGCCTTTACTAGACACCTGGCCCGTCGAGTTGCCTTCTGCTGACCTTGCAGCTGTCGCTCTGGTCACCCGGTGTTCTGGCGCTAGGAGCTGCAGATTGCTCCGTGGGCGCTGCGGATGTCCAGGGTGGGGTGTCAGAAACTAGCTGAGGGGCCCGTTCTCCGCTCTGTAACAGACCCCTCCCAGAGCCCTGGGGCCTCCCCGGCACAGTCCACGGTGGGGGGGCCTGCCCCGGGGGCGCCCCACACCTGCAGACCCCCCACTCCTCCAGGGCTGCACTCCCCCGAGGGGCAGACGGGCTCACGGGCCAGGAGCTGCCCTTCTCTCAGGGACCGCGGCCTCGCTGCCTCTGCACAGTGCCCAGAAGTTGCTTCCGTCTTTCCTCTGGTTTCCCCTCCTTTCCCCTCCTCTTCACCCATTTCGGCAAGTTCTGCATTTACTGGCTGAGAAAAGGAGCAGCAGTGATGAAAGCAGAAAACGGCAGTCCCGACAGCGCCGTCTGAAAGTCTGTTGAGAGGGTCCTGAGGAGAGCTGGTGCAGGCCCTTTGCTCCGGCCTAGGGGTCAGGGGCTGACTCGTGGTGAGGTGAGCCCAGGGAGGGAAGGGCCAGCCCTGCCCCGTAGGCAGCAGCCGGAACGTGGCCCCAGCGCCCCCTGGCATGTCCAGGCTCCAAGCCCCAGCTTGCCTGACGTAGCGTAGTGTCTCGCCCCCAAGCTTGGCAGGGAAGCGAGGACGGCTGTGCCTGAGGGAGGCGCAGGCACAGGGCAAGAAGTTGCGCTTTGGCCTGTGAGGAGAGACCGTGGGCCGGCTGTCCTGTGAGCCAGCTGGACACAGAGAAAGCCCTCACGTGCCGACACCACCCGGCAGAGGGGAGAGGCCCACGTCCCTGAGATCGGCGTGCTGTCGCTCCAGCGTATCAGCGCTCAGAGCATGAGCACTTACATAGAACGACTTACCGCACACTTGGGCTCATGCACCAGGAGTTTTTTTAATATTTATTTATGCACACAAGAGCTGGGGCACAGGCCAGAGTCGTGGGAGGTGAGGGGGTCACCAGAGACAGAGTGGGGAGCAGAACAGGCGGATCGACTGAAACACACTGCTGAGGGGAGCAGCGGGGAGGCAGGAGAGTCTGCTGCGCCCTGGGGGTCCCCTCCCGCACTACAGCAGCTGGGGAAGCCCCACAGTGCGGGGCTCCACCCACTGTGCCTCCAGAGAGGCCCCCTGGAGATCCCTTTTAAAAGCCGTTTGTGGGCCCTTGTCCCCCCAGCAGCCAAGGCCTGGCTGAAGCGCTGCAGGACCCAGGAGGGCTGGCCTCACTCCTCTTGCCCACACACGCTGGGGAGGCCTCTTTCTCGGTCTAGCTCCTTCCCCTCCCACAAGCCGAGCCCCTCCCAGGCTCCACACACACCCAACCGCTGGGCTGCCCACAGCGAAGTGCCCTGCGCTCTCCCGGGAAGTTCTAGCTAGGCCGGAGGAGGGCTCTCGCCCGCCAGCCAGAGTCACAGGCCCAGCCCGAGCCCTTCGCCTGCCCAGCCTGGTCCGGTGACCAGCTCTTGGGCTCCGTGATCTCGCTGCCACCTGGGAGCAGAAGTCCCAGGACCGAGGTGGGAGGGGCGCCCCCGAGGCATGCCCAAGCGCATGAGCTCAGCTTGAGGCTGTGGACACCACCGCTGCCGCTCAGGGGCTGCTCTGGTCTTTGCTTCTGGCGTCTTCATGCCCGAGAGCTGCTGTTTCATGCCAGACATGTGTGGCTCTGGCCCCAGGTGTCCCGGCAGGCCCCTGGGGAGAGGCCACTCTTTGTTCCTTCGATTGTGCACTTGTCCATCTGCATCTGTTGACCACAGGGCCACACTGACAGCCCATTTCAGCCCCCCAGGCCCTGCCCACCCTGCCTTCCTTCACCTACTGCCTCCGAACACGCACCTCGCCAGCGTCACCCCCCAAGTCACGCCAGGCAGGCACTGGGCAGAGGGACAGTCCCCGGCCTGGGCCTACTAGGGCCCCTCAGCTAGGTGACCATCAGGTGAACAGCCTGGGGGGGCGGGCATGGTCTGGGGTACACAGGAAACAGGAAAAGAGGGGGTGGGGACTTTGCCATCTAGATATGCAGCTGTTCAGCTGATCTAAGCAATTTCTAAGAGGAAAAATAAAAGGATGTGGGGGCTGGGGGAGGCACCGCCTGGAAGCTCTGCCCCCCTTCCTCTTATCAGCCGGAGGCAGAAACCAAAAACCGCAGCTCTCGGGCCCAGGCAGCCAGCAGAAAGCCTGAACCAGGAGGAAAAGGGGTGGAGAGAAAAGAAAGTCAGTCCCAAGACACAGGAGAAGAAAGGCAGCAGCTACACTGCAGTGTGCACGTGGCCCGGCTACCCTAGAGCATCGCGAATGGCCGCTAACTGATCAAACAAAGCTCCTTACCTTGACCCACTCCAAAATTTACTACACATTTGTATGCTGAAGTTTCTGTATCAAAGTAAAACTAAACACAACTTTATGAAATTAATGTTGGGGCTCAAATTACAGTTATACCTGGAGACCCCAGTAAAGTAAGAGGTCGTACCCCTTTAATCTCAAGAAAGGGGGGTCTGCAAGGCCTCACTCCAAGCTGGCGGCGGCCCAGCCCGCTGCGCGCCCACCGCCCGGACACCCCAACGCGGGGCGGGCACTCCTGGCCAAGCGAGCTAGACGCAGGTGCACTGGCCACCGGTTCCCACGGCCGCCGCGGTCTGTGCCTCCTCGGACACGTAAGCGACGTCAGCATGTCTCGGTCACGCAGCCGCGTCCGTGGATGAAATGCTGCAGATGCAGCTGGGGCGGGAGCTGCCGGCGACATCTCAGGCCCGGGCCAAGGGCGCGCGCGGCCTGCGGTGTGAAGTTCCTAAAGCTGACGGCTTCGACCGCTCGCCAGCGTGCACTTGGCGGCACCAGGATGCCCGCTGGTGCACACTGCGCAGCCCCAGAAGTGGGGGGGGCTCTGCTCCGGGTCCAAGCGGCCGGTGCTCAGTCAGCGGTATCCGAGCTCTTGGGACCCGCCTATTTCTTTAGCAAAGCGCTGTCAGCTTCGCTCCTGCGGTGGGGGTCAGAGTTTCCTTCCTGGTTCAAAACTGGATGATGCTCCAGGGCATGCGTGTGCCTCACGTGTCTCTCTGCTTCCACATTTTGGCCATTGAGTGATGCTGCTCTGAGCTTGGTACACAAATTCCACTTCCCAAGAAGAGCCAGAAAGCTTTCTGAAGTGAGACTGTTCGCAGTGCTGAGCCTTCTTCACTGTCAGACACCATCAGCGCCCTGCAGAATAGCTACAAGGAGAAACCCCAGCAAGCCCAAGTGTTGGCAAGGATGCAGAAACTGGGACACACCTGTGCTGGTGGAGTGTAAAACGGCACAATCAGGAAACACGTCGGCTTCTACCACAGATAAATATACGCCTGTGACCCAGAAACCCTTTTCTGAGGTATTTACCCAAGAAAAGTCAATGCATGTTCACAAAGACTCAGAAATGTCTGCAACTTTATTTATAATAACCAAAGGGAAACGAAGTCAAATGTCCCTCCACCCGACGGACCAAGTGTTGGCATTTACTTATGTTTTGTATTCATGCAGTTGTTGCAGTGAGCAACTTTTCAATCAAGCATAGGCATGACTCTCCAGCAGACATAAGACGAAGGTTTTATTTTAACCTTTAAATAAAGGTTAGAAAGCAATCCAGAAAGATACAAAGAAAAGGAGCTGCTGATGCACACAAAGTCTGTGAAGTCCCAGAGATCAGCAGAGGAAAGGGTCGCCTTGAAGAGCCGGTGCCGCTGGAGGTCACCTCTGCGTCTGAGCAGGTGGGAGCTGACGCTGGCACTCTGGACCTGCGTGGAGGTGACACACGCAACGGACGTCACCTTGTTGATTTTCCCTAAAATTAGCACCCAAGCCTCTGCCTAGCTCACCTGCCCCCAAATTCTTCCTGCACCCTCTGGCCCCTGGGGGAGAATTCTGGTCCCCGTTCCCTCTCCTGTGCTCTAGTCCCTCCTCCTGGCGGCTCAGCATCTCTCCGCCGCGAGGACACCTTCCGAGCCTCCTGACCCTGCGGCCCGCTCGTCCCTGCCAGGTGGGGGACCACCTAGCAGGGTGACCCGTCCGTGTTCCCAGTGCACAGGCCGCAGCCAGCACCGGCGCCGACCTGCCCCGCCTGCCCCGCCCGGGAGCGCCATCGCAGCCGCGGGGGCTTCGTCCCTCCGGCGCATTCCTCGTGGCTGCCCCGCGCCGCCTCCACGCTGCTGCCCCGCGCGCCACGCGCTGTCTAGGGGCGCCCGCGTTCCCGTGCGCGCGGCGGTCTGCAGCGTCCCGCGCCGGCGTCCAAGCGGCGGCCCCTCCGCCCCGGGGAACGAGGTCTTCGTTTTCCCTCAAGCAGCACGGGTCGCCGGCCAGCTGCCTTCAGGGCAGGCGCGGCGGAGCGGCGGGGCGCGCAGCCAGCCCCGCTCGCGAGCCCCGTCGGCGCCCCGAGCCCCGCGCGGCCTGGCAGCGGCCGGAGCCAGGCCCGCGCCGCGCCGGAAGCCCGGGGCCGCGGTCACCTGACCCGCTCCGGCGCTGATTGGGCTTTGGGGGAACGTGCCCCGCCCAGCGTCGCGCGGGCCGCTGGCGGGGCGGGGCCACGGGCCTCGGGGCGACGGCATTGGTCGGGCTCCCCGGGTCGCAGCCAATCGCGGCCCGCCGGCTCCCGGCGCGAAGTGAGCTGGCGCGCGCGCGGCGCTCGAGGCGGCGGCGCGGGGAGTTTGGATCCCGGTTCGGCCGCCGCGCGCGTGCGGCAGGTGGGTGCGCGCGCGTCCGCCCGGCCCGGCGCCCAGGGCGGCCGCGGCTCCGTGGCCACGCGGCCTCGCGTCCGCCGCCCGCCCGAACGGCCGCGCCGGGCTCTCCCCGCGGGGCGCGGGCGGCGCGGGGCGCGGGCGGCGCCCGGCCCGGGCGCTGTGAGGCCCTGCGCTCCGGGGTGCGGCCGGGGCCCGGGCTGCCAGCCGGGGAGCCCGAGGCGGGGCCGGGTCTGGCCGGCCCGGGCCCTGCGCGGGTGGCAGTTGGGTCCCGCGTGACTGCGCCGTCGGGCGGGGCGGTGTTCTGCGCGGAGCTGGGCTTAGGCTGGAGCACGGCCCGTAGCTCGAAGGATATTTGGGGTTCGGAGCCCTTCAGTGCCAGTGACCCCGAGGGCCCCCCACACACGTTCCTGCCGGCCCGACCTCAGTTGCGGACGGGAGACCTGGGCGCCGCCGCCTCCTAGTTACCTTCTTAGTGTTTGCCAGTTCTTGTGAGTTTCCCCTCAGGAGCATCTTGGGAAAAGGGGCACTTCTTACAGCCCAGGGCGGGCTCACCAAGGCTGGTCACAGAGAGCAGTTACAGGTTCAGCCGGACGCCGAGTTGTGCGCTGTGAGGGGACAGAGCCGTCCCCGTCAAGCAGTCGGTCAGGGCGCCCCAGAAGTGCCCCGGCTGCTTGGGCCTGCTCCCCGCACCGGAGACTGAGTGGCCATCACCCCGCCTTGCTCTGTGACGCATGCCGCTCCCTCTACCTGGTTCGAGCTGTGTGTGGGGTGGTCGTTCCCGTCTTCTGCTTTGTCTTGTTTGGTTCCTTTTACCTCGAGAGCTTCCGTGTGCAGGGACGGGGGTTTTCAATTCCAAAATAGAGTGAACTCGCAGCGGCAGTTAACTGTGTTGCGTGGACTAGCTCATCGTAGGTGCCGCGGCTCACTCCTTGGCTGCGGCGGCTCGTGTTGTTCTGGGGTTCGGGCTAGTCAGGCGTCAGGACGGTTCTGCACCCGGGACGAGACTGGGCTCGCGTTCCTGGGCGCGTGTCCATCTTCGTGCCGAGCGGCTGCGGTTTGGTGGGTGCAGGTTCCTCTGTGCCCAGCCTGCGGCTTGAAGCCCAGGCTCGGCACGCTCCTGGGCATCCCGGGCAGAAGCATCAAACGCAGGGCATGCCTTTCACCGAGAGCGGCTGTCACAGGAGGTGGTGCGTGCAGCGGATGGCCGGGGACCCCGACCCTCTGGCCTGGTGTGTCTTCCCCCATCCTGATCTGACTGGTCGTTGAGTGTGAGGCTGTGACAAGTCAGCTGCAAGTCGGAGTCCAGCGAGCCCGAGTCCTGCAGATCACTGAACGCGGCGCCCCCAGGACGCCCTCGGGCAGCAGTGTAGTGACGTTTGTCCAAGCAGTGTCCCAGGTGAGAAACAGGACACGGGTAACACCTGGGGCCCTGGCTGGCATGTGCCCACCACAGCGAGAGCCGCGGTCCTGGCCTCTCATGCCAGCACCTTGCCGTTCCGTACGGGCGCACCTGGAGATACCGAGGCTCGCTCCAGAACACTGCAGGGGGCGTCGCCACGCAGTGACAGTGTTTGCTGGTCCCCCAGCGCCCTGAGTCACGCTCACAGCACGCTGTCTGCCAGGCGTGCAGTGTACTGCGTCGTGTCTGCGGAACAGGCCACGTGTCTTAGTCTAGGACGCACCGGCGCTTGAGCAGCATCGCGAGGCTCCGTGGCCGTGCTCTCGCTGGTGGAGGGGCGCGCCTCAGAGCCAGTGGTGCTGCAGGTGCGTGTGGCTGTGGCAGTTTCTTGAAACAAGACAGAACGGGGAGAGGGTAGCCATGAACTTGGCTGCATCGTTTGTCTCCTCCTTTCGCGAGAGGTTTCTCTGCTGTTTGATGGCATCTTATCCACAGGAGAACTTCCCGACTGAGTCTTTCCCGAGACCCTGGCGCCACTTTATCCCCTGCGTTTGTCACATTCTAAGTCGTTCGTCGTTTCAGTGACGCTCACGGCCTCTTCAGCAGTCGGGTCCATCTCACGAAACCGCTCTGCTCGTCCAGAAGCAGCTCCCTGTCCATTTAGATTTTGTCACGGATTCAGGCCCGCTTATAGCCCTGTTCTCCAGCTTTCCCGCCCATCTGCAGTTCCCTCTCCACGACCTCTCGAACCCCTCGGTCATTGACTGGCTTGGTGTCAGCTTCCAAAGTCCCATTGACCTTGGTGTCGCGACCTCCTCCCGTAGATCAGGAATGGTCTTAATGTAGCATCTAGAATGCTGAGTCCTTTCCAGAAGGTCTCCAGCTGACTGTGCCCAGATCTGTTAGAGGAACTACTGTCTGTGGCAGCTTCCCCTCTGCGAGGCGTAGCTTCTAAATAAGACAGCCCGGGAGCTGGGCACTCCTCGATGCACAGCTGCGGGGCGCCGCGCCGGTGGTGAGCACCTGCCTGGCCTGGAGGCCTCGCGCCAGCCTTGAATTCTCTACAGCGTGAAGGTCCAGCTGCTCTCTGTTCCGTGGGCGGCTCTCGTGTCTCACTGAAAGTCACTGGGCAGTGTAGCCCCTTCGCCCATGTTCAGTCAGAGTGTCTCTGGGCCGCGCGCTGCGCCACTGTGCACGGGCGCTTCTTTCCTGCAGCCTCCCGAGCCAGCCTGCTGGCCTCCAGCTTTTCTCCTTGGCCTCCTCGCTGCTCAGCCTGCAGACTTGAATAGAGGTAGGGCCTTGCTCTGGGTTCGCTTGGCTTAAGAGCACCTTGTGACTGGCTTGATCTGGCCAGAGCGCCAGCCTTTCCCGCCAGCAGGAAGGCTGCTTGAGTGTGTGTTCCCTGCCGTGACGCTTGAGTTTCTCTGAAGGCCTCTTCCTCACTCACGTCTTGGCTGATGCCCGCTTGGTGCGAGAGCCCCGGCTCTCAGCCTGTTTGGGCTTTGACCTCACTGAGTGGCATCTTTTCTAGCTTTTGATTTAAAGCCAAAACGTGCAACTCTCCCTTTCCCTTGAAGACCTCGAGACCTCGGTAGGGTTTCACTGGGCTCATTTCGGTATTGTCGTGTCTCAGGAAACGGGGCCCAGGAGGAGGAAGAGGGAGCAGCTGGTCTTGGGGCTGGCATTTGCCCATCAAATTCACCTCGTGCCCCCAGGCAGCTATTCTGGCAGAACCAGGGGTCGCAGGCACTTTCCGTTGCAAGAAATCAGTTCTGTCCAGTCTGCTACAGTGATACACTTGGTGTGGATTTCTTTCTAGCTTCAGATTCTGTTTGCCTTCTTGAACCTGAGAATTCATATCTTTCATTAGTTCTGGAAAAGCTGTGATCTTTTCAAATGTTCTGTTCCAGTTTTCCCGGGCTTTTAGGATCAAGATTTGGGCCACGCTTATTACGTTAGACTTTCTATCCTGCCTTCCGCGCCTTTTAACCTGCGTCCTCTGTAGTTTTACTGTATGTCTCTGTGTGCACCTGTTTAATCAGAAACTATGGCGGTTCTTAGATTTCACTGCACTTCCGAGCCAGCGGGCAGCTTACTAGAGCTTCTCGCCTCGGGGCTCTCGGAGACGGACGCAGCCGTGTCCGCCCTCTGTGCCGTGCGAGGCCGGCGTGGCCGTGCGTGCTGGCGAGTCCTCCACGAGAGGAGCCCAGAGTTCAGAGGCTGAGGAGGGAGGGCTGCTGGCCTCAGCGGTGCTTGGTCGAGAGGCCGCTCGAGGCCCTGGAAAGTGGGCAGACCTCCCTCTGAGAGGACCAGGGCCCGGAGAAGGAAGCGTCTCCTTGGCGAGAGAAGAGGGCTTTGTCCTTAGGCCCTGGTGTTCCTGGGAGGAGGACGCCTCCTCCGGGCCTTGGTGGGGCCTTGTCTCCAAGACGGGCCGGCCGGCAGGGGTGGGGTCCGCGCAGCCTGCCCCGCCGCCTCCCTCCAGTTTGCTGACCTTACTGCCTGTGATGCTGCAAACCCCTGCTGAATTCTGAGGTTTGGTTCTGTGTTTTCACTCCTACAGCTCTGCTGGCCGTTTTTATAGGTTTGGGTTGGTTTACTGTGGATGCTTCCAAGCTTATGTTTAGTTTTTGGGAAGACTAAGTTTAATTGCTTTGTTTCCTGTGCGTACTGTTTACCTTTGTAACAGCCAGTTCTCATTCCCGGTACTTTGTTTCCGTGTGTGCTTGCCTGTTTGACTGCGCGTGCTACACTTAGTCAAAAAATATTTGTGGGAATTACTTAAGTCCTAAGATAATGGTATGTTCCTCCAGAAATGCTGCTGCATTTGCCTCTAACACGTGCCTTTGAGTTAGAATCAAAATCATCTAAATTCATGATTTGAAGTTATTTTTAGTTACGCACATGACAAAAATATTAAACAACCACCAGTTCACCTAACGTATTTTCTTTTGTAAAAAATACTTATGCGTACAAGAGCTGGGGTGTAGGCCAAAGGTGGGGAGGATAGCAGGGGGTGAGAGGATTCACCAGAGACAGAGTGGGGTGCAGAGCAGGCAGACCTACTTAAGTACACTGCGGCAGGGAGGCAGGAGAGGTCTGCTGGGCCATGTGGGTCAGCTCCCGGGCTGGGGTCGAACTCAGGCTGCTGCGGCTGCAGATAGCTGGATAGCGCTGAGGCTTTAACCTCTGCAGCACCGGAGGCCTGCATCCCCATGTTGTGAAGAAAATGACCGAGTATTGCTGGGATGGCAAAGAATGACCCGTGTGAGGCGGTGTGGTGCGTTGGTGGGAGGACTCGGTCTTCCGCCCCTCAGCAACGTGCGACTCTATGTGTCGGCGCCGAGGGATGAACACGGGGTTTGATCAGGGTTACCGCCCCTGCCACGATCAGGCCCTGCTCTCTTCGGGAGAACTTCCCACCCCGGGCCCAACTTTGTTCTCCGATGGTCAGTGTGCGGACTCGCTCTTGGCCCGAGGACAAAGGCAGCTGCAGCTCCGGCCCCTCTCGTGCCCTGCTGGCCGGACTGTGTCTGCGGTTTCTCGTCAGAGCCTCCGTCATTGCCCGCTCACCTGGCGATATGCAGCGCCACGGCCAGCACAGCTTGGCTGCAGGGGCCGCAGAGCCGTGCTCCGCACTGCGAGGCCAGAGGCTGCGTCACGGCCGCCCAGCGCAGGTCCTGAGCCCGCGCGGCCGTCTGAGCCGGGCTCGGGCGTCTTGCAAAACTTTTATTTACAAAAGCAGGCTGCAGGCCAGACTCGGCCCGCGAGCCCATTGGGCAGCCCCGGCCTGGACAGAGCTGCCGCTTAACGAGGTCACGCCGCAGCCTGCCTCTCGGCACTCAGCAGGCACAGTCGTCCGGCTGTTTCCTGGGCGGAGGGGAACGCGCGCAGTGAACGTGGAGGCGTCTGGTGGCTCCGGAGATACTCTTGTGTCTCAGTTGGAATTTTGTTAAACTCGTAAATTAATTTTCTAAGAACTGTGGTACTTATGTACTAAAACCCCAAGAGCAGGGCCTCCCTGGTGGCGCAGGGGTTGAGTGCTGCACTGTGGAGCATCCGTGGCACAGCAGCGCTGGTTCGATCCCCGGCCGGGGAAGGACCCACGTGGCGCAGCAGACCTCTCCTGCCTCCCGCTGCTCCCCTCAGCAGTGTGCTTCAGTCCATCTGCCTGTTCTGCTCCCGCTCTGTCTCTGGGGAGTCCTCTCACCTCCCATGATTCTGGCCTGTACCCCAGCTCTTCTGTGCATAGATACATAAATCTTTAAAAAGAAAAAATCCTAAGAACAAAATATCTTTATCTGGACCTTTATTTCTCCCAGTAATATTTGACCATTTCTTCGTATCATGATGATATCTTAATTGGTACTTTGATTTTTTTTCATTGCTATTGTTCACTGGATGCCTTTCTTTTCTTTTTTTTTAAGATTTATTTATTTATGCATACAAGCACTGGAGTACAGGCCAGAGGTGTGGGGGGGTGAGAGAATTCACCACAGAGAGCAGGGAGTAGAACAGGCAGATCAACAGAAGTACACTGCTGAGGGGAGCAGCGGGCACAGCAGGAGAGGTCTGCCGCGCCATGTGGGTCCCTCCCTGGCCGGCGGCAGGGATCGAACTTGTGCTGCAGTGGCTGCGGTTTGCTTCATAGTGTGTTGCTTAACCCACTGCGCCACCAGGGAGGCCCACACTGGATGCCTTTCTAAAATTGTGTCATCTAGTTAGTTATTACTGCTCATGAGAACACAGTTCATGTTTGTGATTTATAGTTATCTTTCGTTTAACTTCCTTCCTGACGTTTTGGCTCTCCGTTGTCCTGATGGCTTCTTCAGACTGCGTGGGCAGGCAGTCACGTTGTCCGCGTGTCCTGGCGTGGTCCTCTCTGCTGTTCTCCTTTTCGGGTATTTTGCCCTGTCAAGAGTGCCCAGTGTGGGCTGCAGCGAGAGCTGTCTGCCACCGCCTCTGCTCGGCCACGCATCTGGTGGGCGCGTCTCCTGCCGAGGCCGGAGCCCTGGGTGCTGCCGCGCCAGGGCTGCCCCGGTGTGTCCGGAGGAGCGCCGAGTCCCGCACCCCTGGCATGGCGGCGGCCGAGTCCTCGGCAGAGCAACAGTGCCGGGGGTGGGGGGCAGATGCCTGCAGAGGGCAGGGCGCACCCTTCGTGACAGGTGCTGCCTTCGCGGCTGGCCTGGGCGCCTCTGGGGCGCGCGTTGCGGCAGGCCTGCTTCCACGACAGCGCGTTTTGGACGGGCGTGCGGCCAGACTGGTTGTTCGTTGAACTGACGAGGGTATGTCCTGTCCTGCTTCTGCAGAGGGTCCAGCTGCTCATCTGAGCGCTGGGCTGCACCTTTCGCTCCACACACCCCGCTCCCGTTTGTCCCTCGGGCTCAGGCTGGGCTCCACACCGGCGAGGCCTTCTCTAACGCTGCTCTGTCGTCTCTTGTACTTGCTGCAGCACGGGACGAGCCAGCCATTCTGCGTTCGAGGGAGCCGCCAGCTAGTCGGGAGCAGATACTTCACGCTGCCCGGTTGTAAATGTCGAAACGACATAGCGACTGAGAGAACGTGTGGGCGCAGTGCGGCGGCGCCCCCACACGCCCGTGCCCACAGCCGAGTCCCTGACCGGCCTTTGCGTCTCCTCCCAGACCATGGCTGCCCTCCCCCAGAACAACCTGCAGGCGCAGCTGGCGCGCCACTCGGCCCAGAAACTTCGTGACGCCCTGAGCCTCTCGAAGCCAAGGCCTGCGTGAGTACCCTGGCGCGGTGCCCGCGGTGGGGCGAGGCCGGGAGGGCCGGCGCTTCCCCGTTGCAGATGGGTGGTCGCTGCGCCCTGAGCTGCTCAGCACCTCCGCGGGCGCCCCGAGGCCCTTGGCGGTAACGCGTGTGGGGAGAGCAGGTAACGGATTTGTAGATCTGGGACAGTACATGTGTTTAGTGTTTTAGTGTACTTTAAATCTGTTCCCAGAAAAGCAGTGTATAAGGGAACAGAGTCCTCCAGTTCTGTTTTCTCCCCTAAGCTGGACTCAGACGCCCCCGCTTGGCGGCGTGACGTCCAGCGACAGCGTGTTGCTCACCGCACGCTGACAGGCTCTGGCCGCTGTCGTGGGCACTGTTAAAGCCACTGACCTCGTGTCACCCAGTCGCGCCAGGCCGGCCCCTGCGCCTCTGCCCGTCCTCCCCGCTCAGCGGAGCGGGTGGCTTCCACCTGGTTTCCCCACAAAACTTTCTCCAGAGTAGATGTGTGGCCACATCTGAGCCTTTTTAGTTATGGGCGCCCCTTCCTCTTGAGGTGCTGCTAATCAGAGACGCCAGCCTGAGGACGACAGCAGGGGGCAGCCTGGACGGTCTCAAGACACACGATGAACCTGTGCACGGGAAGGCTCACATGGCACAGTGCCTGATTTGTCTTGTTAAGTTTTTAAAAAAGGTTTATTTATGCACACAAGAACTAGGGTACAGGCCAGAGGTGCAGGGTAGGATTCCCCAGAGACAGCAGGGAGCAGAACGGGCAGATCGACTGAGACACCTGCCGAGGGGAGCGGCAGGCAGGAGAGGTCTGCTGCGCCCTGTGGGTCACTCCCTGGCCAGGGATTGAATGCTGCAGTGGCTGTGGATGCTTCGTGGTGGTGCTTAACCCCTTGCGCCACCAGGTTGGCCATACCTTGTAAATTTTAAAATTAGAGTGGCAGGTAGTTTTTTTGCTCATTCATGAGATAAGAAAGTAAGTCGTGGGCCTCCCCTGCGGCACAAGGGGTTGAGTTGAAGCACTGTGAAGCATCCGCAGCCACTGCAGCGCGAGTTCGATCCCCGGGCAGGGAGGGACCCCCAGGGCGCAGCAGACCTCCCCTGCTGTGCCCACGCTCCCCTCAGCAGTGTGCTTCCATCGCTCTCCCTGCTCTGCTCCCCACTCTGCCTCTGGGGAGTCCTTTCACTCCCAGCCTCTGGCCTGCACCCCAGCTCTTGTTTGCATAGTAAATAAGTCTTTAAAAAGTTGAACCAATCGGGGCGTCTCTGGTGGCGCAGTGGTTTAAGCAATGCACTATGAAGCAAACCGCAGCCACTGTAGCGGGAGTTCGATCCCTGCCACCGGCCAGGGAGGGGACCCACATGGCGCAGCAGACCTCTCCTGCCTGCCCGCTGCTCCCCTCAGCGGTGTGTTTCAATAGATCCACCTGTTCTGCTCCCAACTCTGTCTCTAGTGAATCCTCTCACCCCTTCATACCTCTGATTTGTACTCCAGTTCTTGTGTGCATAAATAAATTTTAGAATATATTAATTTTTTTTAAGATTTATTTATTTATGCACACAAGCACTGGGGTACAGGCCAGAGGTGTGGGGGGTGAGAGGATTCACCACAGACAGATAAGGGAGCAGAACAGGCAGATCAACAGAAGTACACTGCTGAGGGGAGCAGCGGGCCAGGCAGGAGAGGTCTGCTGTGTCATGTGGGTCCCCTCCCCAGCCAGGGGCAGGGATCGAACTTGTGCTGCAGTGGCTGCGGTTTGCTTCATAGTGCGTTGCTTAACCCACTGCGCCACCAGGGAGGCCCAAATTTTAGAATATATTTTTAAAAAGTATGTTGTTACATAAATTTGTCAAAAGGTTTAGAGTTTTATCTGGTACAGTTGGTGGGTTTGTTAAAAATTCATCTAATTTCTGTTTTTCAATTGTTTTTCAGAGGCTTCACTTTTAAAAAGAAAGTTTCTTCAGCCAGCGATGCACCTGTGACTCGCGTGTCAGTAGCAAAGACACCTGTGTTAAGTGATAAGGATGTTAACGTGACAGAGGCCTCTCCCTTCAGTGAACCCTCACCCTGCCCCACGAGGCAGCAGCCCGGGAGCGCTGTCTCCAGACCCCTCCTGCCAGTTCCCCGCCAGGGCCCCCCGGGTGGTGTGTGTGCCGCCCAGAGCGTGCTGGCTTCGCAAGAGCCCCGCAGTTCTGCTTTCAAGAGATTAGAATTCAGTTCTTCTTCAGATTCTTTCACTGGCACCGAGGACTGGGATGACTTGGACGACTTTGATACCTCTGGAAACTCAAAGCCCTTTGTCACGCCACGCAGAAAACCCTTTGTCAGAGTAAGCACCGCCCAGAAATCAAAAAAGCCCAGGAGAAGCTATCTGAAGGCACAGCTTCAGAGCACTGATGCCGTCGAGGCCGCCCCGAGCCCGCCCTCCTCTGAGGGCCAGCACGCCTGCCTGCCCAGGGCGCAGAAGGCCAACGCAGGGGCGCAGAGGGGCTCTGTCATCTACGTGGACGATGCCCCCAGCCCCCAAGAGCTCGTGGACGAAGATACTCGGGAAGGCCGCTCTGCAGAAGCT
Organism: Galemys pyrenaicus; assembly: GCA_019455555.1. Lineage (NCBI taxonomy): Eukaryota > Metazoa > Chordata > Mammalia > Eulipotyphla > Talpidae > Galemys > Galemys pyrenaicus. The sequence goes on along the minus strand of JAGFMF010011680.1, from coordinate 10,312,757 downwards.
CTGTGGGGAGCGGAGAGAGGTTCGCCGCGGGGTGGTGCTGGGGCCGCGGGCGGCCCAGCTGTTGGGTCCTGGGCGGGAGGGGCTGCAGCACAGGACTTGCTGCTGAGGGCTTCACGCTGGCATCAGGGCTAGGTCCGGCTTCGCGTCCGTAGACTTTACCATGGTGCTGGCTGGTGCTGCTGGTTCCCACAGGCCTGGAGGGTGCCGCCCAGTCTGCCGTGGAAAGGTGCACGGCCTGCTGCCGCCCCGCGCTGTGCACGCCTCGGTGCGGTCTGACATCGCGGTGCCGGCGGTTGGGCCTGTGGCTGCGAGTGCTCCAGGCCCCGCGCCGAGTGTTAGCCACGCGCCCAGAGCCAGGGGGACGCTTTGCAGCTGAGCGCCCTCAGCGTGGCCAGAGTGAGAGTTCTGGGAGGTGGTCGGTGGCCACAGAGCTGTGGCCGGGCTGAGTCGCTTCTGTGTACGAGGAGACGTCGGCAGCGCTCGCCTGGAGGGCAGCGGTGGCCGGGAGGCGCGGGAGGCTGGCCCGGCAGCGCTCGTTCCCCTCGACGGCCGCGCCACTGCGGCTGCGGGCAGAGGCGTCGCGCCTCCCCCCGTTTAAGCATGAGCGGAAACGGGAGTCGGGTGCTCCGGGCGGCATGTCGCGGGCCCCCAGCCGCCCGGCCGTGCCCGGGGAGCGGCGGGCGTGACGGGCCGGCGCGGCTCTTCGGTCACTGCGCTGACCCGCTCGTCGGCCGCGCTGCTCTAGGTGTCCACGAGGAGAGGAGCGGCTCGGAGCGGGCGGACGTGCGCTCGCCTGGGAAGTCGGCACGCGGCGAGCTCGAGGACGACGAGGATGTGGATTTTGTTCCACCTTCTCCGGAGGAAGGAGGGGTTTCGACCTCTTCCCCCTCGTTGAGATGCGGCAGGTAAGGGGCTCGCGCGTGGGCAGCGCTCAGTCCTGCAGACGCTCGCGTCCCGCTTGCCCTGTGCGCACAGGGCGCTAGACAGCGCCTCCTTGCGCTCGCTTTCTCGCCGCCGAGAGCGCCTGAGGCGGGCGGGTCCGATCCGGCGGGCCCAGAGGCCTTTGGGCGGTCCGTGGGGCTGCTTCTGGCGCGGGCAGCGTTTCCCACAGCCCCCGTGCTCCAGACGCCTGGGCCTGGGCCGCCACGCGGCGTCTTTCCCCGGGGCTGGGGGGCGGCCCAGCCCCGGGAGCGGCTCGGTCATGGGGTGTCCTCTCATGGCGGCGGGTGGACGGCGGCCGTGCTCCGGGAGCAGCAGTCCCGGCCTGCGGAGAGCCGCACTCGCCGTGTCGCGGCTGCCTCCGCCCCCACGCGGGCGTCACCGTGGTGCGGTGGTGCTGCGGCCTTGCAGACGGCAGGCGCAGGCGGGTGCCTTTGGCTGGTCTCCCCGGGGTGGGGGCAGCAGAGTGTGCACAGGAGGTTCCCCTGGGTTAGTTTGAACAGGTGTGACGGGTGTCTGAAGAGCAGGGAAGGCCGATGCTGGTTATTTGATGGCAGAACTAGGAAGACTGAGCTCCCGCTCCGCTTCCCCCAACAAATCAAACAATTTCTTTATCTGTGTTTGGTTTTGATTCTGCTGTGCTCACGTGCTTGATCTTTGCCCTGCCGTGATAACATGTTACTGTGACTTTTTGCTTCACTTCTCTCGTTTTACTTTTCAAAGGGTTATGTATGTGCACAAGAACAGGGGCACAGGCCAGAGGCAGGGGGAGAGGACGCCCCAGGGGCAGCGGGAGCAGAGCAGGCGGATGGACTGAAGCCCACGGCTGGGGGGCAGCGGGGGCAGGAGCGTCTGCTGCGCCCGGGGCCCTCCCTGGCCGGGGTCGAACTCACGCTGCGGTGGCTGCGGCGCCTTCACCCCTGCACTACAGGGAGGCCCTGTGGTCGTCATTCTTTCTAGTGGCTACGTAGTTCCTGTGCTGTCATGCCATGATTCACTGTCATAGACCTTCGGCAGCTGGAAAGTGGCTTTCCAAGCTAGATGTCCTCCACACGTTTTTATAACCTCGTGTTAAGTCATAAAACTAAAGTCTGGACAAAGTGGGTGGCCAGGCAGGGAGGGGGGTTTGCACTGGCAGAGCAGGTGTGATGGGGCGCGGAGAGGTTGGGGCGGTGGGCTTTCCAGATAGAGATAAGAGCCCAGACAGAGCCCCTGAGACAGGTGGGGCTTGAGTGGAAGGGGAGCGGCGTGGGCAGAGGGGAAGGGGGCTTGGGGCCAGAGATAGGAGACTGGGGAGATGGAGAGGTTTTAGAGTGAGAGACCCAGAACGCAGCTTCCGCTCCGTACTGTCTGACCCGTTGTGGAAAATATTCGCGGACAAGTTAGACGCTCGGCCTGGGCTTAGCCACAATCGCGTTTCAATCTGCAGTACCTTGGAGGACCCTGACGCCTCTGAGGACCGGATGGACGGCCCCAGCACGTGGGAGGACGCGCCGCCAGCCGGGAAGGTGACCCCGCAGCCCCCTGACGGCGAGGCCGGCGTGCGCCGAGACGGTACGGCAGCATCTCGCGCCCAGTGGCGACTGCTTGTGCGCGGCAACCCCGCTGCTTCGCCCCGGCGCCGGGCGGGCAGTGGCCTCGACCCCTGCTTGGCGGGCGCCGTCAGGCCCTCAGGGCGCAGGCCCGCGTGCTGTGCCGCCGGTCGGGGTGGGCCCGTGCCCCTCGTGCCTGCCTGCGTTCCCCTCCCCTCTGCCCCGGGCCTGGTCTGATGTCCGTTCAGGGTTAATACTGTCTTGACCTGTTTCTGGTTCTTTCCTACGTTTCCTGTCAAGCGTTTGGCGTACAGAGCCCAGCAGCTGCAGCGGACGTGGACTGCAGCCCGCGCTCGGGACGGTGCCTCAGGCCGGGCCCTTGTGTTCTGGGTCGGCCTTTTCTTCTTCCTTTCATCTGTTTATTTTCTTTCTTTCACTCTGGTCTTTGACCTTCACTGTCTGTCTTTCCTGTTTTCTTTTCCTGCTTTGTGGGGTTTCCCCAGTGTGACTCGTGGGATTTTCCTCCCCCCCGCCGTGGCACTGCCCTTGGAGCGCCCTCGGGGGGGGGGGGGGGCCTGGGTCCCAGGTGCAGCGCTGACTCCACGGCCCAGCGGCTCTGACTCCGTCGGACCACACGAGGCGTGCCGTCCGGGCGAGCTGGCAGTGGGGCGTGGGGGCAGCAGAGCGTGGCCTCTCCCCGTAGCCCGGCCATAGGCCGCCCCGCTGCGCTGGGTGGGCGAGGCTGAGCGTGCAGTGACCAGAGGCCGCTCTTAGCTGGCCCGTCCACACATGCCACCCGTGTCCGGTCAAGCTTATGTCAGACCAGCTTCCTTCTCTGTCACGGGCGCGGGAGACCCTGTGGGTGAGCCTGGAGGCGCTGAGGACGGCGGGGGCCGTGGGGCCGTGGCCGGGCACCGCGTCTCTGCGCACGCCGGTGCAGGCCAGCTGCTCTCCCGTGACGTGGGGTGTCTGCCCTGTGCCCCGCTGGGTCTTCCTCGGGGCGAGGTACACAGGCCGTGTGCACTTGAGGGGGCGGCTGCTGCCTCTGCAGCCTGTAATCCCTGCGGAGAAGGAAATCCACTTAACACGCTGGTTCTTACTCTCTAGCTGTTTCCTCTCCTCGGGGCTCACAAAGCCACCGTTGTTGCCGTGTTCCAGAATTTTACCTTGAATTGACATTAAGATCACCAACCTGTAGCTTTTGGCGGTTGCCTTAGAGTTTTTTGAAAACGAGAACAATGTCTGCCTGTCTTCCTCCTGTCGCTCCTGTCACTCCTGTCGCTCCTGTCACCAGGAGTCCTGTGGCTTCCTTTGTGTCCTGGACCGTCTCTGGAGAGGAGCCTGGAGGCCTTTCCGAGCACCCACCCCCTTGCCTCAGGCCGTGGTGCAGTCTCTGCTCTGACCTGGCGCCAGCCTCCCCGCAGGGAAAACACTCCAAACATGGCACTCTTAGCCTCTCCTGCTCTGTCCCTGCTTGCAGCAGTCGCTGGTGAAGGCTCCTGGGGCCTCCTCCCAAAGAGGACCATCCCCGCTCTGCCCCCGCCACCCTTGGCCCGTCCTGCACCCCTGGCTCGCCCCCCCTCCCTTGCCGCTCCAGGCAGCCTCACTGTCTGCTGGGCTCTGGCCTCCGGATGTCTCCTGGGCCACTGCCCGGAGTGGGGTTTTCTCCATAGACGTGGGCCCTGAGGTGGAGCGGGTGGGCGCTTTCCTCACTTCCCATCCCCACCCAGTCAGTCACTTTCTTTCCCTCATCTGAAGCCTGCCCCGTGGCGCCTCCTGGTTCTGCGGCTAAGTCCCAAGAAGGCATGGTGGCTGGCTGGGTCAGCGGCCCTCGCCTGTCACCAGTCGGTGCTCACCCGCCCCCTCCCGTCTCTGCACCCTGCACTGACGTGCTTCTTACGCTCCCCATGCGGCCCGGGGGCAGAGCCTAGGCAGCCATCCACGGTAGGGGGAGGGCCTCTTGCCCGCTCAGTGGGGGGCCGGGCCTGAGGCTCCTGGCGGCAGTCAGATGCCCGCTGGGGGCCCGCAGCTCAGGCAGGCCGAGCAGGCCCCGGCGGCCCTGGCTGTCAGCCTCCAAGACGCAGGCGCCGGCCTGCGCCAGAAGACGGTGAGAGCAGACTGGCGGCTCCTCGCCTCCCGCGGCCCGGGCTATCGGGGGTGACGGAGCCGGCGGCCACGTGGTCCCCTGCCCCCGCGGCGCACCAGGCGGGCGGCAGGGCGGGCGGCACGTACGCTGCCGCCTTCGGCCGCACACACCTGCGGTGCGCGACTCGGAATCGAGGGTCTGGCTGTTCTCGAGGAGACACTGACGACGTCGTCACTTTGCAGCCAGAGAGGCGCAGCCGCAGCTCGTCCTGGTGATGCGCCGCATCTGCGAGCTGCTGGACGCCGTCCCTGCCGCCGCGCTGCGGGCCCTGCCCGGCGGACAACAGCTGCTGCAGCAGCGGGCCCTCAGGTACCCGCCCGCCCGCCCGTCCCTCTGCCCCGTCGGCACGCACAGTCAGCCCCCCGGAACTGCGCTGCCGGTCCGCGCCCAGGCCCGCGGTGCGCAGTGGAGGTTGGGGGAGGGGCCGTCCGGCCGCGGTTCTGATTGGGACAGTGACCGAAGGCGCGCCTGGGCCTCCGCTGCCCCCTCACCCCGCTGTCGCCGGCTTCTCCTCCAGGAGGAGGCTCCTTGCGGGGGCCGAGTTCAGCGCGGGAGATGCCGACACGCCCGGCCGGGTGTGGCCGTGGCCGCCGGGCCCCTTGCCTTACACACCAGCAGAGGGCGAGTCCTGCCGCACTGGGACGTCCGCTCGGGAGCCCGATGTTCTGCACCTGTCCTCCGACGCCTCTGCCAGCGAGCGTTCGGCGGCTGCAGTCTCGGGCGCCCTGGGCCCCGGCGAGAGCCCGGCGCTGCGGGCGCCGCGGGCCTGGGTGAGCAGCCCCAGGGCGGAAGCTCCGGCCCTCACCAGCACCGCTGTGAGGCAGGACCGACGCCCGGCCCCCCTGCGTGACGCGGGCGGAGGGGCCCTCGGCTCCCCCAGCGTCGATCACTTTGATATTGAGGACTTTGACGACGACGAAGACTGGGAGGATATCATGTCTAACCTGCCGGCCGGCAAACCTTCCACCGCTGCCTGGCAGCCGCTGAAGGCCGCCTGGCCGGCTAAAGCGTCTCCAGAAAGCCTCTGTCCAGCCCAGACAGGCCGCCGGCCAGTGGCACCCACTGCTCAAACCCAGAGCGCCTCAGCGTCGCCGCAGAGCTGCCCCGGTGAGTCTGCGCGCCCGCGAGCCGCTGTGCCCCGTGCAGGTCCTGGCGGTGTGGCCTGCAGACCAGTTTCAAGCCCGCTGCTCGTTGCGTCTGGAGCAGCTGTGGGCTCATAAACGTGCAGTCATGACCTGCTGTCATAGCGCGCACGCCGCTGCCAGGCGCGCGGTCTCGGGCGGACGTTTGTTGGGTTCTGAGACCGTGACGCGCCTGAACCGGGTTTTTGCTGCTTTGGGGTGGGCAAGCAGAGCTGAGTTCACGTCAAAGAAGTCGTTCCAGATCGCTGAGAACCCGACTCGGAGGCGGGTGTTCCGCCTTAAACTGTTAACATGGGGACTCAGAGGGCTGGCCGTGCGGTCGGGAGCGCCTGAGTCAGCTCGTGGTCTTGGCTGGCGCCGGTGGCCGTCATCCCCATGCGTGTCCACTCGGCCTCACTCTGCGTCCGGCCCCAGTGAGGGGCACGAGTCACGTGTAGCCACTGCCCTCTGGGCACTCACCCATGGGGGCTTTTTGGAAGTAGTCTGGATTAGTTCTAACCCTGGCGTCAGCGCTGCAGCCATCACGACGTGTTTGTGGCCGCCACAGCTGCCCCGGACATGCCAGGGCACGGCCCCGTCTTGCCGCTGGGGACGCAGTGCCGCGGGGCCGTCTTGTAGTTGGACCTTCAGTCGCCGCCGCTGGTGTGCGCTCGGCTGTCTTTGAGCCAGGCGGTGCGGGGCCCGGGCAGCAGCCGGCGGGGCCCGCCCTCCCGTGCGGCGGGGACGAGAGAGGCCGAGGAGGAGGGTCAGGAGGTCGGGCCTGCGGCTGGGACACGTGGCACCTTCGACCGAAGTCGGGCGGGGAGGCGCCGGCCGGTCTGGAGAGAAGCCAGGGAGGCCGCCGGCCAGCTTCACTGGTGTGCGGCCAGTCCCCAGGGTCGCATCTTGCACATCTGGAGGTGCAAAGCCCTGGGCCGTGGGGCGCTGAGGGCCTCAGGACCGGACATGAGGCCGCGGGGTGACAGCAGGCGCGGCTCCAGGGCGCAGCTCCGAGGGCAGGTGGGGTCAGGGACCCGGAAGGTGGTTTGATGGGGGGCGGGGGACAGTGGTCGGTGCCGCAGCGGAGTCCAGGTGGGACGCGACGGGGCGTCTCGGGCAGCAGCCCTTTGAGGGCTGGGGTGTGCCGTGTCTGGGGCAGGGGCCGAGTGCTGGGGCCGGCCTCTCGGGCAGACAGGCTGATGTTCCTTCACACTGACTGTTTTCTCAGACAAGTCTGCCCAGAGTTTAGCACCCATAAGCCTGAAACACCAGCGTTTCCAGAGTCAGAGCCTGCCTCACTCGCAAGAGATGATGAAGGTTTTCCACAAGAAGTTTGGCCTGCATCACTTCAGGACCAACCAGCTGGAGGCCGTCAACGCCGCGCTGCTGGGCGAGGACTGCTTCATCCTGATGCCCACGGGTGCGTGCCCGGCGCGCTGGCGGGGGCAGGGCTGTCGCGCACCTCGGGCGGCCGGGGCTCGCGTCACGGTGCCTGTGGCCCTGGCGCTGGAGCGCGGGCGCGGGGGACGCGCAGCCCAGCCGCTCCCCGCCAGCCCGCCGCTCCAGGCCTGCTGCGGCCGTCACCACTTAGTGCTGTCGAGGGACGTCTGGGTTTGTTCGAATGACGTGCAAAGCTTGCTGGCCGCCCGGCGTGGTTTTCCAGAACTGATGTGGGACAGGCCCGACGGCATGTGGCCCTGTTTCCAGGACTCCCGAGCTTCAGGCTCCATGGAGCCGGCCTTGAAGCCGCCCACCTGCCCCCAGTGCACCCTCGATTTATAGCTGAAGGCCCAAGTGCGGTTTCTCCCAGACCACAGCAAGCTGCTTTGTGTCGGGCGCCGAGCCCTGGCAGTCCTGCGGGCGAGGCTAGCTGGCCTGGGGCGCGGTGCCCGTTGAGGGGCAGGCCCGGCAGCGTGGCGTCTGTCCTTCCTGGGCGTTTACGGATAGCCACGTGAGACGTGCGCACGTGCAGGAAAGCAGGAGCGGGTGAGTCTCAGCGGCGCTGACGTCGTAGGACGTGCCTGGCCGGGCCTCCCTGTGTGAGCAGGTGACGCTGAAAACCCCATGTTCCGGCCACTGGGTGCTCTGCCGCTTCTCTTGGGAGCCAGGCTCACTTGGCGAGTTCTTGGTGTTAAGAGCCAAGTTTCCGCGCGCTCCCCGCTTCCGTTGGAGACACGCGCACCTCTGCCCTTGCGTGCGGAGGCGTGGTGGGGGTGTCGCCTACTGAGGAGCGAGCAGGGAGCGAGGCCTTGATGGTTCAGCTAAAGGCTCACACTGGCGGTTTAACAGCCTGAGAGCCAAAGGGCACCCAAAGGGCACCGTGCGGATTGTCACACGCCGGGTTTCAGTGGCTTTGTCACGTGTGAACGCTTTAAAGGTGAAGTCTTGCAGAGGACCGCTTAGTCCTGTGCCGTGTCTGGGTTTCCACGTGGACTTGGAAAGCGCATCTTTGCCCGAGTCTCCTGCCAGCACCTTCCTTTCGCTCCCCGTGTGCCTGCAGGTGTCCAAAGGGCACCGAGGCAGCACATATCATGGCTTATTGGAAGGTGCGAGGGGTCGGCTCCTGGGGACGTCCCCAGCGTCCTGTTGTTTTGGGTTTTGGGGTGTTTTTTTTTTTTAAAGATTTATTTATTTACGCACACAAGCACTGGGGTACAGGCCAGAGGTGTGGGGGTGAGAGGATTCACCACAGAGAGCGGGGAGCAGAACAGGCAGATGGACTGAAACACACCGCTGAGGGGAGCAGCGGGCAGGCAGGAGAGGTCTGCTGCGCCATGTGGGTCCCCTCCCTGGCCGGCCGCAGGGATCGAACGCGCGCTGCAGCGGCTGCGGTTTGCCTCACAGTGCGCTGCTCAGCCCGCTGCGCCCAGGGAGGCCCTTTTTTTTTTTTTTTAAGATTGGTTTTTTGTGCACACAAGAGCTGGGGTGCAGGCCAGAGGTGCGGGAGGTGAGAGGACCCACCAGAAGCAGCGGGGAGCAGCACGGGCAGACGGACCGAAGCCCACGGCTGGGGGCAGCGGGGGCAGGAGCGTCTGCCGCGCCTGCGGGTCCCTCCCCGGCCGGGGATCGGGCTCGCGCTGCAGGGGCTGCGGCTGCTTCGCAGTGCGCTGCTCGACTCGCTGCGCCCAGGGAGGCCCTGCTGTTGTATGTGCTCCGGGAGGGCCACCCGCGGGCGCCTGGTGGCCCGGCCCTGCAGCTGCCCCGCCCGTCCCTTGCAGGAGGGGGCAAGAGCCTGTGCTACCAGCTGCCCGCCTGCGTGTCCCCCGGGCTCACGGTCGTCGTCTCGCCCTTGCGCGCGCTCATCGTGGACCAGGTGCAGAAGCTGACGTCCCTGGACGTGAGTGCCGGCCGCCGCGGCCCGCAGCGGGCACAGGGGCCCGTGCGTGTGCGCAGGCGAAGTCGGAAACTGGCCTCCCTCCTGTGCTTGTGGCCTCTGCTGACACACCCTCTGGGCTCCCAAAGAAGGCCTGCTTTCCTCATGGCTGGGGCGGGGCGCTGGCGTCCCGTCGCTGCGGGCGTGGGGCCAGGGCCCTGGCTGTCGTGCTGAGAGGGGCGACGTGCGCTGCCGCCCGGGCGGTCTGGGCGGGCCTAGGGAGCGCGCACGCCCGAGGTGAGCGCCCGCGCGGGCGCGTCTAAAGCTTCGCTGCCGGCTGCTTTGTGCTTAGATTCCGGCGACGTATCTGACCGGGGATAAGACCGACTCCGAAGCTGCAAGTATTTATCTCCAACTTTCGAAAAAAGACCCAATCATAAAGCTTCTGTACGTCACTCCAGAGAAGGTTTGTACGTGCGTCGTCCTCCTGGAAACCGACGCCCGCCAGAGCGCGGGGCTTCTGCACCGGGCCCGGCCTCCTCCTCGGCCCCTGCGCCTGCCGTGCTCCGGCGGCCTCGCCGGCCTCTGCCGCGGCCCCCCGAGGCCCGGCGCCGCCTGTGTCGCGTTGCCTTGCCGCTCTTCTCTCCCGGACCGGGCGTGAGTCTCGGCCGCGTCCTTGTAGCCTCAGGGCTCCGTGCCTCGCGGACAGGAGGGAGACTGACTGGGTCCTGCCCTCAGGGCTGGCGTAGAGCGCACGTGCCAGGACCTGGCTCTGGCTTTGCCCGCCGGGGCGGCCTCCAGCAGCACCGCCTCTCGGTGTGTGGTCACTTTCTCGTGTGGTCACTTTCTCGGTCGGGGCCCTCAATCCCTTCAGGCCGTTTCTCTCCCCTGTGGGCGCCCGCAGTGCAGGCAGGGCGTGGAGGGCTGTCTCCTGTGTTGGGGCTCGTCTGGGCAGGGCTTCGCGGGTGGTGTCCGGGGCTGGGCCGCTCCTCCGCGGAGAGCTGGAGGTGCCGCCTGGCTGGGCTATTTTGGTCCGGCTGCCGCCAGGCCTCTCCTCAGAAGGGCTCCGTCCTGCCTTTGTCGTGCTGGGCGGCGTTGGCTGTGGGGTGGCAAGACTTGAGTGTCCTGCTCCACGTCAGACTTTCGTGGGCAACTGCACCCCGAGATGGCCCGGGCTGGTCGTCACTGCAGGAGGGGCCGTTGGGGCGGGTGGCGCTGCTGCCCGAAGCGCCCCCACGAGCTCGTGGACACGGCGTAGAGTCCGGCTTCCTGGCTTGTGCAGTCGGCGCTGTCCCCCGTGGCGTGTTTGGATGTTCTGGGGTGTCCCCGTGGGGTGTGAAGCGGCTGCCGTGTCCTTTGCTCGCTTGCTCGCTCCCGGGACGTGCTGCCTGTGGTCATGCCAGGATTTAGCGAGACTCCTCGCGGCACGCGAGCTCCCAGACGCACGCCCTGGCCTCCCCGCCGCGCACGCAGGGCCGCAGAAGAAAGCCTGCGACTCGCTCCCGCGCGTGGGCGCACCTGCTGGGGCGTCTGACTCTCGTTGATTGAACTAGGAGCCGGTTTTACGCGGCGCTTCTCCGGCAGCTCTGGCTGTGCTGGCTGCGGCGGCAGAGTCCCAAGGCGGGGGCGTCTCGCGCTGGGGACGTCTAATCACAAGCTCTGCGGCCCCAGGTCTGTGCGAGCAGCCGGCTGCTGTCCACCCTGGAGAACCTGTACGAGAGGACGCTGCTGGCCCGCTTCGTCATCGACGAGGCGCACTGCGTCAGCCAGGTGAGCCCGGCCTGCCCGTGGGCGCTGCGCCGTGGGTGCGCGTGGGTGCACGCGCGTGTGCGTGCCCGTGGGCGCCGCGGAGGGGCGCCGGGAGTCGTGCTGCCCTTTCACTGAGGAGTGGGGCGCTTCTGCATGCCGGGCGGCGTCTGCTGTGTCTGAGCCCAGGCGTGACAGGCGGCGTCTTTCCCGCCAGTGGGGCCACGACTTCCGGCCGGACTACAAACGGATGAGCATGCTGCGCCAGAAGTTCCCCTCCGTCCCGGTGATGGCGCTCACGGCCACGGCCAACCCCCGCGTGCAGAAGGACGTCCTCACGCAGCTCAAGATCGTCTCGCCTCAGGTGTAAGTTCGGGTTTCAGCGTCCAGGCAGCAGCCCTGCGGGTTCTGCTCGTCAGCGTCTGGGGCGCGACGGCCCCAGCGCCGCTGCGCCCACGCCGCTCGGTGCAGGTTTGGGGCGGCGGGGGCCCCGCTGTCCCACGCAGCAGGGTGTGGGCCAGCGCCTCGGGCCTTTCTTCACTCGCCGAAGCTCAAGCCCTCCTGGCCGAGCCGCGGGCTGGCGTCAGGGATGGTGTCGTGTCGCCCCCACGTCCTAGCGTCCTCCTTGGGGTGAGCGGCCAGCCCACTCTGCCCCTTCCCGTGGAGTCTGGGTACACCCACCGCAGTGAGACAGGCTGGGACCCGCTGGGGCCTCACTTGGCAGGTCTCAAGGGCCAGTGCCTCTTCCTGCCCGGGCTGTGTGTGTGCGCGTGTGTGCGTACGTGTGCGGGGTGTGCACGTGTGTGCGTGGGGTCAGCTCTGGCCTCGTGTGACTTACGGTCCGAGCCACCGTGCAGGTTGTCCTGGGGCTGTGGGTATCCTGCGTGAGCGCCCCGGTGACCACTGTCCGGGAGAAGGCGCGCCCGGAGGCGAGATGGCTCACATTCAAGGTGAAGCGCGAGCGCCTCGTGCTCACCGGGGGTGAGGAGACGCCGCGGCCGCGGTACCCCCAGGGCTCGTGGGGGCCGCCTAGGGCGGGGCCGCCCAGCCTCTGCAGAGGAACCCGCTGTCCCGGGACCGCCCAGGGTCGCAGCGTCGTGCGCCCCCACTTGGAGTCTGACCTCACATGCGGCAGGTGTGGGCCCAAAGTCGGGGGCGGCAGTGTTCGCAGGTGCTGTGTCCTCCCCGCCCTGCGAGTGGCCTGCACGCGTGTGGGCGCTCCGACCGGACGGCTGTCCCTCAGGTGGACGGCGTTCGTGGCTCTGCTGCGCCAGGTGCAGTCCGTGTCCTCCTCGGTCGGCGGCTCTAGCTGCCGCGCGCCCTCGTTACGGGGCGGTACACGCTGAGTCCGTTTCTGAGCAGCTCGTGGCGAGCGTGGCCGTGCGGCGCAGTCTGGACGCGTGGCCAGAGCCGGCGCCTGTGTGGCGGGGGCTGCCCGCCGGCGTGCGGGGGCTGTGACGGCCAGGCGAAACACAGCACCTGGCAGCCGCTGGCGCCCCTGCGTCGGCTGTGGGCGCTTGGCGGAGGTGGACGGTCCTGAGAGACGCCCCTGGCCATCGTCCCCCGGCCGTGCCGAGGAGCGGGGGAAGGCAGGCCCTGGTTGCGCCCCCGCTGCTGCTGGGGGTGACAGTCTGCCTCTCGGGGAAGGTGACAGTGGGCGCTCTGGCCAGCCGTTCCCCCAGACCCGCCGAGAGCAGGCAGGTGTGCACGGTCACTGGAGCGCCCCACGGTGGGCGCACGGCTGACGGCCAGCGCAGGCCTTGGGCGCAGGACTGCCTGCGGGCGCCTGGTGGAGGCCGCGCTCCTGCCCTCCCTGTGTGCGTGAGGAGGCTGAGGCTCGAGGTGAACGGCGCGGCCCGCCAGCACCTGCCAGGGCCGCAGTGAGCCCCGAGCCCGGCCGCACGCGGAAGCCAGCAGGGCTGGGAGGCGCTGCGGGCGCGGGTGCCTCGGGTGGGCAAGCTCCGCCTGGACCTCCGCAGCCGTTCAGGCGACAGCGGGCCGTTAACTCGCCTCTCCGGCCTGTCCGTGTCTTCCGCATCCTCGGGCGGCTGCCCTGCCGCGGTCTAGGTTGGACGTTCGTCCCCTTGGCGCGCCCGGCAGCAGCCCGCCGCCCGCCCCGCTGGCCTCCGACGTGCCCGGGGCAGTGTGCTCTTCTCCAGGGACGCGCCTCGTGCCGCGCTCCTCGACTGCCGGGAAGCCCAGGCGGAGAGCGTCGTCTGGCCCTGAGGCGTGACTTGCACGGCAGAGAGCCCAGCGGACGCCGTGGACGTCCGATTCTCTGGGGCGTGCCTAGCAGAGGCCCTGTCGGGTGTGAGGAGAGGCCGCGCTCCATCCCCGGACACCTGGCAGGCCGTGTTCCGAGGCACCGCCCCGTGCGCGCTCCCACCGCGCCGAGCGGGGCCTCTCCCGCCCCACGCCAGCCCCGTCCCTTCTGCCTTTGCGGGCGGCGCCGGCGGGTGGTGGCAGCACGGGGGAGGGTCGGGGCTGGAGTGCCTGGCGTGAGGCACGGTCGGCCCCGGGGTGAGCGCCCCCGGAGAGGTGGAGGCAGGAGAAGGACCGCCCTGCGAAGACCCGCAGGCCAGGCTGCGCAGAGCTGCCCTGGCGTGCAGAAAGGGGTGGGGCTTTCCTGGGCGGGCGTCTGCCCAGGAGGTGGCCTGGACGAAAGGTGTGCGGACCGGGTGGCCCTTCAGGAGCGCTGTGGGCGTCTGCCGGGAGAGCACGGTGGCGGCCCCAGCAGCTGCGGGAGAGTCCGGGCTGAGCGCAGAGCTGCGTGACAGCACCGCCTCGGTGGGCGAGGGGGGTGGGCGCAGCGGGGGTTCCTGGCAGCCATCAGCACCGTGACCGTAGCTGAGCTGCGGGGCAGGGCGGGGTGCGGCTGGCGAACGACCGGGCCTTGGCCCGTGGTGCTCGGCTCTCGGCGGGTGCGGTGACCGGGCGGCAGTCCCCACGCTGTCTCCGGCCACAGCCTGGGATCCGCGCGCCCGGCCTCCCTGGCGCCACGCCTGATGCTTGCAGTGCGTGTTGCGTGAGTGGCCACAGCACGTGGGTGCCGTGGGCCGCCCAGCCAGACGCTCGCTTGTGACCCTTGAGCGGCGCTTCGCTTTCCTCCTCTTCCTCTGGGACCCGCCACCCCTTGCTCACAGGGCCTCTCCGCGGCCCTGCAGGAAGCGTGCAGACGGCCCGAGCCGCGTTCTCTGCGAGCCGTCCCCTGTGCAGAGCGCTCCAGACGCCTCGGTCTGACGGGCGGCGTGAGCCGGCGGACGCTGACTGCTCAGGTGGCTCGCCCGGCGGGTGAGTCGGCCGCCGTGTCTCTGGGCTCTGCAGACGTGCGTCGGGAAACGCCCTCATGCGGGCAGGGCACGGCGCGGGAGGCGTTTACTGCAGTGGCAGCAGCACCCAGTGTTCTGGGTTCCTGCTGACGTCGATGCCAGAGTTACCCGCGGCCTGTCGTCGCGTTGTTCCAGATGCTGTCGGCCGACGGCTCGGTTAGGTCCTCCAGGTTTGCACAAAGGAATCCTGAGGAAGCCTGGCTGCGACACCGCGGCCTGAGTGGTGCCCGTCCCCAGCGACCTCACTCCAGCGTATGGCGAGTCGGGCGCACGGGCCCGCTCCGCAGCGCACTGACGCCGAGTGCTGTGCGGGGGCTTTTACGGCCCGTCAGGGCTGCGGCCGCAGAGGCGCTCTCGCGCGGGTGCTCGTGACCGGCTGTGTGCTGGCCGCAGTTTCCGTTGCAGCCGAGACTCGTTCTCGGAGGTGAAGTGCCGGACGTCCTTCTTCGGCGCTCACGCTGTCGTTGCGCGTCCCCGTACAGCTGTCCCGCCCGACGCCGCAGGCCGGACGTGAAGTGCTGCCGCTCCGACTCGCCCCTTCGCACGAGCTGCGCTGACCCTCGGGCCGGCGGCCCTGGGGAAGACGCCGCGGCACCGGGGTCCCCGTGAAGTGAAACCACCGAGACGCGGCGACGCCGCAGCGCTCCTCCGCGTGGGGCTCGGAAGTTAGGGCGCAGGGTCTTCTCGGCAGTTTTGCGGCCGTCCCCGAGAGGCACGGCCACGGCCCAGGAGAGCCTGGCGCCGCGCCCCTCGCTGTCCTGCGCCTGGCGCCGCGCACGCAGCGGCCTCCACCTGCCTCTGGCTGGCCGGCGGCCTGCGTGGGCTTGTGTGCGGGAGCTGCCCCGGCGCGTTCTGGCAGCGCCAGACGCCCCATCGCTCGGTGCCAAGGACGCTCGTCACGCGTCACACGCTGCGGGGCCCATCGAGGGCTTCGCGGCACCAGCCGCGGGGCTGCAGGTAGCCCGCCTGCCCCACGCCGCTTCCCGTAGCGCGGTTCGCGTGGGTTTCGGGTGGACGCACTCCCTAATGCAGGGTCCTCCTCTCACCATTTTAGGGGTGGTGGTGGTGGCTGTTTGTAAGACTTATTTCGCTTCTGCACACAATACCTGGGGTGCAGGCAGAGGTGCCGGGGGTGAGAGGACTCCCCAGAGACAGAGCGGGGACCAGAACAGGCGGATCCCTGAAGCGCTCTGCAGAGGGGGCAGCGGGAGGCGGGAGAGTCTGCTGCGCCCTGGGGGTCCCCTTGCTGGCTGGGGGTCGAGCCGCAGTGCTGCAGTGGCTGCCGACAGCTTCATAGTGCGGTGCTTGACCCCGCGCCCCAGGGCGGGCCAATATTTAATTTTTGAGGATGACTAAAACTGTGTTCTTAGAATAACAAAATTTTATGCTTGGAATTTCTTTAGGTTCAGCATGAGCTTTAACAGACATAACCTGAAGTACTCCGTGTTACCGAAGAAGCCTAAGAAGGTGGCGTTGGATTGCTTGGAGTGGATCCAGAAGCACCACCCGCGTGAGTGCAGGCGTGGCGCGGCCGGGGGTGAAGGTGTCTCCCCACGCGGGAGCCGTGAGCATGCGTGTTGACCCCTCTCCTCGTGGCTGCCCTGCCTGTCACAGAGCGAAAATTGCCGCTTCCTTCACTCCTGAAATTGTGAAGTCTCATTTGGTTTGATGCCAACAAGGCCTAGCACCAGTCAGCGCTCCCTCCTGCAGACCTGGGTGATGAGTCAGGGATTCAGAGTCTTTCCTCTGGCTTCACTCAGCAGTGACTCCTGCAGGGCTCTGTTCAGTGCCTGCTCCGCGGCGTCTGCCGGTGCGGTGCGGTGCGGTGCGGTGCGGTGCGGTACTCTGTCGTGTTGGCTGAAGTCAGATTCTGAAACTCACAGCTGTTTCCTGTGCAGCCCCTTCTCTGCTGTCTGTGGAGACTATTTTGTTAAATGTCTTTCACTTTAAAAAGCCGGTATACAGACTTGTTTGAACAAATCAAACAATAGACCAAGGAAAAGTCAGTAATTTTCCTCTCCCGCCTCCGCCCTCCCCGCCCCCCCGCAGCTGGTAGAAAGAGCTAGTGTGTGTGCCTTGACGCCGCCAGAGAGGGGTTTTTCTTTAAGACCTTGTGTTTTCTGGTTTTAAAAATAACACCCATAAAACAATACTACATACTCACTGAGGAGACCCCTGAGGCGAGGAGGAGAAGAAGGACCCACGAGACAGACCCTGCTGCAGGACAGGTTGCTGGCGTTGCTCACTTTATTCCCTCTAGGTAACTGCTGTTGTTTGGTGAGCGTACGCGTCGAGTTTTGCTTCCACCAGCACATGCTGTCTCACCGCCCTTTTTAGAGCCAGAGCGCTGTCCCGTGCTTTTTTAAAAACTCAGAAAACAGGGGCCTCCCTGGTGGCGCAGCGGGCTAAGCAACACACTGTGAGGCAAACCGCAGCACAGCAGCGCGCGTTCGATCCCTGCCGCTGGCCAGGGAGGGGACCCACGTGGCGCAGCAGACCTCTCCTGCCTCCCGCTGCACCCTCAGCAGTGTGCTTCAGTCCATCTGCCTGTTCTGCTCCCTACTGTGTCCCTGGGCAGTCCTCCCACCCCCGCACCTCTGGCCTGCACCCCAGCTCTTGTGTGCACGAATAAATAAGTCTTTAAAAAAAAACCTCAGAAAACACTTCATTGTTACAGTGTGTTTTGTTTCATGATTTACTTGCTTAAATTATTTCCCGAAAGTGACACTTTTTTTTTTTCAGTTTTTAAAATGGTAAAACATACAAGCCCTTATCTATACCCTCCCTCCCTCCCTCCCTCCCTCCCTTCCTTCCTTCCCTCCCTCCCCCCTCCCCCCCCTTTCTCTCTCTCTCTCTTTCTTTCTTTCATTTAATTATATTTGACATCATTTGTGTTCCCCGGGGAGTTCCCACCACCATTTCACCCCTGCGCCATCACCTCAGCCCCTTGTGCTCTTCTGCCCTCATCCCTGTCTTTGCCCTTCCTCCCCTCCCCCACCCCATAGTCCCTTTAGTTTGTCTGTGACCTTTTGATCTTGTTGAGTTTGTTGTTTTTGTTGTTGTTTGTTTTTGGTTGTAATTGCCCATTTCCTTGACTGAGGAACCTCCATACGGCCTTCCACAGTGGTTGGACTAGCTTGCATTCCCACCAGCAGTGTACTGGGGTACCTTTTTCTTCACATCCTTGCCAGCATTTGTTGTTGTTGGTTTTTTTCATATGTGCCGTTCTTACCGGTGTGAGGTGGTACCTCATTGTGGTTTTTACTTGCTTTTCCCTGATGATGAGGGATGTTGAGCATTTCTCATGTGCCCATTGGCCATGTGTATGTCCTCTTTGGAGAAGTGTCTTTTAAGTTCTGCCCATTTTTGATTGGGTTTATTACTTTGTTTTTCTTGAGTCTTATGAGTTCTTTGTATATCTTTGTGATCAGACCCTTGTCCATTGTGTGGAGCGCAAAGATTTTTTCCCATTCAGTGGGGTTTCTCTTAGTTTTATTTATTTATTTTTTATTTTATTTTATTTTTAAAGATTTATTTTATTTATGCATACAAGCACTGGGGTACAGGCCAGAGGTGTTAGGAGGTGAGAGGATTCACCACAGAGAGTGGGGAGCAGAACAGGCAGATCAATGGAAGTACACTGCTGAGGGGAGCAGTGGGCACAGCAGGAGAGGTCTGCCGTGCCATGTGGGTCCCCTCCCTGGCCGGCAGCAGGGATCGAACTCATGCTGCAGTGGCTGCGGTTTGGTTTGCTTCATAGTGCGTTGCTTAACCCACTGCGCCACCAGGGAGGCCCCTCTTAGTTTTATTTAATGTTTCCTTTGCTGTACAGAAACTTTTTATCTTGATGTAGTCTCATCTGTGTATCTTCTCTTTCATTTTTATAGCTTTGGGGACTGCCACCTCAAAAGCGCTACTGTAAGTCTTGCAGCATTTTTACCTATGTTTTCTTCTATAAACTTTATAGTTTCGGGTCTTACAAATTAGATCCTTTTATCCATTTTGAGTTGATTTTTGAACATGGTGTGAGATAATGGTCCAGTTTCATTTTTTTGCATATGGTGGACCAGTTTTGCCAGCACCATTTAGTGAATAAGCTGTCTTTGTTCCACTGCAAATTCTTTGCTCCTCTGTCAAAGGTCAATTGCCCATAGTTGTGTAGTTTTACTTCTGTGCTTTCTATACGGTTCCATTGGTCTGTGTGTCTGTCCTTGTCCCAGTACCATGCTGTTTTAATAACTGTTGCTTTGTAGTAGAGTTCGAAGTCTGGGAGCGTGGTACCCCCATTCTCCTTCTTTGTCAATAGAGCTTTGGCTAATCGGGGTTTTTTGTGTCTCCATATGAATTTCATCAACATTTGGTCTATTTCCTTAAAGAATTTCATTGGTATTGCCTTGAATCTGTAAATTGCTTTTGGTGGGATGGCCATTTTGATAATGTTGATCTTTCCTATCCATGAGCAGGGGATTGATATCTTTCCATTTCTTTGTGTCCTATTTTTTTTAACAGTGTTTTATAATTTTCTCTATGTAGGTCTTTTGTTTCTTTTGTTAGGTTGATTCCCAAGTATTTGATTTTCTTGGTTTCGATTGTAAAGGGTATATTTTTCCTTGATTTCTTCTTCTTCAGACTGGTTGTTTGTGTATAGGAAGGCTACTGACTTTTGTGCACTTATTTTGTATCCTGCTACTTTACTAAACTGGTTGATTGTTTTAATTAGATTTTCTGTAGCGCCTTAAGGGTTTTCCAAGTATATTATCATATCGTCTGCAAATAATGATAGTTTTACTTCTTCTTTCCCTATTTGGATTCCTTGTATGTCCTTTTCCTGTCTTATTGCTCTGGCTAAGACTTCCAGCACTATGTTGAATAGCAGTGGAGAGAACAGGCATCCTTGTCAATTGTTCCTGATCTTAAGGGGAATGCTCTCGGAAAGTCCATATTTTTTCTTCATATATGAAGAAAAGCTTTGCTGGATACAAAATTCGTGGTTGGCATTTGTTGTCCTGAAGTTTTTTGAATATATCCTTCTACTCACTCCTTTCTCACTCGTAGTGTTTCATCTGAGAAGTCTGATGTTAGCCTGATAGGTTTTCCTTTGTATGTTATCTGTTGCTTCGCCCTTGAAGCTTTATTATTTTTTCCTTGTCTTGTATTCTTGGTAGTTTTACTATTAAGTGTCTAGCTGTATTTCTTTTTCTATCATAGAAATTTGGGGTACGTCTTGCTTCTTGTATTTCTAGCTTCATTTCATCTTTTAAGCTTGGGAAATTCTCTGTTATCTCCTTGAATATATTATCATTTCCCTTATCATTTTCAATTTCTGGGACTGCTGTAACTCTAATATTACTTTTCTTGAGTGTGTCTGAGAGCTCTCGCAGCGTGACCTCATTCTTTTTCCTTTGGATTTCTCTGTTTCTGCTTTGGTTCTTTTTGTTTCTGAGTTTTCTATAGAACTAATTTGCTCTTCCATCTCATCCAATCTGCTTCCCATATTTTTTTATCTTCCTGCAAGTCTTCCACTGTCTTTTTAATGACTTTTTCTCCTTTTCCAGATCATTTATTCTTTTTAACATACCGGTAATTTTTTTTCAATCATGCTGGTTCTGAAATCTTCTTCTGTTAGGCTGGACATTCTTTCTAGGTTGTTGTTGAGTTCTTGTATTTGGCTTTCTTTTTGTGTTGTATTTTTCCCCTGTGGACTTGCTTGGTTAGTTGTAGTTTTTCGTCTTCCTGATGTCTGCTTTCTAATTTGTTGTATTTGTTGGGACACTGTGTTGCTTGTACTGGCAGGCATCTCTTTGGGTGTTCCAGGCCTGGAGATGCTTGCATCTGCGCAGATTTCAGCAGCTTCAGGTTTTGTTTTGTTTTTTTTTTTATAAGTTATTTTTTTTAAAGATTTATTTACTTATGCATACAAGCACTGGGGTACAGGCCAGAGGTGTGGGGGGTGAGAGGATTCACCACACAGAGCGGGGAGCAGAACAGGCAGATCAACCGAAGTACACTGCTGAGGGGAGCAGCGGGCACAGCAGGAGAGGTCTGCCGCGCCATGTGGGTCCCCGCCCTGGCCGGCAGCAGGGATCGAACTCGTGCTGCAGTGGCTGCGGTCTGCTTCATGGTGCGTTGCTTAACCCACTGCGCCACCAGGGAGGCCCCAGCTTCAGGTTTTGTAGTGTGATAGTCTCGATCTCTTTCCACAAGTCTCTTTCTTTATTTTTTATTTTTAAAAGATTTATCCATCTATGCATACAAGAGCTGGGGTACAGGCCAGAGTTGCAGGAGTTAAGAGGAGTCACCAGAGCCAGAGTGGGGAACAGAACAGGCAGATTGACTGAAACACACTGAGGGGAGACAGGAGAGGTCTGCTGCGCCCTGTGGGCCCGCTCCTTGGCTGGGCTTGAACTCGCGCTGCTGTGCTGCAGATGCTTCATAGTGCGGTGCTCAACCCCCTGCGCCACCAGAGAGGCCCCAAAGAAACATTTCTAAGACTAGTGATACAGATCACCATATGCTTTCTACAAAATCCATGAGAGAGCGTCTCCCCATCTTGTAGCTTGCGTGAAATAGCCCAGGGCTTCCATGTGCACCCAGAGGGCTGGGTGGGCCAGCGGGACCCCTCACAACGCTACGTGGGTCATTTTGCCTGTGCCCTGAGAACGCTGGGGGTTTCTCCCGTGGCTCACCTGTTTCTGAGTCCATCGTGTAAATTGTGTCGTCACTTCCATTAAAGGTTCTCGTTTCCTGACACTGTTTTGGCAGATGACTCAGGGATCATCTACTGCCTGTCCAGGCGTGAGTGCGACACCACGGCCGACACGCTGCGGGGGCACGGGCTCGCCGCGCTGGCGTACCATGCCGGCCTCAGCGACTCCGCCAGGGACGAGGTCCAGCACAAGTGGATCAACCAGGACGGCTGCCAGGTCAGTGTCACGAATAAAGGAAACCCCCTCGCAGTCGTGCGCGTGGGAGGCAAGCTGCTCTCTCCTCGCTGCTGTGAGCCTCCAAGTCCGACTGGAGTTTAGAATCTTTTTGGAAACTTCTGAAGTTCTTAAATCAGAAAACCTTTTGTTAGATGCAGCTCACATATCTAAAATACACTCTTCAAAGTTTACAGAGCGGTGGATTTTAGCATAGCCCCAAGTTGTGCAACTGTCTCCGCCGATTTCAGAGTGTTTCATCATCCCAGAGAAAACCCGCGCCCTGTCCGAGTGGCAGTCCTCCAGTGGCAGGTGCCTGTCCAGCGCCCGGCCGGCCGGCAGCACGTCCTGCACGCTGGGGCTCGCCAGGGCGTCTGCGCGGCCACCACCGCTGAGCCGGCGGCCGGGGCCTGTCGCTACCGTTCGCCCGTGCCGTGCCTGGCTGCCCGGTGGTGCTGTCTGCTGCCCATGGGCGCACGGCCTCTGCGGCTGCTGGTTGGGCAGCGTGCATGCAGCTCTTGGTAGGCGGCACCAGCAGTGGGTGTGCCGCGGTACACGGCCCTCTGCTGACTTCTGAGAGACAGCGCCGGCTGCCGCCCCTCCGCCCGGCGTGGGCCAGCACCTCCGGCCGTGCCGCAGTGCCGTCTGCAGCCGTCCTCGGCCACCGGGCGCGTCTTCTGCGGCCTGGACTCCGTTTCCCTGAAGACGCGCCCTCCGGACACGTGCTGCTGAGATGACCCAGGTGTTCAAGGGGGAGGCTGGGACCCGCCGGCCCTGGGCGGACACCGGCCTGGCGAGGGCCCGCCAGTCCACGGGTGATTTGAGAAGAGCAGCCGAGATGTCTGTGTGTTTTTGGTAGCTATGAGATTTTATCTCACACACAAAAAAAGTCATCACCCTGATGATCCAGAGGGAAAGCATCTCAAAGATTACTTTCTAATGGAAAACTTCAGAGGATGTAGCCTCGTGTCCTCGGGGAGGTGGAAGCCCGATCTGTGTGAACTAGAGGTGCTTCCTCATGAGGAAGCACAGGCTGAAATGGAGAAACAAAAGTCCAGTT
Source organism: Galemys pyrenaicus (assembly GCA_019455555.1). Classification (NCBI taxonomy): domain Eukaryota; kingdom Metazoa; phylum Chordata; class Mammalia; order Eulipotyphla; family Talpidae; genus Galemys; species Galemys pyrenaicus. Next base: position 10,290,651 of record JAGFMF010011680.1, on the reverse strand, counting down.
TGCCCAGTAGGAGAAGCCCAGAACAACCAAGCCAATACAGATAAAACTGGGGCGACGCAGGCAGAAATCGGGCGAGGCAGGGACGTGAATAACATGGATGTGAGGGGCGGGGACAAAGATGAGAAGGCGCGTCTGGTGGCCGCAGGGCCCATGCCAGCCTGAGCGCGGCAGGCGTGTCCCCGAGGGGAGGCCGGGCGGGCGGTGGGCAGAGTGCGCAGCCTGGGTCACGCCTGCAGGGCGCGCTCGGCACCCCGGGTCGTCTCGCTTCAGCGTGAGCGGCGTGCAGGTTACGCCTGAGAGCAAGGGCCCGCGCGGTGGGCGCCGTCCCATCTCGGTGCGGACAGGCGGGGCCGCGGGCTGGGAGGAGGCGAGGCCTCGGCCGGCTGCGCACCTGGGACGCGAGGCCTGAGGTGCCGACCAGCGGCCGCCGCCCAGCCCCAGCAGAGCAGCGCTGAGTCGGCGCAGCGGCTTTTCCTCGGGGCTTCCTGAAGCTTCCTGCGGGGACTTCCGAGGGAGAGTAAAGCAGTTTGGCAGGAAAACAGCAGCACGGCCACGGCCCTGCGGGCCGTCCCCAGCAGACGGGGCATGAGCGGCCTCGGCCGGCCCGGGCTTCTCTGGGCCCTCGCCGAGGCTCACGGCGGGCAGGCCGAGGAAGGGGCAGTAGCGTCATGCACGCTGCGTGGGGCAGAAGCTCACCTCAGAAACAGACCAAACGGGAACAGCGGCTGAGAAGGAGGACGGCCCGAGCGCGTTGTGTTGACAAGATGGAGTTAGTTGCGGCCGGAGGCGAAACTTCGGCAAGCGAAGCACGGTGAGGGGCCTGCTGGGCTTTGCCGAGGAGACGCGAGCAGTGGCTGAGCCAAGTGGTGGGAGGCCAAAGTGCAGCTCTGGTGGTCCCCAGACCCGGTGCGAAGGCGTGTCTCGCTCGCCGGCCTGCGTCCAACAGCTTGGGCCGCCGCTCCGACGGGCTTCTGTGTCGGCAGGACCTTTCTGGAGAAAGCTGTGGTCAGCCGCAGAAGCCCCGTGTGCAGTAGATAGCCTGCGGTGAGCACACACACATGTATATGTACATGGACAGCCTGGGGCAAAAACAAACTTTATAAATTGACTTTTAAAACCCGATCGCTCCTGCCCCCAGGCTGCTGGTCCTCGCAGCCCCGGTCTCTCGCCGCCGCCCCGGCCGTGCGGAGTCCTGGCCGGGCCAGCCCGCAGCTCTCAAGCCAGCGAGACAGCAGAGGCGCGGCTTCGTGGCCCTTCCGGAGGGGCGCAGCCCGCCCTCTGCTGCCCGCCGGGCGCCCGCCGTCCTGGCCCTCAGGGCTGCAGGTGCCCCAGGGATGCGGGATTCCCGCTTGCAGCCCACAGCCCGGTTGCTCCGGAGCCGTGAGCCGGTGGCGCGAGGCGGCCGGCGCCGGCGGGAGCCCTGCCAGGGCAGCCTCGGGTCCGACGGCTTCCACTTCCCGCCAGGTCATCTGCGCCACCATTGCCTTCGGGATGGGCATCGACAAGCCCGACGTGCGCTTTGTGGTCCACGCCTCGCTGCCCAAGTCCGTGGAGGGCTACTACCAGGAGTCCGGCAGGGCCGGGCGCGATGGCGAGGTGTCACACTGCCTGCTGTTCTACTCCTACCACGACGTGACCCGGCTCAAGAGGCTGATCCTGAGTGAGCCCCGGCGGGCGGGCGGGCGGGCGGGCGGGCGGGCGGGCGGGCGGGGCCTCCCCCGGGCTCCGGGGCCAGTTTCCTTGGTCCCGGAAGAAGGGAGAGGTCCCTGTAGTCCAGAGACTGAACTTCAGTTCTCTGCTTGGGAGGTGGGCGGACGGTGCCGAGGGCCAAGGGCTCCCAGCCGCTCCCTGCAGACAGCCCCGTGCGCAGGAAGTCGCCTTGGTTCACTTCTGCGTGCCACGGTCAGGGTGCCCAGGCTGCACCCGAGGGCACGCACCGGCCGTGACTCCCACTACCACTTTCTCGGCATTTTTCCAGACCAGCGGGTGCCAGTCACGGGGGGCATCTTGGGCGTTTTCTGCCCGGCGTCGTCAGAGTCCACCATCTCCCAGCTCTGAGGGCCGCTGCCCCCCACACCTGCACCCCCGCGGGGTCCCCAGGAGGAGCTGCGACGGCTCCTTGTTTTATCTCTTAGGCTTTGCTGTTCATGCACGTGAGCCCTGGGCCGGGGCGGACACTGCGGTCCGGGCTCCCGTGGTGGTGCCGGGCACAGCCGGCGACTTCCTAGTGTCCGAGGCTCCTGCGCCTGCCCCAGAGGCCCGCGTTACAGTCTTCTCTGCCTCTGCTCTAACGAACGTGCTCCGCCCTGGTCTCCCCCAGTGGAAAAGGACGGGAACCACCACACGAAGGAGACGCACTTCAACAACCTGTACAGCATGGTGCACTACTGTGAGAACATCACGGAGTGCAGGAGGGCCCAGCTGCTGGCTTACTTTGGCGAGCACGGCTTTGACCCTGGCTTCTGTAAGCAGCACCCAGAGGTGTCGTGTGACAACTGCTGCAACGCACGGGTGAGTGAGCGTGTTTGCAGCCCGCGGTGACCCAGAGCCGTCAGGACCAAGCGGGTCTCGGAAGCCGGTCACAGCCCGGAGCCCCGGGGCCTGCGCCGGGGTCGGGCCCTGCCCTGCCCGGCCTCGCTCACGCGGACGCCCCGCCGCCTTGGCAGCTTTAATGCAGACACTCGAAAGGGTCAGCGTGGGCACGTCGAGTGTCTCGGGTTTGGCCCGAGCTGTGTCCGCCCGCGCCGTCCCCAAGGTGCTTCCCCGTGCTGCGTGTTGGCTCAGGCTCACCTGTTGTTTCTAAAGTCAGAGGTTTTTAGAAGACGGCCGCACTGATTCTCTCAGCCCATCCCGAGCGCGGCTTGGAGCTGGGGCAGCCCCGAGAGCGGCGCGCGGCACGCGGGGGCCCCATGTGTGCTGGGCCCGTGGGGCGCCCGTGCCGGGATCACAGCTGAGCGAGGCGGGCCTGGCCCCGCAGCGCCGTGCGGCAGGCTGCAGCTGCGGCCCAGGCGGGGTGGTCCTCGTGGGAGCTCTGGGGCTAGCCGTCGCCACCCTGCTGGGCGTGCTGGCCAGTGCGCTGCCCTGTGGCAGGCCACACCAGGACCTGGGGGGTGGGGGACGGCCTGAGGAGGCCCTGCCCACGAGCTTGCGTCCAGCGATGGGCGTGGGCAGGGTGCGAGGGAGCAGGAGCTGCGGCTCGAGGATGCGTGTTGCAGGAGCCCGGCTGCAGGGGCAGATTCTGAGGGGTCAGCAGCAGCTCTCGGGCCTGGGCGTTCTTGGCCACAGCCACGAGCAAAGGGCCTGAGGTGGGGGAGTGCATTTGAGGGGTGTCGAGAAAGAGCTCCTTGTGGCTGAGCGGCCAGGGGAGCGGCGCCCTCGGAGCTGCTGCAGAGGGCCGCGTGGCCAGCCCTGGGCATCCGGTGTGCACCGAGGGTGCTGGCTGCCGACCGGGCGGGGAATCTGCAGAAGGACTGGTGGAACCGGCAGGTCCAGAGGCGGCTGGCGTGTAGATGACGTTTGGCCACGGCGGAAATGAAGCCTGTGTGAGACGAGATGGGAGGAGCCCCAGGGGCTGGCGACCCTGGGCGTGGGGAGGCTGAGGGGAGAGCCGGGCAGGCCGGGGGCAGAGCTGGGAGGCGGAGCCGGGCACGCGGCCGTATCTGGGAGGGGCCTGCTGGGCGCTCAGGCCTGACCGGTCGTGGTGTCGTCCTCCGTCGCGGAGTCTCCGCTGGTAAGCGCCGGGATGCGGGAAGGGCAGGCACAGCGCCCCCCGCCCCGTGGCTGGGGAGCGAGGCGAGTCTCGGGCCGCAGAGGCCTTCTGCAGACAGGCTGGGGGCGCCGCCGGGTCCGCCGTTGCGGTCTGGGCCCCTCGGGTCACCGTGGGCTGCGGCCGCGGTCTCGGGGGTCCGCGTTGCAGAGCGGTCCCTTCCTGCCCGCAGGACTACCGGACGAGAGACGTGACCGAGGACGTCAAGGGCATCGTCCGGTTCGTGCAGGAGCACAGCTCGCCGCCGGAGAGGAGAGCCGGGAGGCACGCGGGTCCGGCCGGCAGGTTCACGATGAACATGCTGGTGGACATCTTCCTGGGTGAGGGCCCGTCGCTGAGCGGCAGCCCAGCCTGCGTCGGGGCTCACGGCAGAAACCTCCCTCTTGTCTGTTTTCTTAAGGAACTCGCAGGTTTCGGCAAAAAACCTTTGTTGGTAGGTCACTGAGTTGAGGAAGCGGCAGCCTGGTGCAATGCCCCGCGGGCTGCGGCTCGCTCGGCCCGAGACCAGGTCCTGCGCAGGGCGCGGCCCGGGGCTCTGGAAGCCAAGTGGGGGCGCGCCGGCAGCGGGGCGCAGGGCCGTGGCAGGCACCAAGCAGGGAGCCCTTGGAGCCTGTAGGTCCCGGAGGAGCAAAGGCAGGAGAGCCAAAAATACGGGGAGTTGAAAGACGCCTGCCCACAGAAGAGCCACATGGGCATGATTCTAGAACAAACCAGCTGTCCATGGGGGAGGCCGGCAGGCGGGTGAGCGGCCTTTGGGGACAGCAGCCCCCTGGAGCCTGTCCCGCCTGCTCCCGGTGGCTGAAGCTGAACTGATGAGCCTAGAGCCCCTTTGGGGGAACAGACCTACACGGGGCTACAGGGTCACCCGAAAAGCCTCACCAACCCCTGAAGGCAGGTAGGGGTGCCCTGGAGAGAGGAGAGTGGCCTCCAGAGCAGACACAGGAGCCGGCGCCTCAAGAGGGGCTCTCAGAGAAGAGCAGTCAGGAGCCGAGTGGGAGAGGAGGAGGAGCCAGCCTGGTTTGTGGACCAGAGTGAAGTGGGGGGCCGGCCAGCGAGCCCGGCAGAAGGGACGGTCAGCTCTCAGGAAATGCGAAACGTGGCAGGAGCGGCTGTGTTCCCTTAAGTTGTATCTCTGCACGCAAGAGCCGGGTGCAGCCAGAGGTGCGGGGCTGAGAGGCCTCCCCAGAGACAGAGCGGGAGCAGAACAGGCGGGTCCCCTGAAACACAGCAGCGGGGACAGGAGAGGTGTGCGCGCTGGGGGTCCCTCCCCGGCTGGGGTCAAACTGCAGCCTGCCGATGCTTCGCAGTGCTCAGCCTTAACCCCTGCACCACCAGGGGAGGCCCCAGTTCTGACAAAAGTTTCGGAAATGAAAAGAATTATGAGGCCAGTGATTTAAGAAAGTTCTGCAGAGTGAAAGAGGAAAACTGTGAGATTAGAATGCCCAGAGGAGGCGCTTTATGAGGTGAGAGTGGGTGGGCCGCAGCAGCGGAGAGAGCAGGAGCAGGAGGAAGGAGATTGGTGGGGGTTGGGGTAACGGAGCATTGCCTCGGGGCGCTGGCCCTGGGGGCGGGAGCCAGCTCGGCATGTGGGCGGGGTCTGCCCTGGCGTGGTCAGGAGGGCCGGGCCCTCGGGCCTGGGGCGCCCTGCCCTCGGCGGGGCTCAGAGGTGCAGTGCGCGGCCCGTGCCCGTGGGCACCTTCGCCGAGGCCTGGCGCGCCTTCCGGCCGTGCCCCGCGTGTCGGCTGGCTGCGCTGCTGCCGCCTCGCGCGCCGAGCGGGGGCGGGAGGCGCGGCTGCAGCTCCGCTGCCCCGGCTTCCCGGCCCCGCGTGGGCGCCGAGCGGGGCCCGGGGCTCGTCCGTGCGTTCTGTCCCAGGGGCGCCCCAGCCTCGGGCGGCGCCGCTCACCCCCGTTCCTAGACCGGCCTCCTCGCTGCCAGGGAGCAAGAGTGCCAAGGTGCAGTCGGGGCTGTTCGCCAAGGGCTCTGCGTACTCACGGCACAACGCCGAGCGGCTCTTCAAGAGGCTGGTGCTGGACGGGGTCCTGGACGAGGACCTGCACATCAACGCCAACGACCAGGCCGTCGCCTACGTGACGCCCGGGGGCAGGGCACACGCTGTCCTGAGCGGGCACCTGAAGGTGGGTGTCGCCGGTCCCTGCTGTCCGCGGCGGGAGCTTACAGAGCGGCGCGGCACGTGGCCCGTGGACGGGCGCTCGAGTCCTCCGACCGCTGCGGGGCTGCAGGCAGGCCAGGGCGTGCGCTGGCCGTGGCTGGGCGTGCGGTGACCGCCGCGCCTGCGGCCAGACGCGCACGCCTGGGAGCGAGCCGCCTGGACGGCCGCCGGCCTCGCCCACGCCTGCGCGCACCGGTGGACCTCGCCCACGCCTGCGCTCACCGGTGGACCTCGCCCACGCCTGCGCTCTCACAGGTGGACTTCGTGGAGTCGGAGGCCTCCAGCAGCGTGAAGAAGCAGAAGGCGAAGGAGGCGGAGGTGTCCCGTAGGCAAGAGCTGGTCCAGAAGTGCCTGGGCGAGCTCACGGAGGTCTGCAAGTGTCTGGGGAGGGTGTTCGGCGTCCACTACTTCAACATCTTCAGCACAGCCACCCTCAAGAAGCTCGCAGGTGCGTGCGCCGGCTCCGCGGCTCCTGCCGCCGGCTCGTGCCCTCCGCCTGCCGTCTGTGCCTCCGCCGGCCCCAGGCCGGCCTGTGACCTCCTGGCCGTGGGCGCTGACCGCCCGTCGGGCAGGGCCTGGCGCTCTGCTGGGGCGGCATGGGCAGCGTGTCCGCGGGTTTTCTCCAGTGGCATGTTGACGCCTGCCTCACGCCCCCGCAGAGTCTCTGTCTGCTGACCCTGGGGTCCTGCTCCAGATCGACGGCGTCACGGAGGACAAGCTGGAGAAGTACGGCGCCGAGGTGATCCCGGTGCTGCAGAAGTACTCGGAGTGGACGCTGCCAGGTCCGCGGGTGGCCGTGGGCAGGCGGGGGACGCTCCCGCGTCTGAGCCGGGTTCCCGGGTGTCGACGCCCCGCCGCCTCGTGCAGCCGTGGGGTTCACAGGCCCCGGGCCCCGTCCCCGCCGCGGCCTGAGGGTCCGTGAGGCGGTGGCTGCAGAACCGGCCCCTGCAGGGGCGAGCTGCCGCAGGCACGGCGCGGGGCACCTCGGGAGCAGTCAGCGGGCGCTGGCGCTCCTGTGTGCGCTGCCGTCCGAGGCTCGCCCAAGGGCGCCACGTTCACCTCTGGTCACAGGCCCCGCGCTGAGCCGGGGCTGCAGTGAGGGGCAGGAGGACACGGGGTCCGGGTGCCCGCCAGCGGCGTGGCCCGGACAGACACAGGGCGCCTGGAGTCTCGCGCGCCAGGTTGTGGGGGGCGGGTCTCCGGGCGGCCCCGTCTTGGCCTCGCCAGCCCTGTGGGGCTCGGGCGGGGCTGTGCCTCCATGCACAGGACGCTGCCTCAGCCGCGCCGACCGGGCCTTCTGCGCCGGCCGGCCTGGCGGGGAGCAGCCTCCCTCAGAAATGGGGCCGCGTGCCCGCGAGGGGTTGTGCCTGGGCTGTGACCTGACGCGCGAGCGGCTTGCCGGGAGGCACAGCACCGTCTGGAACGTTCTGGCGTCCAGAGGCAGGGCCAGGCGGTGGACCCGCCCTGCAGGGCTGGGCGGGTGGGGTTGTCCGAGAGCTGCCCGTGCTGCGGGCGGGGCCTGGGGCCGCGCCTCTGCTCCTGGCCGCACTGCTCTAGCACACCATGAGCCCTCGGACACCTGGGGCCCTGTGCGTGGGGCCGCGCCCCCGTGCCGGCCCTCACGGTCCGCCTGCCCGTCCCACAGCCCAGGTGGCCCCGCGCGTGAGCCCGCCCGGCGGCAGAGCCCCGGGGTGCAGCGCCTCGGAGGAGGAGGAGGCGCCCGTGTCCTCGCGCTACTTCGCGAGTCGAGCCAGGAGCGAGAGGAAGAGGAAGCGGCCGGCCGCGGCCCAGAGGCCCAAGCGCAGGCGGACGGGCTTCGGCGGCGCCAGGACCAGGGGGTAGGTGCCGCGCGCCAGGGCCCCGGGCGGGTGCAGAGCGGCAGGACGGACCCATCACCCACGTCGGCTGTCGCTGTGGCCCCTCGTGGCGGCGGGCGCCGGGCGGGGGGCACAGAGGGCCGTGAAGGGCCGTGGCACAGTGCGGGGCTCGGACCCGGTGCTGCGAGGCTTCGACTCTCCTGGCGCCACACTGCGGCGTGTGGCTGGGCCCTGGGCCGTCGGCCTCGCTCCATTCACCGGGCCCGAAGCCCCAGCGGGTAGGTGGATGTGGGGCGGGCGCTCGGGGGCCACCCCGGCCCTGCCCCGCCCCCCAAGGGTGCGCAGGCACAGGGACGGCCCCTTCAGAGGTGAGGCCTCGGCTGGGGCTGCCTGCCCCTGAGGGGCACGGACTGGAAGGTTTGGGCGAGACCAGCAGGAACGCGTCCCAGGGTTCCCAGCGCCTGCTGGCTGAGCGGTTCCCGCTTTTGTCCTGACCTGGGCGGTGCTGACCGCTGTCCCGCGGGCGCTGCCTGGCCCTGCGGGTGTGCGGGCCGCGCCTCCTCCCGCCCCTCCCCAGCGCCCCACCCCCAGGACGCATCAGCGCGCAGGGACACGGCCAGGGCCACTGGGCCGTCGGGGTGGGCCACGCCCCCCGCAGGCCAGGCTTGGACCCCTCTCTGGCTGCCGCGGGGGCGGCCTCTGCTGGCGCCTCAGGGAGGGCTGGAGAAGGGCCCTATAGCCGCAGGTTGTTCCGGAAACAGAAAGGAAAGCAGGTCTGCGTGCTTTCGTGGGCTCTGTGTTCTGCAGCTCTTCTGCCGCTTCTTCCTCTGGGTGACACAGTCAAGCGGGGAAGGGGAAGAGCGGGTACCGTCTCATCGCGTCCGGGAACGGACCCTCACGTGCGCGGTCCCCTGCCGGAGGCGAGACGCCTCGGTGAGCGTGGTCCAGTTCGTGCGCCCGGTGCCAGCAGCTGTCCTTGGGGCAGCTCCTGGGGTCCCTGATCTGCTCCGGGGGCCCCCCACTCGCAGCAGAAACCCCCTTGGTTTCTGGGGCTGCGAGGCCTGGCCTGGGAGGCTGGCAAGGTGGTCCTGGCGGCCTCGGGCTCACAGCACCTCCAGGGCCCTGCCTGCAGCCGGGGCCTGGGCAGGGCGAGGCTGGCGGCCTCTAGTCCAGCCTGTGAGGACAGCCAGCGGTGGGGGGGGCTGACTGGGCGCCGCCATCGAGCGAGGTGACCCTCAGGCGGCTCTGGCACGTGGCGTGGACGGGGCTGTGCCGGAGCCCACGGTCACGCCGTCGCCCGTCCAGGGCCCGCCCCGGGCCCCTCCTGCTCCCACCTGTCCCCCAGGGGCAGCGCGGGGCGGGGGCTCCCGGCAGATGCCGCTCCCCATGCCCTGGGCGCCGGCTTTGGGGTGGCCCGCAGGCGGGGCTGGGGCTGCGGCCGGTGCTGTGGGCCAGGGGCGCGGGCCGAGGGGCGCGGGGGATCCCCGCGGAGCTGAAGGTGCCTCGGGCCCGTCGAGGCAGTAAGTTGCCTTGAGCAAGAGGCCCACAGTGTGGACAGGCGTCCTCGCCCAGACTGGGCCCGTCCCCACCCTGAGCCCCGCGGAGGCCTCTGGACTCCGGACGGTCCTGCGCTGCCCGGGCCGCTGCCTCCTGGTGGGCCATGGCTGTGGAGGGCCTCCACTCTGGCTGTGCGCCCTGTGACCTCGTGCGGGGCATCTGGGCTGCCAGGAAGAGGCCCCGACTTCCCCAGCCGCCAGGCTGCAGTGGGGACTCCGGGGGCGGGCGGGGCCGGGGCCTCGGGCACGGCACTCTCGCTCCCCCCCCCCCCCCCCCCCCCCCCCCCCCCCGCACTGGGCAGAGGAGCACGTGGGCTGAGCCCGGTGGCCCGGGGGAGGCTGTCGGGGGCTCGGGCAGGGCCGTGAGGGCAGCCGTCCTCCCCGAGACGCTCCTGCAGGGCGGAGGGAGCGGGCGCCGGCGCTCGGCTCTGCCCAGCGTGTTGAGTCCCTGTTCTCCGTCCCCCTCAGGGCGTCCACTGCGTGCAGGAACACGACCGCCAGAGACAAGGCCTGCAGCGTCTCCGCCCCCGGGGCTGCGCTGTGCGGGCCTCCAGCAGCGGCCGGCAGGAAACTAGGGGTCATGGCACCCCCGAAGCCCGCGAGTCGCCCCTTCCTGAAGCCCACGTTCGCCTTCGCCTAGCGGCCGGCCGTCCCGCCTCTGGCGGTTTTTACCCGTGTCTGTCAATGTTGGAATAAATGCTTGGGACGACAGTTCCCGTGTTCAGAGTAAACGCTTCTGAGTACGCGTGACCTGCTGCCGCCGCCAGCCGTGCCATGGCTTCTCAGAACGTCTGAGGCAGCAGCTGAGTCATCTCGGAGAGACACGCTCAGCACAGTGGGAGGCAGCCGGAGGAAACCGCGCCCACAGCGTCATGCCCGGAGTTCTCGGTGAGAGACGAGTCCAAGGGTGTGGGGGAGACGGTGACAAAGAAAGGCCTGGTACCCGTGATCTGCGGGGAGCGCCCATAAGTCAGCAAGGAAACAGGCGGCCGGGCAGACGGCTGCACGCGAAACGCTTCTAGGAGAGAGAGCAGAGGCCACAGGCGCCTGGTGGGGGGAGGGAGCGGGGGGACGGGGGCCCGCGCTTGGCCAGCCTGCCGGCACAGACGCCCCAGCTGGGCGCAGAGAGCCAGCCGCAGGTGGAGACCACTTCACGGGGCGCCGTCTCAGCCTCGGGCCTGGGCTCTGACCCCCAGGAGAGCGGAACAGCCGGGGCTCGGCCCCCTCGTCGCCACCTCTGGCTCCTGCATGGCCGGTGGGCGCAGGCGCGGGGAGTGCCGGGGGTGGCCACCAGGTCAGCCTCAGCCTCCCAGCCCACAGGGCAGGCTGCGTCCGCACAGCCGTCTGGGGCAGAGGCCCGGGGCACGGAGGGGCCGGGCAGGGAGTGCAGAGGCCGGCCTCGGGGGCAGGGGCCAGGCCCCGCGGAACCCATGGAGAGCTGCGGTCCACGGGGCCCACTCGCCTGTGAGGACTGAGTCTCCTGGCCGCCCCGCGCCCCCTCCCAGGCCTCATCCCCTCCAGCTTGTGCCTCGGGCCCCTTGGAGCTATGGCTTTTCTCCAGAAAGGGAAGTGGGGGCTGGGGGCTGGGGCCTGCTCTTCTGAGACTGGCTCCCTGGCAGCCTCCCAGCCGCCCTGAGCAGCCAGCCCAGCTCGCGGGCAGCGGGGACCCCAGGAGTCCCCCCGTCAGAGCCTCTGGCCCTGGGTACAGGGCGCCCGGCGTGGCTGTGCCCTGTGGCCCAGGGCCTCAGAAGCTGCTTCTGGAGCCAGCACCGCCGAGGTTGCCCCCACCCGCCCCTGCGCCCCCCTCGGCGCCTGTCCAGCACAGCAGGTCACCGGCCTGCGCAGAGGTCCCGGTGGGCCGCGGGGCCTCTGTTCTCCTGGCTGCTGCTGGGCAGACAATAGGGGGCCTGAGCCCGGGTCTCTGCGGCGTGCGTGGGGGTTCCCGGTCGAGCTCGGGCCTCCCGCGGAAGCGTGGGCACCGGGCCGGACCTCGGGGCCGCAGCCCCGTGGGCCGTGGGGGGCCGCGGCAAGCGGGTGGTGAGGCTGCCCTGAGGCGGGCACAAGCTGCCTCAGCCGGCCGACAACGCAAGTGTCCTGCGCCTGTGCAGGGGTGGCCGGCGCCCGGGGCTGGAGCTCACTGCCGCCAGGGCTGACCACGCGGCCGCGGAGGGCAGCACCGCGCACAGGACACCCATCTTGGCCCCGGCCACCGCAGCGTCCCTGACTCCGGGGCAGGTGGCGGCCCAGAGGGGCAGGCGGCCCGCAGGCTGCCCAAGACTCGTGCTGGCCGGCTGGGAACCTGTTCCGTTGAGGTGTCTCATTTACGCGCACAAGAGCTGGGGTCCGCCGCCCTCTGGTGATCGGAGTGTGGAGCTGGAGGCCTCAAGCTGCCGTCGCTGCCGCCCCAGAGCGAGTCAGGACTTCAGGGAGACGAGTGCGAGGCCGGGAGAGCGGGGGCTGGCCCTGGGGCCGCAGCCCTGCCGGGGTCCCCGTGCGAGGCCGAGGCTGAGACCCCACAGGCGCCAGGCCCAGCGGCAGGCCCAGCCCAGCCTTGAGACGGTCAGAGGGGTCAGCGGGAAGGTCAGTGAGGGTCAGCACTGCCCCTGGCGCCGGCCGCCCCACAGGCCCCGCTGTGTTCTAGCGTTTTCCACGCTCACGTGGCGGAGAAGCAACTTTCTCTTACTGCTGTGAAAATGAAGATTCTGAAACTTCACGTTGGGAAACAGCAGTTTGCCCTGGCGGGTCACCGCTGGAGGCGCCGTGGCCGGGGCGCACGGACTCGAGGTCTGCAGCCGCCCGCGCAGGAGGGGAGGCCCGGGCTGCGGGCGGAGGAGGGCCGTGAGCACGGACTGGCCTGTGGCGGGCGCCCCTGCCTGCGTCCTCGCCGGCCGCCCGCAGCCCGGGCCACGCGCCAGGTGCAGACCACCGGGCCGCGACTCTGGCAAGTAGGTGCCCGCCTGCCCTCCCGGCCGGCGCAAGGCCTTGGTGGGTGGACGGCCGAGGGCCCCTAGTGCCCCTGGGCCCCGGCCTGGCGCACACCCTCGCTGCTGGGCTGAGGGCGCAGCGTCCCTGTGGACGGCGAACGAGCCCCTGCTGTGGTGAGCCGGCCGCCGCCCGGCCTGGCCCAGCGGCCCTGGCCCCACCCAGAGGTGGCTCAGCTCTTGCACTTCTGCCTTCAGGGGCAAAGGTGCTTCCTGCGGGCAGGTCACCCAGCGGGTGAGGCCCAGGCTGGAACCACGGCTGGGCAGAAGGCCCAGGCCTGCCCCCGCCCCAGCAGGGCCTCCAGCCTGTTGCTCTGCTGCCGCGGGGCCTCCCTCACCCCAGCTGCTGCTCCCCAAAATAGCAACAGATCCGAGGACACTCACGCAAGCCGCTCCCCGGCGGCTGCTGGCGCCAGAGCCGGGTCCAAGCTGAGGCCACTCCGCCCTTGAGGCCAGTTGGCTCCTCCCCTCCATGCCCCGTGGCCGCCTCTGGAAGGGCCGCTGGCCGCTCCGGACTCCCAGGGCACCGCCACCCCAGCTTCTGTCCCCAACCCCAGCGCCACCGAGGACCCGTCTCCCACCCACTCGCGTCCTGGGTGCGGCGGGAGGAAGGCAGCCTGTCCTCGCCAGCCACCGTGCCGTCCACGTGGGAAGCGACTCACGTGGGCAGAGGGGCGCGTCTGGCAGGCGGGCGCTCCCACGGCCTCAGAAGGGACTGGCTTCTCAAGTGGGCCTCGGCTTTGGCGGCCGCGTGCGAAGACGGGCTGGCGACCCAGACCCACAACCTGTGGACCCGAACAGCCCGCAGCCAGGTGGGGCTGCGCGGGGGTCTCCCCGCGGGCGCCGGAGCCGGAGCTGTGTGGCACGCAGTGGCGGGCGGGCCTGGGGCGGCGGGCGGGCCTGGCCGCTGGGGCGCAGACCGCAGACCTGGAGCCCTCAGAAGGGCCTGACGTCCGGCCCGGGCAAGGCCAGAGCGAGTTGCCAGCAGGACAGTGCGGCTACGGCCTGGGGCTGGCCTTGGGCAGCAAATGTGGACTGGGTCTAGGCCGCTGCCTCTCAGCTGACAGAGGGCGCAGGAAGGGGCCGCGGGCCTCAGCCTCAGCCCCTCCGCTGGCCCCACCCTCCCGCCCTGCCCGAGGCCGGCCCCACAGAGCCCGACCCAGCAGCGCCACGCTGCCCCGCTCCTGCCCCCGCCAGCCCGGGCCCCTCGGACCGTCCGCAGCCCCCCGCCCAGTCCAGACCAGCAGTGCTTCCGGCCCGGACTCTGGGCCAGGAGCCAGGGCAGGCCCAGGGTGCAGCTGGCTCTGCACCCCAGCACCTGGGCGGCCCCCGGAACCTGAAGACGCCTTCACCCCCTTGGCTGCTGCGGCTGCGTGGCCCGGCCTGTCGGGTGAGGTCCCGCGCCCGCTGGGGGCCGCCCTTCCGCCCGCTCCGGTCCAGGCCGCAGGGAGGGGCTGAGGAGGGCCGGAGACCCCAGGTCGGGCCAACAACAGACGCTGGTCACTCGTGCTGGGGGCAGCACTGGCCGTGGCGCTCTGGGCTGGCGCGTGGGGAGCGGGCCGGGTTGGCGGTAGCCTCGGGCGGGCCCCAGGGGGCCGGGCCGTGGACGCGCAGACGCGCGCCTGAGCCCTGCTCCCGGAGCCCAGCTCTGTGGCCGGGGGCTGTGGCCGTGTGGCCCTGTGCCACCAGGGAGGAGCGCTGCACGGCGGCTGTCTGGGCTGCAGCGGCCGGGAAGGAGGCAGTGGGACCGCACGCCGCCCACCGGACAAGCGGGCGCGTGCCGGGCTGGCAGCGCGGGGACCCCCGTGCCCGGCATGGGCCGGGCTGGCGGCGGCGGCGTGGCCAGGTCCTCACGAGGCCGCAGCCAGCGGGACGGCGTTGAGAGGTGGTCGGCCTGGGTGGGGGCCCTCGGGCAGCAGGGACTCCCAGACCCAAGGCCGAGGACACTCAGCCGTGCGCCCGCAGGGACAGGGGACCCGCGGCCTCTGCCTGGGCCTCGCCCCGCGGCCTGCCTGCCCCGGGACTGCCCTGCGTGGCCCGCACGCCCCGCCGGGCCGCAGTGGGCCCTGACTCAGCAGCAGGCTCAGCAGGCAGGGAGGAAGTGGGGATGCTGCTGCCGTCACGGCGAAGCCCGCCGCCTCACGCCTGCCCGCCAGACCCGCACGACGGGGAGGCTCCAGCCGGAGCTCACGGCCTCCCGGTCGTTCCCAGGTGGAGGCCCAGCCAGCCCCAGCCCACGAGCACCACCGGGGAGCAGGGCAGGCAGGCCCCCGCCGCCGCAAGCCCCCACAGACCCGGGTGCTTGGGGACACTGTCCAAGGGCACGCAGGAGAACCTGAGCCCAGCCTGCAGCTCGCAGCCGGCAGCCAGGTGGCCTCGTCCCTGTCCCTCCGGAGCGGGCGCGGTCGTCCACGCGGTGCCAGGCCCCTGGCCCTTGAAAGCTGCAGCACCGGCTGGTTTTGCGTTGTTACAAACAAGTCAGAACCAACTCTTCCTGCCCCACCCAGGCCAGCCACGCTCCTGCCCCCACAGCCGTGACCTGCCCGCCCGCCCAACGGCCGGCCAGAGGAGGCCCGGGCCCTCAGAGCAGGGGCGCTCCGGTCCGCAGCCTGACACCCTGCCCCTCTCCGGACGGGGGCCTCGGCTGCAGCCCCCGCAGATGCCCGGACACGGCAGGCCGGGAAGGGCTCCCTGGCTGTGCGCTGGGTGAGCGCGCCCTCATCCTGCCCTTGTCGGGGTCCACGCCGCGCCCACCAAGTCTTTCAGCGGGGGTGACACAGAGCCCGTCACTCCTTGCACCGGCCGAGCGTCCCGGGCGCTCGGCCTCCCCTCCTGTGGCACCAGCAGAGGGCCCGTCCCAGCGCCTGTGGGCGACTGGAGAAGTGGAGGCACCACGGTGAGCGTCCCGAGGCGGGCCGGGCCCTGTGGCCACACGGCCCCCCTGCCAGGCCAGGCCGGCCGCCCCTCAGAGGGCACAGGCCAGGGGCGCGAGCTCGGACGGATGTGTCTGGCCTCTGTGGGTCAAGCGCGGTCCTCCTCTGCCCACCGTGGTCCCCTGACCCAGAGCCCCGAGAGCCCAATTGTAACGGGGGTCCCCAGGAAAGGGGAAGTTCCAGAATCCCAGTTCCGCCCTAAGTGGGTGGAGCTGAACAGGGATAAGATGTTGGAGAGAGGAGGCCAGAAGGAGGCAGGAGGCAGGAGGAGAGCAGCCAGGAGGCCCGAGGAGGCCCGGGGAGCAGAGGGACACGCGAGAAGCTGCGCCTGCTTCCTGGCCCTGGCCTGGCTGGAACGATGTGGTGAGAGACCCGCGGGAGGTCACAGGGCCGCTTTCGTCTTGACTTCGACGTTGCTCTTTTCCTCCCGGATCCGTCCGACTCTTTCGGACCCTTTTCTGTGGGTGTCCACCGACAGGTCCGTTAGACTGTGGCAGCTTTTGGGCCTTGCTTTGGGCCAGTCGTGGGTGGCTGGACTTTCGCCCTCAAGGAGATGGGTGACCTTGGATGCTTGACTAGTCACTATGTTCTTTGTCCTGTTTGTATTTTTCCCTAATTAAAGTTCCTTTCCGTTAAAAATCTTATATGTTTATCTTAATACAGCAAATAACAAAACCCAATCAGAGAGGGCAGGTTTGGGTTCTGGGGTGCCCCCTCCCTGCCCTGTAACACAAGTTTATCAGGTTAGGCCAAGCACCCTGCACTCACACTCCACGCCCGCCGACTCGTGGGCGTGCGGCCCGGGCACACGTGCCCTGTCCCCCATGCCGACCGCCCTGTCACAGCCACGCCAGCTCCACACCCCCCTGCACCCCGGCGGCCTCCGTGCCTGGGCGTCCTGGGGCAGGATGGCAGAGGCTGGCCTGCCCGGCCCCCGCTCAGGCGCCGCGGGTCAGTGGATTGGTTGTGGCTGGATCGACGGTGCAGAGCTGGATTGGCGATGTCTGCTGTGGGTGAGGACACAAAACAGGGGTCCGTGCGCTGGCTCGGCCGCCGCAGGGACTCCAGGTGTGCTGTCCCACGTGAACCCGTGTGGGAGTTCCCATGGAATTCCCCAAGCGCTCCCCATGGGCGAGGTGCCCCAGTGACCCCGTTTCTGCGAAGACCAAGTCCTCAGAGAAATGACGCGGTGGCTGGGAGGGGATTTTGTGTTGTTTCGTGCTTCTCATAGCCACTTCCTGACCAGGTAACCGGCCCGGCGCCAGCCCAGGTCACAGGCCCGTGGGCTGTGACCTGTGAGGTTGCAGTGACCTTTATCTGCGGGGAGAGCTGAGCCCCGGGCTGCCCGCACCGGCAGCACCCAGGCTGGCCCAGGCGGCCAGCAGACCCAGGCTGGAGACGGGACTCCGGGCCCCAAGGCCGGTGGGCGGGGCTGGTGGGGCTGGGCACTCGTGTCCAGCTCTGTCCAGCTCGGGCTGTCACTGCCTGACCCCAGCGGACCCCTGCGGTGCTGCCCAGAGTCTTGCTTGGCCGGGGGTGGGGGTCCCCAGTGTCCAGGTCCCCAGGCCGCAGGGCACAGGGCTGCTGGGCTGGGGTCCCCAGCGGCTTGGGGAGCGGGTTTGACGGGATTCCAGAATTTCCCAAGCGGGAAACAGGGGCCCCACCCAGCCAGCGGGCGCCCCTCCCCCATGCCCCCGGGGCGCTCAGCTGGGAGGCTCAGGCAGCCCAGCCAGCGCAGGGCTGCGGGTCCCTCACTTCTTCCCTGTGTTTGTAGACATGTCTACGATGGCGCGCCGATGCTGTGCCGGGCACAGCGGGGACGGGTGCTGCTTGGAGGCCAGTCTGAGGCCGGCGACTGGGGGTGTCGGAGAGGAGGGCCTGCCCCAGGGCAGCCGGCACGAAGACCCGCGCTGGGCGTGCAAAGGGCGACCAGAGGCCTCGCGACGGCCAGTGCCGGAGCCCGCAAGCCGGAGGCCGGGCTGGGGGGGCGGGGGGCGCGTATAAGTGAGGGCTCCCGTGATGCAGAAAGCCCACGTTTCCTATAGCAAAGGGTCGGATTCGAGTAGATGCCCACCCGGGTGGCAGGAAGGCCCGAGCAGCCACGGACCGAGTGCAGACGCGCCAGGAGCAGCAGGACGGCCGCCTGCCCACAGCCAAAAGGAAGGGCGACCGAGCCGAGTGACCGTGGGCCAGAGCCGGCCGGGGCTGGGCCGCCTGGGCAGAGTGGGGGGCCTGGGCGGGGCCTGGGCGGGGCCTGGGCGGGCCCTCCCCAGCCCCCGTGTGTGGGCACCCCGGGGTGCTCCTGGGGGAGGGTGCCCCGCGGGCGCTGTGGGGCCCAGAACCTGGGGCCGGGCGGCTCAGGGCAGCCAGCTCGGCTTCTCGGCCAGCTGTGACGGTGCCCCCTGCCCAAGAGGCAAGAGGAGCCCCCGGGCCCCGCCCCTCCACAGCGCAGCTGGACAGGAGCCCCGGCAGGGGATCGCGAGCGCAGCGTGGGAGACAGGCCGCGGGAAGAGAGCGGCAGCAGGCCGCAGGGAGGGCTGCCCGTCCCCGGCCAGCAGGACCCTGCAGAACACTCAGGGAGCTCGCGCCGCAGGCCCCGGCGGCGTCACGGACAGTCGGGGCCGGAGCCTTGCGGGTCTTGGGCAGGGCCACAGGGCCAGAGCTGGCCCGGGAGGGGGCGGGCTGCCCAGTACGTGCCGGGCCCAGGGAGCTGGTCGCTCTCCCCACTCAGCGCTGGGGACTGGGGCCCAAGCTCGCCGCCTCACCGGGGACGGGGGCGCCTCTTGCTGGATCTGAGCCCAGGGCCAGGCTGGACGCCAGCACCAGGCCTCCTCCAGAGCGCGGGGCCGCTCAGGGCCGGCCGGAAGCATCACCGTGTGGGCCGAGCGGGCAGCGGGCAGGCACGTGTGTCCGCTGCCCACGCAGGCCACGGCACGTGTCCTGGAGGTGTCGGGGCTCCCCCCCAGGTGCCATCCGGGCCTGTCCCCCCCCGGACTCCAGCAAGCTCTCGGCTCGGTTTCCCCACCTGTGAGGAGGGCCAGAGGCAGAGGGAGCTCCACCTCCGGGCCGGTGCAGACGGCCGACTGAGGCCAGCGCCCGCCCTGCTCCAGCGCCTGGCTTGGGAGGAGCGGCTGAGGCCACCCAGGCCTGCAGGGAGCCCCAGGCCTGGCTGCCCGCCCGTCAGCCTCCCCAGACTGCCAGGAGATACTTGCTGGGCACGGCCAGGGCTGGCTCACCGCACCCCCTGCGTGGGTGGGCCCCGAGGTGCCCCTGCACCCCGTCCTCAGGGGCCCCTGCGGTCAGCCAGTTCTGAGCCGCCCGCTGCCCGCGGCTCCGTTGCAGACCGACGGCATCACAGGTGACCTCCCGCAGCCTGGTGTGGCCGCCCGCCCCCTCTCCCCGCGGTGTCTGCACTCAGCGCGCCGTCCCCGCCGCACCTGCACGGTCTCGCGCCTCCAACGTCACCTCCCCGAGAAGCCCCAACCCCCGGCACAACCTTGCCCCTTGTTGGCGTGTTCTCTGGAGTCCCTCGGAATCTCTCGCAAAGGGGCTTCTCGAGCGCCGTCTGCCTCCCCAGCATGGCTGGAGCCGGGAGCACGGCCTGCGCCCCAGGGGGGCAGAGGCTCTCACTGTCCCCCCACTCCCCGAGCCCCCGCGGCCTCCCTGACACGGGAGCGTTGAGCTCACTGTCAGCTGGCAGGCAGGGCGGCCAGCCCTCCTCCCAGACGTATGCCTGCCCCACCCACGAGGGCACCCGCTCCCTGCCCCAGCCCAGGCGGGGTGCGCGGCTCCCCGGCGCCTATGTGGGGTGGCGCAGTGGAAACGGTGGCTCCCCGCCCCTCTCCTGGTGTGTAATTCCGCGGTCCCAAGCCGCGGGTAGCGGGGCCCCGGGCCGCTGGGCTGACCGCACCGCAGGGGCGGCCACAGCCACAGCCACAGCTCTCACTCCTGCCCGCGTCCGCCCCAGCCCGCCACGGGGCCGGTGGTTCTCTGCCCGGTGCGGCCTGGCCGTGTCTGAGGCGGCTAAGAGGCCATTTCACATCCGCAAACCCTGTGAACGACGCCTTCACGCGGGACGCTCAACGGCCGAAGGCGTTTTAAAAGCAGCTTTACGGGGAGCAGCTGGCACTGCACACGCTGCCCGCCCTCAAAGTGTAACTCGACCCGTGTCGGCGCTGGCAGAACCGCCCTGAAGCCGAGGGGCCCACCGTCCACCGCCCGTCCGCCGTCCACCGTCCACTGCCTCCGCATCCAGTTAGGGCCAGCCCCGCCTCCCGCCGCAGGGCGGCCGCGCCTCTCTCCACATGGCCTCACCTGGGGCCTGGTGTGGGGCTCGCGCCCTGTGCCCTGAGCCTGGCGGGCCGGGGCATACCCTGGCGGCCTCTCCCCGCGGTGGGCTGGGTGCCCCGGCCGCAGACGCCCGGCTGGACGCCCGTGTGCCCGCCGCCCTGCTCAGCTGGGGCGAGCTCGCCCCTGGGGACACTTGGCAACGGCCGCTTTGGGGTGTCCCAGAGTGCAGGGTGCTGCCAGGCTGAGAGGCCAGGGACAGGACAGCCCCCCGGTAACAGCTGGGGCTGGCCCAGGTGTCCATGGAGCTGAGCCTGAGAACCCCCTTCTGGATGGCAGAGCCTTCGAGACTCACTGGGACGGCCCGGGGCCGGCTCCTCCGGACCAAGGAAGGCAGAGGCTGCCCCTCGGACTCCCAGGCCCGAGGACACGCCCTGAGGCAGGGCGGGAGCCCCAGGCCCAGCCTCCGGCAGCGCCAGGCCTGCCAGGGCAGGTGGCCGAGGCCCTGACTCGGCGGCACGGAGAGGAGGCAGAGCGGGCAGGAAAAGGGAGCGAGACCCACCCGAGTGGGAAGAGGCTGCCCAGCCGCAGCACGTCACCACCAGAGCACCTCAGGCTCCTCCCCCCACCCACGGACACGCTGCCCCATAAAGGAGGCTCCTCAGGCGCAGGGCCGAGCGCCGTGGGGCGGCAGAGCCGGACGTGCAGAGCCGGACGCCAGGCGAGGACGCAGGCGGGAGCAGCAGCCGCGGGCCGGGCTGGCTTTCCCCAGCTTCCCCGCAGGGCTCACGTGTGGGTTGTAAAGTCCCTGAAAAGGCAGGTACGCAGGAAGTAGACAGCCCCCACCCCAAGGAGACGCCACTGAGTGGCCTGTGTCTCCGGCACAGGCGCGGTGGGGCGCTCGGCCGCCAGGGACAGCGCTGAGGTGCGGAACGGGGCGGAGGGGAGCCTCAGAGCACCCAGAAGAGCGTGGACGTGCCCGGTGCCAGGTTGACCGGGTAGATTTAACCGCAGGAGCTGCAGTGGCTCCCCAAGGCCCCCAGATCAGCCCAAGTCCAGGCCAGGCAGGTGCGGCCCTTAGTCTTACCTGTGGCCCCCAGGGCCCTGCCCTCTAGCTGCCGGGACACGAGAGCCTGGGTCTGCCCCTGGGGCGCCAGGGACCTGGCCCCAAGCCAGGCTGGCTCCTGGGCCGATAAGGCCCCTGCCCGAGGGCTGCAGAGGGAGATAGGGGAGAGCTGGCGGCTGCCCCTGAAGCCCTCACCCGGGGCTGGGGTGGCTTCCAGACTTCTGTGCAGCGGATTCCTGGCAATCGCAGCAGCAGGTGACGTCAAAGTAGGTGCCGAGGGCCTCCCCCAGGGGCCTTGCCCGCCCCGGCCCTGGGGCGCAGCCACTGGCTTCCAGAGTGGGCTCTGCCTGCAGCGGGGTGCAGGCGTGCTGCAGGTGGCGGGCTCCCGGACCAGCCCCTCCCAGCCCCTCCGAGACCCACTGCGGCTCCAGGGGCCGCCTGCAGGCGGCGGGGGGGGGCACCCAGGGGCAGGCCTAGCCCTCTCGAGGCCGTGTCCTTGCAGACCCACGGACACGCAGCAGGGGCGGGGGACCTCCGACCAGGTGAGGCCGACCCTGCCCAGCCCCGTCCAGGCCCTGTCAGACCAGGAAGACCGTGACTCACTTCCTGCCGCAGCTGACAGTGTCGCTCCCGGTCTGCGGCCTCCCCTGGGGCTGCCAGGAGCCTCAGCTCCTGGAAGTGGGGAGAGGTTCCTGCCACCGGGGTGCGGTGGGGCAACCGACCTTATCCCACGACCTGAATTTACGTCTTTTACGGAGGGATAAGCGGAGGCCCCAGGCCCCGGTGCCCAGGGCGGGATGCGGCCAGGTTCTGTCCTCCTTGTCACTGGCTCCCTGCCCTCAGTCCTGACCCTGTAATGGTGACGGCCACGCGGGCTGCAGCCAGGGGCTGGCCTAGGGTGGACGGGCGCAGAGCTGGCTGCCAGCCCTCCCCCACCCCAGACCACGCCAGGTGCCCCTGCGCCCTGGCCTGGCCTGGCCTGGCCCTCTGGCCGCCTGCCCCTTCCCCCTCAGGTCCGGCTGCCCGCAGCAAGCAGCACAGATGCTTCGAAGGCCGGGACCCAGGTCCGTGCCCTCTGAGGGCGGCCGGGAGGGGCCCCCGCCCAGGCCCAGGTCACTGGGCCTGCTGGTCGGGCCCTGGACAAACGGTGCCAACGGTGTGCGCCTTGGTCTCCTTATCTGTGAAATGGGATTAGCCAGCCCTGGAGGATCATGTGCTTGGAGCGGTACAGGAGGAAGAGCGGCCTGGCCTGGCGCCTGGCAGGCGCTGCAGGAACAGAAACACCCAAGGGCGGGGTGTGCTCTGCGCACCCACCTGTCCCGGGGCCGCCGGAAGCCGGGCTCCCCTCCCCGGGCTGCGGGGCGCCATCCGGGCGCCGAACCAGGCCGGGCCCGCGCTCGGAAGGGGCCGGGGCCGGGCCGCGCCGGGGCCGGCTCGTGACCCCCCAGCCCGCGCGCCCGCCGGCGGGGGGCCGGCCGGGCAGGGCCGGCGGCGGGCGGCGCGCGGGGGAGGGGCGGGAGGAGGAGCCGCCGCCGCCGCCGCCGCCGCCGCTGACAGCGGCCGAGTAAACAAGCCGCGCCGCGCGGCCGGCCGCTGCCCCCGCCGCCCGCCGCCGCCGAGGCCGCCAGCCGCGCTGCCGGTCGCCGGCCGGGCCGAGGCCGCGCCGCGCGCCGCCCGCCTCCGCGCCGTGACGCCGCCGCCGGCGCGGGGAGCGCGCGAGCCCAGGCCCCGGCGGGCTCTCCTCGGCCCAGGGCGCCGGGCCGCCGCGGCGCTCGCCGGAAAAGTTTCCCCGCGCGGGCTCCCCAGGGTAAGGCGCGGGCGCGGGCGCGGGGCGCGGCGGGGCGCGGGGCCGGCCGGTCGGGCCGCGCGGCGCGGCGCGGAGGCTCGGCCGCCCCGACCCGGGCCCAGGCCCGCCGGGCGGCGCGGGGCGCGGGCTCGGGGCGCCGGCCGGGGGCCCGGCCGGCGCCCCGCCGCCCACCTGAGCGCGCCGGGCGGCGGGCCGGGGCTCCAGCGCGGGGCGCGCCCCCTGACCCGGGAGGCGCCGGCGGGCGGGGAGGCGGCGCGCACCGGGGCGCTGGGCCCGTCCCCGCCGCGCTCCGCCGCGCTCGCCCTTCGGAGGCCCGGAGGCCCGTGCCGCGGGGGAGGGGAGGGAGCGAGCGCGGCGGGGCGCGCAGGGTCACCCCGCCCCCGCCGCACACCTGGGCGGCGCGAGGCCTCAGGTGCGGCCGCGGCGGGAGGCGGCCCGGTGGGCTCCGGGCAGGCGCCAGCCGAGGAGGCCCCTGCGGCCCCGGGGGGCTGCGGCCGGGCAGGTCTGACAGCAGCCGCGGCCAGGCGGTACCTGCGCCCGGCGTCCGCCCCCCGCCCTGGGCCGCGGCCCGGCTGGATGCTGGGGACTGGGCCGGCGGCCGCGAAGGAGCGTGATGTGGCCTACTGAGGCTGCGCGCCAGTGTGGACACAGCAGGAGAGTAGCCGCCCGCTCGCCCAGGACGCCCCGTTTTACTATTTCCGGTTTGGGGCTTCCACGGGAGATCTGATTTTTTGAGAAGGGTTCTGTGGTTTAGGAAAGTTTGAAATCCTCTGGCCTAGCAGTTTTCACCACCAAGGAAACTGAGGCCCAGAGAGAGGAAGTGACTTGTCCAAGTTCACTGCAAGGCTGAACCTCAGAATTTCAGGGGAGCCCTGCGTGGGGGACCGTGGGCTCCAACTCTGCGGAGGGGGATGGAGCAGGTCTCCCGGGCAGCCCTGTCCCCGGCAGACCCCCAGCGCCTGGGAGACGGCAGCGGGTGCCCAGGGTAGGTGCCCTTGGGTGCTGGAGCGCTGGTGTGGAGGGTGCGCAGTCTCAGCCGGGGTGGAGGCACCCCCAGTTCTGCTGAGCTGAGCCTCCTGGTTTCCCAGTTCCAACTGGGAGGCTGGTGAGTCAGTCTGGGGTGGGGGCGGGGAGACCATTCATTCATTGTTCCCAGTTCCTGCTCTTGGGGAGGGGTCCCCCTCCCTCCAGGATGGCGGGCCCTTGAGCTGGGGGCCTCTGTGGAAGCCACATCCACCTCACCGGCCGGGAGCTGGGCTGGGCGGAGGCTGCAGGCTGGTTCCTGGGGGCCCGCTGTGGAGTCTGAACCCTGCTCGCTCTCTGGTGCTGCCCGGTGATCAGCCGGCCCGCGGTCTTTGACACAGCTGCTGCTGCTGGAACCGGGGCTGGACCCCGGTGACCCGAGGCCAGGTTTGGGGGCTCCGGCAGGGCCAGTGCTGTGGCCAGGGGCCAGCTGACGTCTGGTCCCGAGCGTCCCTATCTCGGTGGCAGTTCTGGGGGAAGAAGCCTCACTCTGATCCGGCTCTGTCCCCGGGGCCCTGTTAATGGGGCCCAGGGTCCCATCACCCCTAAGGCTTCCAGGGCTGTGGCTTCAGGCTGTAGTGGGACCGCAGGCCAGCAAGGAGCCTCCGCTCTGGGGCCAGCGCCTTCAGCTGTCGGTTATTTTGGAGTAAACTGAAAACGCCCCTGGCGCTGTCCCTCGGCCGGCAGGGTGGGACTGCAGCGGCCCAGGCGGCAGCAGGGAGGCCATGCTGCGGGCAGCCCTGCGTGTCCGGGCCTGACGGGGCTGGGTGGCAGAGGGGCTCTCTGGCGAAGCGGTGGGAGCCTGGGCCCGTGGACACGTACCAAGCACAGGTCCACTTCTGCGAGGCCTCGCCCAGCTTCTCTCCCGGGGCTTGGCTCCTGGCGCCCTCGGGCCGTAGGTGGGGACAGGCAGAGGCAGAGGTCCCGGTCTGTTTGCTGAAGGAGGAAAAACAACAGGAGGACTATTGATTCCGTGCTCCTGGCCGTGACCGTTTGCCCTGCCCAGCAGGGCGGTGGGCGCGGGCGGGCCAGGGCTGGGCGGCCCAGGCCCAGGCTGGCAGTTCCCTGCGCCCAGGGACAGTGTGGAACGAGGCCGGGCCGGGCCATGCCGATGCTGGCCGGAGGAAACGCAGCCAGGGCCGCCCCCTCCTCCCGGGCGAGGGTCTCTGCCATCCCCTGCGCTGGGTCTGCCTCGCTGAGCCTGGGAACTCGAGCTGCGTAGGTGCTGTCTCTCGAGGACTTCAGAAAGCCGGCGTTTTCTTCTCTGGTCCGGTGTCACCGGGTGGTCTGGGCACCGAGCCGGGCACTGTCGGGTCCTCTGCTGCACGTGTGTTGGCTCTGGCGTCCCCGCCCAGCTGTGTTCTCCCGCGAGAGGCCAAGTCCGTTTGTCCATCTGGCGGGCAGGCCGTGGGCACCACATCCTGACCGCTTGCCCCAGAGCCCCTGCTGCCTGCCTGAGCCGCGTGTGGGGGTTCGGCTTGCAGCGGACAGGGACTGACCCTCCGCCCCTCTCTCCCTCCGCCCCGCAGAGCCAGTTGCCCGCAGCCGCCTGCCCCGGCCCTGCCCGTCTCGGCCCCATGCCCCCTCCAGCCGGTCCCGGGCCCCAGGCAGCAGGCAGGCGCGCGGGAGCCGAGGCCCTGTGACCAGGCCGCGGAGACGGGGGCGCCGGGGGCCCGGTCACCCGCCCCCCCCATGGAGCTGCGGCCCTGGGTGCTTTGGGTGGCAGCGGCGGCAGGAGTCTTGGTCCTGCTGGTGGCTGAAGCCCGTGGCCAGAAGGTCTTCACCAACACGTGGGCGGTGCGCGTCTCGGGGGGCCCTTCCGTGGCTGACAGCGTGGCCCGCAAGCATGGCTTCCTCAACCTGGGCCAGGTAGGCCTCGTGCAGCTGCCGGCCGGCCGGGGCGGGGGGTCTTCTGGGGTGGGGGGTGCGGGGTCTGGGCCGGTGGGGTGCGGCCTGCCCTGAAGTCCTAGCTGAGGGGGCTCCGAAGACTGTCTGGGGAAAGGCCCCCTGCCCTGCTCCCTCTCACGGTCCTGGGCGGGACGCAGACCCGTGGCCCCGCCCCCGGGGTCCAGCGGGAGGTCCAGCCCGGCGCCCGCTCTTTGCAGATCTTCGGCGACTATTACCACTTCTGGCACCGCGCAGTGACAAAGCGGTCCCTGTCGCCTCACCGCCTGCGGCACAGCCGGCTGGAGAGGGAGCCCCAGGTGAGCTGCCCAGCCCCTGTTGCGACCCCGCCTGCCCCGCCCCGCCCCATCCCGCCCCGTCCCGCCCACACCACCCGTCCCTGCAGGTCCAGTGGCTGGAGCAGCAGGTGGCAAAGCGGCGGGCCAAGCGGGACGTGTACCAGGAGCCCACGGACCCCAAGTTTCCGCAGCAGTGGTACCTGGTGTGTGCGCCCGGCCGGGTGGGGGGGCCGGGGGAGCCCCAGTGCTCCGACCGCAGTGGTGGCCTTTAGGAGCGGGGTGGGCGGAGCCGGGCATTTTGGGGTGCTGAAGGAGCCTCAGCCCCACACAACCCACACTTCTGCTGAGTGCGGGGTGGGGCCTCGCAGTCCGGCGCCGCCCAGCGGGACCTGAACGTGAAGGCAGCCTGGGCGCAGGGCTACACGGGGCGCGGCGTCGTGGTGTCCATCCTGGACGACGGCATCGAGAAGAACCACCCGGACTTGGCGGGCAACTACGTGAGAAGCGGGCGGGCAAGCGGGCTGGGCTGGGGTCGGGCGGGGCTGGGGCGGGGCTGCGGCCTGGGCCGGGGCCGCCCCCGGGCCGCCCCTCCTGCCGCTGGCCAGGCCCCCTAGCAGCCGCTCCCTATCCAGGACCCGGGCGCCAGCTTCGACGTCAACGACCAGGACCCCGATCCCCAGCCTCGCTACACGCAGATGAACGACAACCGGTACTGAGCAGCTTGGGGCTCGGCCCCCCTCGTTGGAGCCCGGGCCCTGGGCTGTGGGTGGTGGGCGGGGCTCTGCATGGGTGGTGGGCGGGGCTCCGCGCGGCTGCCGCCAACGGGGTGCTCTGCGCTGCAGGCACGGCACGCGCTGTGCAGGCGAGGTGGCCGCGGTGGCCAACAACGGAGTCTGCGGCGTCGGCGTGGCCTACAACGCCCGCATCGGAGGTGGGTGCCGGTCGCCGTGAGCCCTCCGCTGTCCCCCACCCGTGGGAACCCCTCGCCCACAAGTGTTCCCTTGAGGGCCCGGCAGGTCCAGCCCGGGGCGGGTGGCCCGAGTGACCCCGGCAGGGCCTCGGAGCCCTCACATGGCTGGCCCAGTCCCCACGCTCCCCTGGACCCCGATTCCTCGTCCAGTGCGGGACGGCAGGGGCAGAGGCTGGCCTGCGGCAGGAGCCTGTGTAATGCCTCGCAGGGCTGGTGACCCACAGCACCCCCCCCACCCCACAGGGCGGGTACCCCAGGGAGCCCCTGGCAGCCGTCCCACACAGCACCCCCCCCACAGGGGTGCGCATGCTGGACGGCGAGGTGACAGACGCAGTGGAGGCCCGCTCGCTGGGCCTGAACCCCAACCACATCCACATCTACAGCGCCAGCTGGGGCCCCGAGGACGACGGCAAGACCGTGGACGGCCCGGCCCGTCTGGCCGAGGAGGCCTTTTTCCGGGGCGTCAGCCAGGTGAGCACCGGGCTGCGGCGCCTGCCCCCGGGGACTGGGGCGCCGGGAGAATGAGGCTCAGGCCTCCAGCCGCGCCCTCTGTTCGGCGCCCCCGCCCCCAGCCCCACCCGGTCCGTGCTCCCGCGACCCCAGCCTGCTCCGTCCACAGGGCCGCGGGGGGCTGGGCTCCATCTTCGTCTGGGCCTCCGGCAACGGGGGCCGTGAGCATGACAGCTGCAACTGCGACGGCTACACCAACAGCATCTACACGCTGTCCATCAGCAGCGCCACGCAGCTGGGCAACGTGCCCTGGTACAGCGAGGCCTGCTCGTCCACCCTGGCCACCACCTACAGCAGCGGCAACCAGAACGAGAAGCAGATCGTGAGTCCCCCCGCGCCCCATGGCCGCCGAGCACTCGCCGCACCCCAGGTCGCCGGGGCCAGGGGACAGCTGCAGCCCGTGCCCGGCCAGCTGCAGGTGGCGGGGCCCGGGGCGCTCAGGTGCCCTGGCCCAGCCCGCGCTCCCCGCAGGTGACCACGGACCTGCGACAGAAGTGCACGGAGTCGCACACGGGCACCTCGGCCTCGGCGCCGCTGGCGGCCGGCATCATCGCCCTCACGCTGGAGGCCAAGTGAGTGTGGCTCCCCTGGGCGGCCCGGCGCCCGGACCCCGGGCCTGACCAGACGCTCCCCCTCCACAGCAAGAACCTCACCTGGCGGGACATGCAGCACCTGGTGGTGCGGACCTCGAAGCCCGCCCACCTCAACGCCAACGACTGGGCCACCAACGGCGTGGGCCGGAAAGGTGAGGGCGCGGCGGTCGGGCTGGCCTGGGCTCGGCACGCAGCCCCCTGACCACCCTGCCCTCTCCCTGCCCTGCAGTGAGCCACTCGTACGGCTACGGGCTGCTGGACGCGGGCGCCATGGTGGCCCTGGCCCAGAACTGGACGACGGTGGCCCCGCAGCGCAAGTGCATCATCGACATCCTCACGGAGCCCAGGTGAGGGGCGGCCGGCTGGGCGCCACGGTCCTGGGGGCAGCTGGCCGACCCACCCTCTGCTCTCCGCAGGGACATCGGGAAGCGGCTTGAGGTGCGGAAGACGGTGACCGCCTGCCGGGGGGAGCCTGGCCACGTCACCCGGCTGGAGCACGCTCAGGCACGGCTCACGCTGTCCTACAACCGCCGCGGCGACCTGGCCATCCGCCTGGTCAGCCCCATGGGCACCCGCTCCACCCTGCTGGCGGCCAGGTGCTTGCCCGCCCCCGCTCGCCCCCGCTGGCCGCTGGCCTGGGGCTCCGGCGCTGCCCGGGCCTGCCGCCGGGGTGGGGGTCAACCCCGGGCGCCCCAGGGGTCGGCGTCCCTGCCCCTCCCGCGGGCCGCCCGCCATGGAGAGCCCCCAAGGACACTGGTCTCCAGGGAAGGAGCAGGCGCGGCCACAGGGAGGGCGCCCGTCTGGGCCCGGGGCCACCAGTGCTGTCCCCGCAGGCCGCACGACTACTCAGCGGACGGGTTCAACGACTGGGCCTTCATGACCACCCACTCCTGGGACGAGGACCCCGCTGGCGAGTGGGTGCTGGAGATCGAGAACACCAGTGAGGCCAACAACTATGGTAGGGCGCCCCCCAGCGGCGGGTGTGCCTGGTGGGGCGGGGGCGGGGCCGGCGCCGCCTCTGACTCCTGCCTCTCCCGCCACGGCCAGGGACGCTGACCAAATTCACCCTCGTGCTGTACGGCACGGCCCCCGGCGGGCTGCCGGCTCCTCCCGAGGGCAGCGGCTGCAAGACGCTCACGCCCAGCCAGGCCTGCGTGGGTCAGTAGCGGGGCTGCCGGGCCGGGCCGGGGGCGGCGGGAGCCTGAGCTCGGGCGATGGGGACGGCCGCTCCGGGCCGGGCCGGGCCAGCCGGCCGGCCAGACAGGGCCTCCCGCTGCCCGGTGCTCACGGCCGCTCCTGCCCCCGCAGTGTGCGAGGAGGGCTTCTCCCTGTACCAGAAGAGCTGCGTCCAGCACTGCCCGCCGGGCTCCGCACCGCAGCTGCTGGACACGCGCTACGGCGCTGACGCCGGCGTGGAGGCCATCCGGGCCAGCGTCTGCGCGCCCTGCCATGCCTCGTGCGCCACCTGCCGCGGGCCGGCCCCCACGGACTGCCTCAGCTGCCCCGGCCATGCAGCCCCGGACCCCGAGCAGCGGACCTGCGCCCGGCAGAGCCAGAGCAGCCGCGAGTCGCCGCCCCAGCAGCTGCCCTCGCCGCCACCCGAGGCGGAGGCCGCGCCCAGGCCGCGCGCGGGGCCGCTGCCCTCCCGCCTGCCCGAGGTGGTGGCCGGGCTCAGCTGCGCCGTCATCGTGCTGGTCTTCGTCTCCATCTTCCTGGTCCTGCAGCTGCGCTCCGGCTTCCGCTTCCGGGGCGTGAAGGTGTACACCATGGACCGCGGCCTGGTGTCCTACAAGGGGCTGCCCCCCGAGGCCTGGCAGGAGTGCCCGTCCGACTCCGACGAGGACGAGGGCCGGGGCGAGAGGACCGCCTTCATAAAGGACCAGAGCGTCCTTTGACAGCGCCCACTGCCGCTCCAGCCCCCTCCTCGGGCACTTTTTAATTCACCAAAGTATTTTTTTATCTTGGGACTGGGTTTGGGCCCAGCTGGGAGGCGAGAGGGCAGACTGCTTCCCTCCTTCCCGCCCTGGCTGCCCGAGGGGCCGAGCCGCGGTCAGGGGCCCTCCCCCTGCCTGCCCACCCCCTCCTGATGGAGGAGTGAAACCTTTGGGGCCGCACGGCCCAGGCCGGCAGTATTCCCTACGGGAGAGGAGGTCCCTTCTCCTGGGGCCCCTGACCAGGAGCTGCCCCCTCCCTGCCCTCTGAAGCAATAATGGTCCCCGCCCGGCAGTCGGGAGGTGGCCTGGGGCCACCTCTGCTAAGGGCTTCTGCGCCCGCCCGCCCCTGGGGGGAGGCTGTGCCGAAGTGGGGCTGGAGGGAAGGGACCAAGGGAGGCCGGGGCCCCGGCGTAGGCCGGCCCTCTCCCCCTCGCCCACCGCCGCTGCCCGCTGAGCCCGTGGGGGCCTGCCCCGCCTGTCCCCACAGGGCCGAGTCCCTGTTTCTGAGCCCGCGGGGGCTGCCAGGCTGTTGGCACTCGCAGTCCGGAGCCCCTGCGTGGGGGGGGGCCGCGGCCCAGCCGGCCTCTCCTGCCCCCACCCGATGCTGCTTTCCCCCGTGGGGATCTCAGGGGCTGTTTGAGGATATATTTTCACTTTGTGATTATTTCACTTTAGATGATTTCTTTTTTGTATTTTTAACGGGGGTAGCAGCTGGACCATCCGCCTCCCACACCCCCGTCCACCTGCTGTCCCCGGCTGCCCAGGCCCGAGTGGCCGGCGGCTGCATGTTGCTGAGTGAGCGGAGCTGCCCGACCCCGAGGCGGCAGGCCGGCCAGGCAGCCCCGGGAGGGGGTGGCGGGGCAGGCCGGCCTGTGTCTCGGAGGGGGCTCGTGCCAAGGGCTCAGGGTCGGGCTTCTCCAGGCGCCAGGTGGGCGACGGCGGCGCGAGCCCCCCGACACTGCCCTGGCGGCGGAGCCCCGGCCCGTCCTGCCCCAAGCCCCCTTCTTCTGACGTGCCTTTCGCGCCCCGCCCACTAGGACAATCAGACCCTCCCTTGTGGGAGCCCCAGTCTTTCCCCCAGCCCTTCCTGGCGCCCAGCCACCTGCCCAGGGCCCTGCCCACAGCCTGTGGCCAGCCCGGCTGGTTTTGTAAGGTGCTGGGTTGGCACACGGTGATTTTTTTCTTGTAATTTAAAAGGCCCAGTATTGTTTGCTCTATTTAATGGACACAGATGATACCATTAGTTTAAAAGTGATTAAACGTGCAGACTATGCAAGCCAGGCCCGGCCTCCCGTGTGCTGGTGCTTCTTCCGGGGACCCTGACCGTGGGGTGTGGTGTCCGCAGCCTCTGGGGGGCCGACTCGGGACTCCAGTGGGTCCCGTGGGGCTCCGGGGCCTCCCCCAAGGAATGGCGGGTGTGGGAGGCGGCGGCAGCTGGGGCTGGGCAGGGCCCAGGAGGGACAGCTCTCCTGCAGGGCCGAGGGAGCCTGGGAGCGGCCGAGGTCTGGCTGGCCGAAGGGGCCTGGCCAGCTGGCAGCGGGCTGAGGCCTCGGGCCTCCCTGAGCCAAGATGGCTTTTGTTGAGGAAAGCCCTGAGTTCCGCTGGGGAAGCTCCTTTCTCCCCCGGCCAGGCCTGCAGCCCCGGTTTCCTGGGGACGGGGAGGCGCCTGAGGAGTTGTGTCTCCTGGGATGTGGCTCCGGCTTCATCCAAGTGGAGACTGACTGAGTGCTGCCGGGTGGGGGCCAGACGGCTCCCCCTTCCGCTTCAGGGGCTACCCTGGCCCTCGGGCTGGGCCCCACTCCCCCAGCCTGCGCGGGCGCCCTGGGGGTGGGCTCCCTGTGGGCCATTCTTCGGCCATTCTTCACAGCCCCTCCTCCCTTCCGTTTCCTGGGGCAGGGGCCTGGCCGGCCTGCGGTGTCGGCTGCCTCCTGCCCGCCCCTTCCCCTGGTGGGCCCGCCCCGGGGCCTGGGCCAACTGAAACTGCGGAGGAGGAAGCGCCAGCAGGAACTGGCCGGAGGCCGGCCGGAGCTCAGTAGCCCAGGAGCAGTGGCCTTGGTAATCGGCTGTGCCTCGGGGTGGGAGCGCTGCCCAGCGCACAGGTAGGCGGCGGCGGCCCTGGGGCGCACTGGCAGGCTACGCAGCTGCCTGTTTGCACCCCTGTGCTGGGCACTGGTGGGAGCCCCAGGGAGGGGGCCGCTGGGGAGGCTGGGCCCAGGGCTGGGAAGGGGACCGGGAGGCCTCGAGGGCCGTCTCAGGCCCGGCCCAGCCCCACCTGCCGCCTCACCCCAAGTGCCCAGCCGGCGGCCCCAGGCTCCGCGGCCGCCTTCGCCCAGTCACCAAGTGCCCAGCCAGCGGCCCCAGGCTCCGCGGCCGCCTTCGCCCAGTCACGGCCTCTGCACTCTGTCCCCAGCCGGCACCATGGGCTTCTCCTCGGAGCTGTGCAGCCCCCAGGGGCACGGGGCCGTGCAGCAGCTGCAGGAGGCCGAGCTGCGGCTGCTGGAGGGCATGCGGAAGTGGATGGCCCAGCGGGTCAAGAGCGACCGGGAGTACGCAGGGCTGCTGCACCACATGTCCCTGCAGGACAGTGGGGGCCAGGGCCGCGGGCTGGGCCCGGGGAGCCTCGTCAGCCAGGTGGGACACGGGCTGGGCCTCCTCACTTGCCCCCAGGGGTTCCCAGGGTGCCACGGCACCTGCCCGCCCTTCCTTTCCAAAAGCCCACTGGGGGACAGCAGGCCCATGCCCGCGGCCCCTCCTGTGCGCAGTCCTGGGCAGAGATCACCAGCCAGACGGAGGGCCTGAGCCGGCTGCTGCGGCAGCACGCGGAGGACCTGAACGCGGGGCCGCTGAGCAAGCTGAGCCTGCTGATCCGGGAGCGGCAGCAGCTGCGCCGGGCGTACAGCGAGCAGTGGCAGCAGCTGCAGCAGGACCTCACCAAGGTGCGGGCGCCGGTCGGCTCCTGGCAGGACGCTGGGCCTGGGGGCGCTTCTCCCAGAGCCGGGTCCCGGAGGAAGTCAGAGCCGCCGGCCGCAGCTTCCCCTGCCTGCGTCCTGCAGCGGGCTGGTCTGCCCACTGTGCCGAGTGCCCAGGCAGAGCGCAGGGACGCGGGGCCAGCCAGCCCCAGCCTGCAGGGCGCAAGGCCCTGCGGCCCCCACTGCACCAGCCGCCCTGGCAGGTGGGGAGGATGGGGACCAGGCCCTGTCCTTGGCCCCGCGCCCCTCCTGGGCCCCGAGACGCCGGGCAGCCGGGCAGCACCATTGCTGCAGAGCTGGGGGAGTCCGGCGTGCCGGACGGCACTCGCCCGCACCCCCAGACCTGGGACTGGAACTGGCTATAGCCTGGGGGCCCCAGTCCCGCTCCGCTGGTCAGCTCGCCCCACCCCCACCAGGCTCCCTGCCTTCCCGGCGGAGCCCAGCCAGGCCGTGGCCCACAGCGGCCCCTGGTGGCCAGTGGGCCCCCTCTCCCGGACGCCCTGGCAGCTCAGCCCCCCGGGCTTACGGGTGGGTTCTCCCGCTGCGGAGCCTGCCAGGGCATCTCAGCAGTTCATCTGCTGCTGCTGTGGCGCCGAAGCCGACACGGGTGGTCTCGACAGACTGTGGCCTGCAAGCCGAGTGTGTGCCACCTGGTCCCGGAGAACGTCTGAGCTCCTCTATGCAGCTCGCTCCCTTCAGAGGGAAACTGAGGCCCAGAGCAGCGAGGTGGTGCTGGCCCGGAGCGTGGCAGTGCATGGGCTCGAGCTGGTCTTCACTCCTGACCTTTGCTGCCAGGAGCAGTGGCTGCACCGTGCGGCCCTGGCTCCCACACCCAAGGGTTTCAAGGTGTCAGCACCTGAGGGGCGCAGGGCCCTGGGGTGCATGGCTCGCCACCCCTGCCAGCTCAGGACGGCTTCCCCGTGTGCACCTGCCCCTCTGCGGCCCCGGCGGGGCCACCCCACACCCCGGGCGCTGCTGCTGCCCGCACTGGCCTCTCCCCCCGCAGACCCACAGCCAGGACATTGAGAAGCTGAAGAGCCAGTACCGCACCCTGGCGCGGGACAGCGCCCAGGCCCGGCGCAAGTACCAGGAGGCCAGCAGAGGTGGGCACCCCTCCTGGGAGGCCGCGGCAGCCTGGCCGCCCCGGGCCCGGGCCGGGCGCCTGCCTCACGCTGCCCCACCCACCTCTGCCCGGCAGACAAGGACCGCGACAAGGCCAAGGACAAGTACGTGCGCAGCCTCTGGAAGCTGCTGGCGCACCACAACCGCTACGTGCTGGGCGTGCGGGCCGCACAGCTGCACCACCAGCACCACCACCAGCTGCTGCTGCCCGGCCTGCTGCAGTCACTGCAGGAGCTGCACCAGGAGATGGCGCGCGTCCTGTGAGCCTGCACGCCGGCCGCGGCCCGGCGGCTGCTGGCGCCAGGGTGGCCCTCTGCCCGGCCCTGGGCGCAGCCGGGAACAAGGGGGACAGAAACCGCCGGCCAGAGTGGGGGGAGAAAGGCCCGGGGCGGCCAGAGACTGTCAGTGCTGCTGGCGAGGGGCCGGGCCGGGCCGGGGAAGGGGCCGCCCACGGCAGAGCCCGCCAGCGTGCTGGGGAAGGCGGTCAGGGAGGGGCCCGGCGAGTCCAGGCGGTCGGGGCCGAGGGGCCGGGGGGTCCGCGCCGGGCTGTGGGTGCTGGGGAGGCGGCAGGACTGCGAGGGCTTGTGCTGAGGAGAGCCCTCAGTTTGGGGGGAGCTGCTGTAGTTTTGGCTCCAATGCTATGCAGTTTCCATTACTGTGGCTTTGTAGTACAGCTTGAAGTCCGGGAGGGGGTTGCTTTGGGAGCACAGACCCAGGTCGTGCCCCAGGCCAGGGTGTTGCCGCAAAGGCAGAGGCCTGTCTGGCTGCTTCTGCAGGTGGAGGGGGGCAGCGGCTGGTAGACCAGGCGTGGGCGAGAGGGGGAGTCACACCACGGCACCCAAGACTGGCCCCAGCGCCTGCGAGACAAGCTGGGGACGGCTGGAGGGCAGCTGGGCGGAGGCAGCTCCCCCCTCAGCTAGTGGAGCGCTGGTGTCCAAGAGACGTCCAGCGGGGCCGGCAGGGGAGACGTGTGGCTGAGCGCTGGGCAGGCGCAGGGGCTGGAACTCAAAGGTGGGCCAGCACGTGCTGGTCTCGTCCCAGTGTGGCTGGCGGTGGCACCTGGCGGGACGGCCACTCAGCACCCCCGCACGCCCTTTACGGACCAAAGGGGGTCGGGGTGGGCCAGCATAAGGTCCTTCAGCTGATGAAGCGTGAGGCGGGGTGGGCAACTGCAGGGCAACTCTCAACCATGGTGGCCCCACGCGGCCCAGCCCAGGGCCCCTGACCAGGGTCCTCTCCGGCAGGAAGGAGATCCTGCAGGAGTACCTGGAGATCAGCAGCCTGGTCCAGGATGAGGTGGTGGCCATCCACCAGGAGATGGCCGCAGCGGCCGCCCGCATCCAGCCGGAGGCCGAGTACCAGG
Organism: Galemys pyrenaicus; assembly: GCA_019455555.1. Taxonomy (NCBI): domain Eukaryota; kingdom Metazoa; phylum Chordata; class Mammalia; order Eulipotyphla; family Talpidae; genus Galemys; species Galemys pyrenaicus. The sequence continues at coordinate 10,255,600 of JAGFMF010011680.1, read as the reverse complement.
GCTTCCTGCAGCAGTACGGGTAAGGGCCCCGCCCCCCGCCACCCTCGGCCCCTGCAGGCCGCCCGCTGATGGCCGCTGCCCCCCAGCACCGCGCCCGATGTCCCACCCTGCGTCACCTTCGACGAGTCGCTGCTGGAGGAGGGGGAGCCGCTGGAGCCTGGGGAGCTACAGCTGAACGAGCTGACTGTGGAGAGTGTGCAGCACACGTGGGTGGGGCCGGGCGGGTGGCGGGCGGGCCGGGCCGGACAGCCCACCCAGGCGGGCGCTCGGGAACGGAGACAGCGCCCTCATGGCCCGTCCCCGGGCGCAGGCTGACCTCGGTGACTGACGACCTGGCCGTGGCCACCGAGAGGGTGCTGAGCCGGCAGGAGGTGGTCACCCAGCTGCAGCAGGAGCTCTGGAGTGAGGAGCAGAGCACACCCCCCCGCGAGCGGTGAGTGGGCAGCACCCGCGGTCTCCGCCTGCCCTCCGCCCTCTGCCGGGCTGGGGAGTCCGGCCCGCGCGCAGGCTGAGCCTCCCTCTCCGCCCCGCGCCCCGCAGAGTGCAGCTGCTGGGCAAGAAGCAGGCGCTGCAGGAGGCGCTGCAGGGGCTGCAGGTGGCACTGTGCGGCCAGGCCAAGCTGCAGGCCCAGCAGGAGCTGCTGCAGGCTGCGGTGGGGCGGCTGGGGCCCGGCGAGCCCCCGCCCGTGCTGCTGCTGCAGGAGGACCGCCACTCCACGTCCTCCTCGGTGAGCGCCGCCCGCCAACGCCGCCCGCCGCCCCCCGCCGAGCCTGGCCCCCACTGACGCCTGTCCCTGCCCAGGAGCCGGAGCGGGAGGGCGGGCGGACGCCCACCCTGGAGGTCCTGAAGAGCCACTTCTCGGGGATTTTCCGCCCCAGGTTCTCGGTGAGTGGGGCCCGGCCGGCCCCTGCCGTCTCCAGGCTGTGGCCAGTGCAGGGGCCTGGAGGTTTGGCCACTGGGCTGCCCCAGACGAGGCTCGGCCCAGCCTGCTTCCTGCGGCAGCCCTCTCCCCGGCCCAGGCCGCAGGGTCCTCAGACCCGGCCCCACACCCCCGCGCGCAGAGCTGCTCTGGGGCTGAGGCTGCTGAGCTGGGCTCCCACCCCGGCTGCCTCAAGGGCCCACGACAGCCCACCAGGCTCCGTGCCGCTCAGCCCATCTGTGAGGGCTGGGGCGTGAGAGGCCCCGCTGCCCGGGCCCGGCACAGGTGGACACTCCCGGGGCTGGTTCCTGGGCCAGCTGACCAGCGACCCCTCCCTGCCCCTCTGCCGCCCCTGCCCAGCTCCCCCCGCCCCTGCAGCTCGTCCCTGAGGTCCAGAAGCCCCTGCACGAGCAGCTGTGGTACCACGGGGCCATCCCGCGGACGGAGGTGGCCGAGCTGCTGGTGCACTCCGGGGACTTCCTGGTGCGCGAGAGCCAGGGCAAGCAGGAGTACGTGCTGTCGGTGCTGTGGGACGGCCAGCCGCGCCACTTCATCGTCCAGTCTGCAGATGTGAGTGAGCCGCCCGCCCCTCCGGCTGGGCCCGGCGCGGTGCTGACCCCCGCCCCCCGCAGGGCCTCTACCGGCTGGAGGGCGATGGCTTCCCCAGCATCCCCCTGCTCGTCGACCACCTGCTGCGCACCCAGCAGCCCCTCACCAAGAAGAGCGGGGCAGTGCTGAGCCGGGCTGTGCCCAAGGTGAGCCCCGCGGGAGTTGGGGGCGGGCTCCGGCCCCCCACGGGAGGGCGGCGGGGGCCCCGTGCAGCAGAGGGCGCAGGGCCCCACGCCCCAGGCTGGCCCCTCTGGGGCACCTGCAAGGCACGGGCAGCTCCGCACTGGTCACTGGTGTCCCCACGTGGCCCAGCCCTCGTGCCAAAGAGCGCCCTGCATGGCGGCGGCCAGCCGCGAGGGCATGCAGGGCCTCAGCCCCGCTCTCCCCCAGGACAAGTGGGTGCTGAACCACGAGGACCTGGTGCTGGGCGAGCAGATCGGGCGGGTGAGTGGTGGGCGCCCCAGACCCGCGTCTCCCTGGCCACAAGCCGGGTTCCAGCGGGGCCCCCCAAGCTCTCAGTCTGACGCCTACTGCACCCATGCTTCCCCACCCAACCACTGCCACCCCCAACCTGCAGGGAACAGGGACAAAAAGCACCTGCCGGCGCCCCTCCCTGCCCCGCCCTCCCGGCCCCTGGCTCCCCAGGCCCGTGTGGGGGAAGGCCCAGGACACCACGTGGGGAACTGGGCCTCCCCAGCCGCCAGCCTACATCCCCACGTCTGTGTGGCTGGGCCGGGAGGTGACCGCCTGCCCCCAGGCTCCCAGCCAGGCCCCGCGGAGGGCCCGGGGAGGCCGGCTGGAGCCCCGAACCGTTGCAGGGGAACTTCGGCGAAGTGTTCAGCGGGCGGCTGCGCGCAGACAACACCCTGGTGGCCGTGAAGTCCTGCCGGGAGACGCTCCCGCCAGACCTCAAGGCCAAGTTCCTTCAGGAAGCCAGGTAGGCCTGCGCACGGCCGGGCCAGGTGGAGGCAGCTCCCGCCCCGCCTGGGGGCTCCTGCGCTGTGCGCCCCTCTTCCCCGGGGTTCCCGGGGCTGTCCGCGAGGTGGGGTGCAGCCTGGGAGCCTGAGTGGAGCCTGCCCCCAGGATCCTGAAGCAGTACAGCCACCCCAACATCGTCAGGCTCATCGGCGTCTGCACCCAGAAGCAGCCCATCTACATCGTCATGGAGCTGGTGCAGGGTGAGCGCAGCGCGGCGGGGGCTGGGGCACCCCAGCCAGCCGGGCCCTCACCTCCAGGCGCCCCGCTCCCGCGCCCCTTCCAGGGGGCGACTTCCTGACCTTCCTGCGGACCGAGGGCGCGCGCCTGCGCGTGAAGACGCTGCTGCAGCTGGTGGGGGACGCGGCCGCGGGCATGGAGTACCTGGAGAGCAAGTGCTGCATCCACCGGTGAGCGCAGGGCTGGGGGGGGCGCAGCGGGGTGGCCGCGCATGCGCACACGCCCGCTCGCTGCCCAGGGACCTGGCCGCGCGGAACTGCCTGGTGACCGAGAAGAACGTCCTGAAGATCAGTGACTTCGGCATGTCCCGGGAGGAGGCGGACGGCGTCTACGCCGCCTCGGGCGGCCTCAGACAAGTGCCCGTCAAGTGGACCGCCCCCGAGGCGCTCAACTACGGTACCAGGGCCGGCCCCGGCGAGCGGTCACGGGTGGGCGGGGCTGGCCCCGCTGCTCATGCGCCGCCCCTGCAGGCCGCTACTCCTCGGAGAGCGACGTGTGGAGCTTCGGCATCCTGCTGTGGGAGACCTTCAGCCTGGGGGCCGCCCCCTACCCCAACCTCAGCAACCAGCAGACGCGGGAGTTCGTGGAGAAAGGTGAGGAGGTGGCCGGCCTCCGCCAGGCTGCAGCGGCCCTGCAGCTCCCCGGGTCAGGCGCCCAGGCCGCAGCGGGGCCGGGGCTGCAGAGCCCTTTGCAGAAGGACAAGCGGGCTTGCAGCCGGGTCAGCGGGCGCAGGGACTGGAGGAGCCCTGGCCGGTGGGGGAGGGTGGCCCTGCAGGAGCCTGCCTGTCCCCAGGGGGCCGCCTGCCCTGCCCGGAGCTGTGCCCCGACGCTGTGTTCCGGCTCATGGAGCAGTGCTGGGCCTACGAGGCCGGGCAGCGGCCCAGCTTCAGCACCATCTCCCAGGAGCTGCAGAGCATCCGGAAGCGGCACCGCTGAGGCTGCAGCAGCCCGGCCTCGTGCGAGCCCGCCCCGCCCCTCCTGCCGCCTGGCCCTGGCCGCTGCCTCGTGCGAGCCCGCCCCGCTCTTCCGGCCGCCCGGCCCCAGCGGCCACCTCTGGCTTTGGGGTGGGCGCCGGCCAGTCCCGCTCTGTCCGCCAAGGCCCCACGCAGCGGGAGACCGCCCTGCCCGGTGCGCCCGCCCGAGACTGCCTCCTCAGGAAAGAACAATAAAACCGCTCATGACACCACCTCCAGGCGTGTCCCCGGCGGGCTGGGGCGCCGTGCTGCGTGCAGGGGCAGGTCCCGGCGCAGGGCGGAGGGTGGGCAGGGCAGTGGGCCGGCTGCGGAGGCCTGGGCGAGGCGTGTGCTTCTGAGCCCGAGGAAGGGAGGCCGCACGCGCGAGCAGGGGCCGCGGAGCCCTGAGGCAGCCGAGGCAGCACAGCCCAGAGGCCCGTCCCTCACCTCACGCAGCTCCTCGTGCCACGCCCAGAGCCGCTCTGAGGGCCCCAGGAGGAGGCGCTGGGCGAGCCGGGAGGCCTGTGCAGCGGGAACTGGGGTGTGCGCCCCAGGATGCGCAGGAAGGCGGACGTGCCTGCGGCCTTGCCTAACAGAGGAAGCCGCGCCGGCAGGGCCCGGTGGAGAAGCCGAGAAGCCGCGTTGCGGCTGTTGGACACAGTGAAAAAGCAGAAGGAAGACAGGAAAAGGGTGTGGTGGGCCGTGGCCGCCTCCCCCGCGGCAGCTGGGAGGAGAAGGGAGGCGGAGCGGTCCTTGCAGAGGTGGAGGTGGATGGGGAGGGCCCTCCGGGTGACCCCGCCACTGCCTGCTCCCCTAAGGCCTTTGCTCACCTGCGCCTCCCTGCACGCCGGGAGGCCCGGGGGCAACTGCCGGGAAGAGAAGCCAGCGGTCACCTGCCTGAGGGGAGAGGCGCCCGGCGTGCCGAGACCTCCTCCCGGCCGCTTGCCCAGCTGGCAGCAGAGGACAGGCGGGACTGGACAAAGCCCGCCGTCTTGCGGTGTTTAGAAGGGGGGGTCCCTGCAACAACAAACGCTTCCCCGTCGGGATTCTGGCCCAACTTTGAAGATGTGGGTTGGGAAGAACTAGCCTCAGAATGTCTGACAAGCGGAACTGGGAGGACAGAGGCAAGGCTGGCCGGGCGCACCACCCCAAAGCCAGAGGTCACCACTGGGGGCTGGGGCAGGCCACGGAGGCCCCCGGAGCCCAGCTCTCACTTGGGCACCCTGAGGTAACTGGCGCCCCTGGATTCCTGGGGGTGGAGGCCAGCACGGTCTGGAGTCCCTTTCACACCCAGTACGTGCCGATAGCCAAGAGCCATAAAACATGAGAAAAAGGGAGAAAAGCGATATCGCTGCATAAGAGGGAAAATAAGCGATAGAACCAGACCCAGGGATGATGCAGGTTCTGCAGCCGGTGCATGCAACTAGAAACAGCCACAATGTGTTACGGAGAAGGAGGGCCAGACAGGTGCAAACACAGACTCTCGACAGGACCGGTTCTATTTGAGAGTCAGAGGGGCCAGTGGGGCTGGAAAGGCCCTTCTCTGAAACGACAGACCCGCCGATGCGTTTCACGAGAACCCGAGAGCTAGAGGCCACGCTGCCCGGGACACAGGCACAGCGGAGGCAGGAGGCAGAGTCGGCCTGGAGGCACGGAGAAGGCCGCGAGGGAGTGAACGGCTGGGAAGCGCAGCTCCGGCGCCAGCGGCTCGGGCCCGGAGAGCGGGCAGGACCAGAGCGTCCTCGATGCCTGCGAAGTGACCCCGTGTCCTGCCAGCAGCGAACACCCAGGCCCGAGCTGGCGCGTCTCAGAGATAGACGCCGTGAGCAGTGCTGGGACGGGCGCCTCGCGCCTGCTCGCTGCTGGAGACGGTACACTGCTGGCCAGCGGCCGGCACCCCAGGACCGCGGCCGAGGTCGGGCCGTGCTCGGTTGACTGCCACCGCCGTGCGGCCAGGACTGAGCTGGGTGGCGGGAGCGGAAGGAGGCCGTGGTGGCCCTGGCGCAGGGCGGCGTGGCCTGGGGGCCCTTTTTGCGCAGACCACAGCCCCTTCCTCGTCCACCTCCGGCCGTGGCCGCGGTCAGGGCTCTCCGTCTGCCGAGGCCTCAGCCACGGGCCCCTCCACGCCTGGGCTGGCCCCCGCGCTCCAGGTGAGCTGTCCCGCGCACTGCCCTCGGCTCAGCCGGGCCATGCAGGCCCTCCTGGCAGCCCTGTGCTTGGGACCGCTTGGCCGCAGGCAGCGTGGACTCTGGGGCGCGGCCGAGGAGCCGGAGCCGGGTGGGCAGGTCAGGCATGGAGGGCTCTTGTTTTTTGCAGCACTCCCAGTTTATGCCCCTCTGAGCCAGGCGCGGTGGGGCAGGGGCGTGAGGCGCCAGCACGGCCTGCGGGACGCGCGCCTGCGGCCAGAGGAGCCAGAGGCGTCAGCAGCGCAGCGGTGTCTGCACAGGCACCCCGGGCCGCAGCGTGGTAGCCGCGGGGGTCCGGGCGCCTCCTCACAGCTCAGGCCCCAGTAGTCACTGGCTCGCCCTGCTCACGGGCACAGAGACAGGGCGAGCGGCGGTGGGGGCGGGGTGGGGTTCAGAGGAACGGGGATGGGCGCAGGGCAGGGCGCAGGGAACTGGACGGGGAGGGGCATGCGTTGTAGCGCAGAGCTTCGATGAGCGCAAGGCCATGGCCGGTCCTCGGTGCGTGGCACACGGGTCCTGGCACGGCCACTTGGCGGGGTCCCTCTGCTCCCGGGTGGGGTGGCGCACAGCACTCATCTGTACATGTGCAAACAGCACCTCACAAGTCCTGGTATGGAAAACCCCAATTGCTCGATTGCTGCCCCTCACAGCTGTACACTTAGAATAGACGCGCCCCCGCACCATCCCACCGCTCACCCGTCCGCCCGCTCCCGACGGCCCAGAGGCCCCGCCAAGCCGAGCAAGGGGAAGGTGGGCACCCAGAGCCCACGCCGCCCGCTCCGCCCAGCGGCCCTGGCACCAGAGCAGCTCAGGCGGGAGCCCCGCTCTGGAGAGGCTGCCCCGGACGCAGTGGGGCCGTGTGTCAGCACCACTCGGCCCTGCCAGCCCGTCTGCCAGCCTCGCGGGGGCCCGCTGCTGCCGAGCGGAGAGCTGGCCCGGGTGCACCGCCCGGCGCCAGAGGGGCCGGCTGAGCGCTGCAGAAGCCGCTGAGGGTGCCACACACCAGGCGCTGGGAAAGCTCCAGGGGTGCACTCCTGGGGCCCTCCCCGTGCTGACCTCCCAGCTCTCACCTCTGCACCTCCTCCGGGCCGTGGCCTGGCGCAGGGAGCCGGCTCTGCCCCTGCCGCCCACCGGCCTCGGCACCCAAGGGCTGAGCAGTGAACAGACCCTTCTGGCGGGAGGCCGGGGTGGACGCGCACCGGGGCGTGGGCAGGCCGGCCACCCCAGGGAGGCCCCAGGGCAGCAGGCCTGTCGCGTGGCTGGCAGGCGGCTCCAGCAGCGGAGCCCAGCGAGGGCCCGGGTGGGCGCAGGACACAGGCGCAGGAGGACGCTGCGGAGAAGAGCAGATGCAGGTCCCCTCCCGAGCGTCCGCCCTGCTGCGTGCTCTGCTCTGGCACGGTGTCCACGTGTGTCCCTGGCACCGAGCTGCAGGGTGGCCAGAGGCCAGCGGTCTCTGCCTGCGCCCCTGACCACAGCGAGGCCCTTGGCGCTGAGTCGAGCTCAAAGGCCGGGTCCCGCAGAACAAGCTGGGTGGGTGGTCGTTGCGCTGCCCTGCTGACCAAGGGCGTCCAGGCCTGCAGGGTGCCGGGACCTCTCCCAGGGAGCGGGGCCACCAGCCCATCTGCCGCCCAGGGCCCGGCTGGGGCGCCCTCACGCCTGCTCCAGGGAGGGCCGGGGCAGCCCGTCCCGGGGCCTGGCACTGAGCCGGCAGCTCCTGGCAAGTGGACGCTCTGGCCCCACACGTCCTGATGCTCAGCTGGGCCTTGACAGCGGTGGACGGCGTCCGGGCGTGGGATGGCGCGTTGCACGGGCGCGGGCTGTGGGCCAGGCTTCCGAGGCGCTGTGGCTCGGTGCCAGGGGTCTCCAAACGCTCCCGGTTGGACTGCGCTGCCCGGGCAGCGAGTGCTCCGCAGGGGCCGCAGCCGGCGCGGGCGGGACTGTCCTGCCCGAGCTGCCCGCAGGCGGTGGTGCTGGCGGAGGGTGGGCGCGCTCTCACAGGGGAAGCTCGGCGGCTGGGTGCCCTGGCTCAGTCCCAGGGCGGACTGTGGACCGCGGGGTGCTGGCCACTGGGGCTCGCTTTGGGGGTGTACAAGCTCGGGAGGGGCAACGAGGCCCTGGTGGGCCCTAGGAGACCCGGCGCAGTTGGGTCCCTCGCGCCCCTTTCTCTCTTGGGCCTGCCCGCAGGCAGTGCCGTGGCTGCTGGGCACCGGTCAGCAGAAGGGAGCGGGGGAGATGCTGGTGCGGCCCACCTGCTGGCAGCCTGCCAGGCAGAACCCGGTTCCTGCTCTGCAGGTCGGTCCCGCACGGCAGGGCCACAGCGCCCCCTGCTGCACTGAGATGGTTGACACCCTTCCGACAAGCCCACAGCCCCCTTGACTTAGAGCAGGGCGCCCCAGGCTGAGCCCGCAGGCAACTGGAAGGCTTCAGCTCCGGTGAGCCTCTGGCTGGGAGCCGAGCCGGGCCACTCCCAGTGCACATTTCTCCACAGCGGGAGGGGACCGGTCCCGCGCCGTCGTGGGTGCACTGGGCTACCTGCCGGGCGGGTCATGCTCCTCAGAGGACCCAAAGGCTGGGCTGCCGGAGGGGCTGTAGGCGCGGTGCGGCCACGCAGGCGGGCTCAATCAGTCTGACCCGGGATGACCAGCACCCCCTTGCTGCAGCGGGCCCTGAGTCCCCCGGGAACAAAGGGAGAGCAGCCTGGTGAGAACCCCCCATTTGCCCCGCAGTTCTCATCCCTCCTCCTGTCTGGGTTGGGTGCTGCCTCGCCCCGGCCCTCCCCCTACAGAGTGCAACTGCAGGCCCTCAGGCGGCCTGCTGGCGGGTAGAGCATCTTCTCAGCCCCAGAGATCTGCCCTGCCGCCGGCTCGGGTCCTCCTGCGTTTGCTGCTGCCGCAGGACCTGGTTCCGTGGGCTCCTCACTGGCGGGGCTGGGCGGCCTGCCAGGGGCTGCGGGCCTTCTCGGCAGCGGAGAGCTTTCTAGGTGATGGAGTGTTCTGTTTTGATCTTGTGAATACACACTCCCCAGATATACGCTTAGATGGGGCGTGAGGGGCCTCCCTGGTGGTGCAGCGCACTATGAAGCAGACTGCAGCCGCTGCAGCACGAGTTCGATCCCTGCTGCAGGCCGGGGAGGGGATCCACAGGGCGCACCAGACCTCTCCTGCCTCCCGCTGCTCCCCTCCGCAGTGTGCTTCAGTAGAGCCACCTGTTCTGCTCCCCACTCTGTCTCTGGTGGATCCTCTCGCCCCCCCATACCTCTGGCCTGTACCCCAGTTCTTGTGTGCATAAATAAATCTTAAAAAAAAAATGTACCATGCGTTAAAAGTTACCCCTCTATGAAAACAATACAGGAGAATCACCAGATCTTTACTCTTGAAAAGTAAGATCGTGATTACCAAAACGAAAGACTTGGCAAGTCTGGAAGACAAGTTCACGGAACACGGGGTAAAACAAAGAGACACCGAAGACCAACCCAGGCAAGGTCCTAGTGACAGGTACTCCAGTCAATAAATAAGGCTAACCAGTTCCTGAAGGTAACCGATGTGATGGCACTTTAGGTCCGGTGCGGCAAAGACCTGTCTCAGCCATACTCCACGGTCTGTGGCCGCGCAAGCAAGCCCACAGTCCTGCACAGCAGTGGACACCAGCGCCGGTCAGCGGGGCAGGTGCCCTTCTCTTCTCCAGGTAACAACTGCTGTGAGAGGCGTCTCCCCTCCCCACTCCCTGGCGCTTCCTGGCCGGTGGCGCCAACAAACCCACAGCAGAGAGGTCAGCAGGGGAGAGACCACCTGTGAGCACCAACTGCTGGAGACGAACTGCTGGAGACGCCGACGAACTGCTGGAGACGCCGCCTGGCGGGAGTGCTGAGGACTGGGGCACAAAGCTTGTCCTGGCTGGGGGGGGCTTCAAGGAGCGAGGAGGGCCAGGCGCTCGGCCATTACCTTGCTCCACCAGAGAGATTTTTCTGGCGGAAATTTTATTTCTGGAGGTTGCATGAAATCTTTGCAAACCCCCAATTTTCAGTCGTTTCAGGTAGTTAAGGGCGTGGTGAGATTGTCTCAGGAGCCTGCAGGGCCTGGTGACTCAGGCAAAGTGGCTTGTGTTGGGAAGCCCTTTTAAAAAAATACTTGTTTTATTTATTTATGCACACCGGGGTAAGAACTGGGGTGCAGGCCAGAGAACTCCTCAGAGACAGCCCGGACCCCTGAAGCACAACGCCGAGGGGCGGAGGGAGGCGGGAGGGTCTGCCGCGCCCTGGGGTCCCTCCCCGGCGGGCGAGCTCGGCTCAGAGCTCAGAGCCTGACCCTTGCGCCACCGCGCCCTAGCCTTCGCCGCCGGGGTGGACGCGGCCCGAGGGACCAGCCGAAGAGGACGGAGGTGGCCCTCCTGGAGCCGCCTCGCAGAAAGCTCCCTGCGCCACAGGATGCAGGCGGCGGGGGCGCGCGGCGGGAGGCGGCGGCCCGTGCGACCGCGGGGGCAGGCGCGAGGCCCGCGCGAAGGCAGGTGGCGACGCCGGCGCCCGCCCGCCCGCACTGACGGCCGCGGCGCCCAGACCGCGGGGGGCCGTGCCCCGCGCGGGGTGCCGAGCCGGGGGAGGGGTGTCGGCCGCGTGTGAGATTGCGCTTACTCCCCCAAAGGCGGAAAGAGCGACCCGCGCGCCTACTGGGGTTCCGCAGCGCGAAGCCCGGGCGAAGACTGCGGCTGCGCCCTGCGACCGGGCGCCTGCGCGGGGCCTGGCGGGGCGGGGCTTCTGGGGGCGGAGCCTCGGGGCGTGTGTGGGCAGGGTCTAGGGCGGAGCTTGGCCGGGGCGGGGCCACGGCCGGGGTCGCGGGATAACGGGGGCCGGGGCGGAGGCGAGGGGCGGGGCCGGGGCGGGGCCTGCCGGCGCGTGCCTGGCGCTCCGGCCCCGCCCTCACGCAGCTGTCCGCGCGGGCGCACGCGGGCACGGCGCGGGGCGGCGCGCGGCGGGGCGACGGGTGGGCGGCCGCCCTCCGGGCCTGCGTCGCTGCCTCCGCACCGGCCGCCGCCAGGGACGTGAGGGGCGGCCGCGGGAGCGGCGGCGAGACGCGCGGAGGGTAACGCGGGGCGGGCGCGGCCGGGCGCGGCCGGGCTGGGGCAGGAGCGGCCGCGCGGTGGGGAGGCGGCCCGCTCCGGCCCGGGCCGCGGGCGCGGGCCCAACCCGGAGCCGGTCGCGAGCGGCCCCGAGCTGCACCTGCCGCGGCCCGGGAGGCCCCGGAGGGTGCTGGGCCCGCGATCGCGGCCGGAGGCCCGCGCAGGTGCCCACCTGCCCCCTGGGATCCGCCTCTGCCCCTAGCGCCGCCCTCGTTGGCCTGGACCCGGCTCCCCGTGCTAGAAATACCGCCGCAGGCTCCGGAGGAATCCCGTCGCTTAAGTGGGGCGCCGCGCAGAGGTGACCGCACTGCCCGGCCCGGAGGCTCGGCGCCCACCGTCCGCCTGGCCCGCAGCGCGGCCTCGCCAGCCCAGCAGGCAAGTGGGCCGCGGGTGGCCGCGGCCGGCACCGCCCTCCGAAGTTACCGCACACCCCAGCAAGCCGGCCAGGGACCCGGGCCCCAGCCGGGGAGGAGGGCCCAGTGCCCTGTGAGCGAGGCAAGGACCGGCAGGCAAGAGTGGGGCCGTTTTACGTCAGCACGAGCTGCTTCCCCAGTTCGCTCTCCTTAACGAGCGGCCCGCCAGCCACTGTTGGCGCTCAGTGCCGGTCCGCTCCAGGCCCAGTGAAAGGCTCTTTTGTGAGCCCCGGCTTTGGTGCGCCCTGTACGAGTACAGAGGCCGTCCGCTCACCTGCGGCCGGCGTGCGTGTTTCTGGGGCCGAGCTCAGCGGGAAGCTGGCTGTCAGGAGGCGGCACAGGGTGTGTGCCGGCAGAGCAGGGATGTGGCGGGCGTCACCTGCACCCGGCGCTGCCAGCACCCCAGGACCAGCCCCGGCCAAGGGGTGTGCTTTCCGAAGGGCAGCCCTCGGGAAGGCACGGGGCCTTGGGTGGGAAGGCCGCCCGGCGACCGCCTCTGGTGCCCGCCAGGATGAAGCTGAAGAAGCAGGTGACGGTGTGTGGCGCCGCCATCTTCTGCGTGGCTGTCTTCTCGCTCTACCTCATGCTGGACCGCGTGCAGCATGACCCCAGCCGGCACCAGAGCGGCGGGAACTTCCCCCGGGTGAGTTGGGCCACGCTGGTGTCTCGGCTTCTGGGACAGCTGGGCCCCGCCAGCACACCCCGCCAGCCCCTGACAGCAGCTTGCCTTCCCCAGGAGAGGCTGGCTAGAAACCCAAAGCCAGCGTGGCAAAAGAGAAAAGGCAGGAAAAGCGGCCAACGGGCCCTCGGCAGCCTGCTCGTGGAGGCAGCCCGCTTCCCGCCAGTCTGTCGGCGCTGCTGACGGACAGCCACGGGCGCGCTCGGGCACGGGAAGTGGCGCCTGCCACTGAGCTGGAGAGGGAGGGCCCACCTGAGCCTGCGATGGATGCACTGTAGACTCTTCCGGGTTTGAGCACAGCCGTCCGGCCCCGGGGGCTCCTGGTGCTTGGGGCAGGGGCCGGGCGGCCAAGTGCAGGCAGGCTGCAGGCGGAGGGCCCCTCCGTGCCGAGTGGGGCAGGGGCGATCACTTTCTGTTTTTTTGGCAGAGCCAAATTTCTGTGCTGCAGAACCGCATCGAGCAGCTGGAGCAGCTGCTGGAGGAGAACCACCAGATCATCAGCCACATCAAGGACTCGGTGCTGGAGCTGACCGCCAACGCCGAGGGCCCGCCTGCCCTCCTGCCCTACTACACGGGCAACGGCTCCTGGGTGGTGCCGCCGGAGCCCCGGCCCAGCTTCTTCTCCGTCTCCCCACAAGACTGCCAGTTTGCTCTGGGGGGCCAAGGCCAGAAGCCAGAGCTGCAGGTGAGAGCTAGCCGGCCGCGGGCACCGCACACTGTGGCCAGAGCGGGCCTGACCGCCATGCCCACAGATGCTGACCGTGACAGAGGAGCTGCCCTTCGACAACGTGGACGGCGGCGTGTGGAAGCAGGGCTTCGACATCGCGTACGGCCCGCACGATTGGGACGCCGAGGACCTGCAGGTGTTCGTGGTGCCTCACTCCCACAACGACCCAGGTGAGGGCGCTGGGGCGCGGGGGCGGCGCTGGGGAGGACCAGCGTCCTCAGGGCCTGCCGTCCCCAGGCTGGATCAAGACCTTCGACAAGTACTACGCGGAGCAGACACAGCACATCCTCAACGGCATGGCGGCCAAGCTGCAGGAGGACCCGCGGCGGCGCTTCCTCTGGGCCGAGGTCTCCTTCTTCGCCAAGTGGTGGGAAAACATCAGCAACCAGAAGAGAGCTGCCGTGCGAAGGCCAGTGCCCGGGGAGGTGGCCGCCTCGGTCGGGCTGCGGGCGCGGGCTCCCCACTGACCGTAGGGTCCTCAGAGCTGAGGGCAGGAGCGGGCAGGCCGGGGCCTGGAGGCAGGGGCAGGGCTGTGCAGAGGGAGGTCTCAGGCAGGAGGGAGGGCTTGGGTCTGCATGCCAGGCCTGGGCTGGGCAGCTGGCTCAGTGCGACAGTGCTTGGGGCTGGGCGAAGGGTCCCACTTGCCGCTGAGTGAGCCGTTCCCTGCAGGCTGGTGGGCAACGGGCAGCTGGAGATTGCCACGGGAGGCTGGGTGATGCCCGACGAAGCCAACTCCCACTACTTCGCACTGATCGACCAGCTCATCGAGGGGCACCAGTGGCTTGAGAAGAACCTCGGTGAGTCCTCCTGGGAGGACGCCCCAGCCCCCACAGTGGCAGGGCAGCAGCTCTGAGCACGGGCTGGCGTGCCTCCTCGGGCCAGGCCCCGGGGCTGGCGTGCCAGCCGGGTGGGAGCTGGGCCCGGCCTGGCGCTCAGAGCCGCCGGCTCCCCGCCCCTGCCCAGGTGCCACCCCGCGCTCTGGCTGGGCCGTGGACCCCTTCGGCCACAGCTCCACCATGCCTTACCTGCTGCGCCGCGCCAACCTGACCAGCATGCTGATCCAGAGGGTGCACTACGCCATCAAGAAGCACTTCGCCGCCACCCACAGCCTGGAATTCATGTGGAGGCAGACGTGGGGTACGGCCTGGGGTCTGGCAGTGGGCCTCCCCGGGGAGAGCGGGTGTCTGGGAAGGAGACCCGGCCCCTCACAGACCAACCGCCCGGCGCCCGCTGCCAGACCCGGGGTCCTCCCCTTGTCCACTGGGCCAGGGCAGCCCGCCTACTGGCCGCCGACAACACATCTCTCACAGACACCGATGCCAGCACAGACATCTTCTGCCACATGATGCCCTTCTACAGCTACGACGTCCCCCACACCTGTGGCCCGGACCCCAAGATCTGCTGCCAGTTTGATTTCAAACGCTTGCCCGGTGGCCGCATCAACTGCCCCTGGAAGGTGCCGCCCCGGGCCATCACAGAGGCCAACGTGGCCGAAAGGTACAGGCCACCGGCCCCGGCCCACGTGGGGGTCCGGGGCCGGGCTGCACTACCCGGGGCGTGGGGGGGCTGGGGCTCAGGTGGTGAGTACAGGCCCCCGTAGCCCTTGATGCAGCCCCCTGGAAAACTGGGCGGTCCCAAGAACCCCCTTTCCCAGAACAGACCCTGCCCGTGTGCACGTGCTTCCCAGCACCGTCAGGCCGCTGGCCGGCTCGGGGGCGCTCTCAAGGCAGGCGGGCTCCTGTGGCCTGTGGCCTCTGGGCCCCGCTGCCTGGCAGCTGTGGGCACGGAGCCCCTGCAGGTGCCGCGGTCTCTCCAGACAGCCTGCAGCCTCGGCGCGTGGCTGGGGAGCCCAGAGGAGCTGCCAGGCGACACCGCGCCCGCCCGGGCTGCCAGCGTGGGGCGAGCTGGACAGCCGCCCAGCCGGAGGGTTGGGTTCTCGTAACAGGCCGGGCGGGTTCCGTGTGGCCACGCTGCGGTTTCCACGTCCGGGCGGTGGACCGTGTGACCGAGGGAAAGAAAGTGATCTTTTGTTCGCAGAGGCCTGAGTGCCAGGTCCCCGGGGTCAGGGCCGGGGCCGGGGGTCCGGCTGCCGCGTGGGGCACAGCGGAGGGCACAGGCTCCTAGAGAGGAGGCCGGCAGCAGGTCGCGGAGGGCCAGGACGGCGGCTGGCAGGCCGTAGGCTGTGTGCAGCCCGTGCCGGCGGCCGGGGTCCGCGGGAGGCGGGAAACCATCCTCCCGCTGGTCTCCCAGAATGTGGACGAGAAGGAAAGCAGCGGCGTCCATGGCAGCTCTGCCCCCACGCCGCGCTGGTTCGTGTGTCCTTGTAGCCCGTGCGAAAGGGGGCCCGGGCGGCTGCCTCGCCCCGGCCCCTCAGCGAGCACCTGGCCGGGGGCAGGCAGGCGCAGTGCCGGAGTCAGGGCCCACAGGTGGGGTGGGGGCCTCCCAGGCGAGCGCACCAGGTGGGCCCCTCCTGATGAGGCGGCACCGCTAGAGACGGGCTGTGCGAGCCGCCCGCTCTCGAGGGGCCCTGCTGGCCCCAGCCTGCTCTGTCTCCCCTCGGGGGCTGGCCCTCCTGGACTTGGGCCCAGTGCCGGGCCCTCTGAGGGACACCACGGCCAGGCCGCTCGGACGCTGACTGTCCCCTGGGGACCCTGCAGAGGGGGCTGTGGGGGCCGCGGCAGCCTGGGGAGGGAGGCCCCACCCTCCAGGGGCGTGGGGGGCAGACGGGTCGGCTGGGGCCCGGGGCAGGCTGGCCTGAGAGGAGCCGCCGCTGCTGGAACGGTAGGACTCTCACCCCCGGCAGGGCCGCCCTGCTCCTGGACCAGTACCGGAAGAAGTCCCGGCTGTTCCGCAGCCACGTCCTGCTGGTGCCGCTGGGCGACGACTTCCGCTACGACAAGCCGCAGGAGTGGGACGCCCAGTTCTCCAACTACCAGCGGCTCTTCGACTTCCTCAACAGCAAGCCCGAGCTGCACGTGCAGGTGCTGCCCCGGCGGGCACGCCCCGCCCCGGCCGGGCTTCGCAGGCGCGCTGCCGCGGCCTGGCACTGAGGGCCTGGGGTCCCCGCAGGCCCAGTTCGGCACCCTGTCCGACTACTTCGACGCCCTGCACAAGAGGACGGGCGTGGAGCCCGGGGCCCGGCCCCCGGGCTTCCCCGTGCTCAGCGGCGACTTCTTCTCCTACGCTGACCGGGAGGACCACTACTGGACCGGCTACTACACCTCCCGGCCTTTCTATAAGCACCTGGACCGCGTGCTGGAAGCCCACCTGCGGTGAGCCCCGGCACGGCCTGGCTGGGCGCAGGGGTGCTCGGGGCCTGGGCGAGGGCGCGGCGGGGCGGGGCCAGTGCTGACCCCCTCTCCCGGCAGGGGGGCAGAGATCCTGTACAGCCTGGCGGCTGCCCACGCCCGCCGTGCCGGGCGGGCCAGCCAGTACCCCCTGTCGAACTTCGCCCTCCTGACGGACGCGCGGCGCACACTGGGCCTCTTCCAGCACCACGACGCCATCACCGGCACGGCCAAGGAGGCGGTGGTGGTGGACTACGGGGTCAGGTGGGAGCCCGCCCGGCGCCCGAGGGCAGCGCGGGCGCCCGACGAGGCCTGGAGCCGCGGCGCCCTCACCGCTGCCCCTCCGCAGACTGCTGCGCTCCCTGGTGGGCCTGAAGCAGGTGATCATCAATGCGGCCCACTACCTGGTGCTGGGGGACAAGGACACCTACCGCCTGGACCCGCAGGTCCCCTTCCTCCAGATGGTGAGCCCCTGCCCGTGCTGCGCGGGCGCGGCCCGCCCCCGTCCTGGTGCCGCCTGGGCCTGGCGGCCCAACTCCGGCCGGGGCTGGCGGGCAGGACCGCCGTCGGCCCAGCCCCATCCCCCCCGTTCCAGGACGACACGCGCGCGAGCCACGACGCGCTGCCCGAGCGCACGGTCATCCAGCTGGAGTCCTCCCCCCGGTGAGCTGCTGCGCGGGGCGGGGGGTGCCCGGGGCCCCCAGACCTCCTGGCAAGCCCGCCCTCCCCCAGGTACGTGGTGCTGTTCAACCCCCTGGAACAGGAGCGGCTCAGCGTGGTGGCCCTGCTGGTCAGCTCGCCCCACGTGCGCGTCCTTTCGGAGGAGGGCCAGCCCCTGGCCGTGCAGGTCAGCGCGTGCTGGAGCTCTGCCACCGACATGGTCCCCAACGTCTACCAGGTAAGCTCTCCGGCCGGGGGCCCGGGGGCCCGGGCGGCACCAGACGGCCCTGCCGCTGCGTGCGTGGGCTCCGGGGGCAGCCGCCGCCTCGCCCTGTGCCGCAGGTGTCCGTGCCCGTCCGCCTGCCGGCCCTGGGCCTCTGCGTGCTGCAGCTGCAGCCGGGCCTGGACGGCCCCCGCACGCTGCCCGCGTCCACACGCGTCTACCTGCACGGCCGGCGGCTGTCGGTCAGTAGGCACGACGCCTTCCCGCTGCGCGTTGTCGACACCGGCAGCAGCGACTTCGCCCTCAGCAACCGCTACATGCAGGTCTGGTTCTCAGGCCTGACCGGGCTCCTCAAGGTAAAGGGTCAGGGGCTGGAGGAGGGTTCGCCGCGGCTCGGCCGAGAGCTGCCCGCTGCCGCTGACAGCCAGGCCGGGCTTGGCTCCGGGGGAGTTAGTCCGCGCGCGCCCTCCCGGGGGCAGGCCTGACATGCCGGTCTGGGGCCAGGGGTCAGGGCTGTGTTTCTCGGCAGAGCGTCCGAAGGGTGGACGAGGAGCAGGAGCAGCGGGTGGACATGGAGCTCCTCGTCTACGGCACCCGCACGTCCAAAGACAAGAGCGGAGCCTACCTCTTCCTGCCCGATGGTGAAGCCCAGGTACCCGGAGCCCCGCAGGCGGGTGGTGGCAGCCCTGGGAGGAGACCAGGCCACCCTGCCTGGGGGCGGGCCGGGCGGGGGATCCGCTCGGCCTTCAGGCTGGAGCCCGCCAGAAACGAGCCCTCTCCGCCCCGCCGTGCTCAGCCACCGCCTGCTCTCCCCAGCCCTACGTGCCCAAGGACCCGCCGGTGCTGCGCGTCACCGAGGGCCCCTTCCTCTCCGAGGTGGCGGCCTACTATGAGCACGTGCACCAGGTGGTCCGGCTCTACAACCTGCCAGGTGAGCCCGCGGCGTCGGGGAGCGTGGCCGCTGCTCTGCCGGCCGGCCGCTCTCCCCGCACGGCGCTGTGCTCCCGGGCGAGGTCGTCGGTGGCCTGGGAGTGCCCGCGTGCCTGGCGCCTCGGGGCCGCCGCGTGCCTCAGCCCGCCCTGTCCCCATGCCCAGGGGTGGAGGGGCTGTCCCTGGCCGTGTCCACCCTGGTGGACATCCGGGACCACGCCAACAAGGAGCTGGCCCTGCGCCTGCGCACCGACATCGCCAGCCGGGGCGCCTTCTTCACGGACCTCAACGGCTTCCAGGCGAGTCCCCCGGGCCCGAGGCGCAGAGCCCGGCCGGGGCGGTGCCCGGGAGCAGGCGGGGGACAGTGACCAGGGCCCTGCAGACGGGGAACGCGCGGCCCAGAGGCGCCACGTCCGTGACCGGCAGCGCGGCCTGCAGGTGCAGCCCCGGCGCTACCTGAGGAAGCTGCCCCTGCAGGCCAACTTCTACCCCATGCCCGTCATGGCCTACATCCAGGACGTGCAGACGCGCCTCACGCTGCACACCGCCCAGGCGCTGGGCGTCTCCAGCCTGCGGGACGGTGAGGCCGCGCGCGCGGGGCCTCCCCAGAGGTGCTAGGTGCGCTCGGCGTGACCACGAAGTAGTCTGCAGAGGGGAAGACAGGTGTCCCCGCCCGCGGGCTGGAAGGAGAGGGACGTCCCGAGCACCAGAACTGGCGCGTGAGGGGCTGGCCCGGAGGGCCACACGGCGCCCAGGGGGCAGCCTGTCCGCGGTGGGCCCTGACTCCTGGCTCCGGCCCAGGAGCCCGCGTCCAGCTGCTCTGTCCTCTGGCGGCGTGTGCCGGCCGTTGTCTCGTGTGTGGGGGCCGCTGGGCACTGCCCAGGTCGTCTCTGGGTTGGCCGGGGCGAGACCAGGAGCCGCCAGAGGGCTAGGGGGCGGGGGACCGGCCACGTGGGCCCTGAGACCGTAAGGAAAGGAGGCGCTGGGGAAGCCCTCACCCCACACGTGTCGGCGTCCAAGTTCCTTCCCCAGATGCTCTAAGAGATGTGCAGTGGTCGCCCGCCCTCCCGGGCTGGCCCAGGGGACCCCGCCCCGCCCTGCGCACCTGCAGGTCCCAGCACTGCCCGCAGGGAGGATGTGGCAGGGGCGCGAGGCTGTCTGCTCGCCAGACCCCGTCACAGCGCCCGCCCGAGGACCCCGTGGAGCACCGGCGTGGCGCGGGGGTGCCGGCCCCGCAGCCCCGCAGCCCCGGCCGCTCGAGCTCCTCTGGCTGCTGCTCCCCTTCCGGCGCTCGGCTGGCCCCTCCGGCCTGCAGGCACCAGGTGGCAGGCGGGGCTCATGGTCCCGCCCCCCAGGCCAGCTGGAGGTGATCTTGGACCGGCGGCTGATGCAGGACGACAACCGGGGCCTGGGCCAGGGGCTCAAGGACAACAAGAGGACCTGCAACCACTTCCGTCTCCTGCTGGAGCGGCGCGTGCCGGGCAGCGAGGTTCGTGCTTGGCCTCCTTCAGGGAGCTGGTCGGCAGTCCTGGGGTGGCCCTGGGGTCCCGCCCAGCGTGGGGAGCGCAGCGAGGGCAGGGCGCGAAGCCGAGTGGGCCGGTTCCTGCGGGTCAACCCGCGCCCCTGCCCGTGCGCCCCTGCCCTGCCTGCGCCGCCTCTCCGCCCGCAGCAGGCTCGGGCACTGGGCGCGGGCGGGCCGAGAGTGGCCCACAGCGGAGCCCTCGCGGACCAGCATCCGGTCTGCGGCCCGTGACCGCGCCCCGTGGGTGCTGGGCCCGTCCGGCCGGGAGGGCAGGGCTCTTAGATGGGAGCTCCTCCTGGCGTGTGGGCCGTGGCGGGGCTGCCCGTGGGCGCTGCCAGGGCGCATGGGCGAGTCCCGGTCCCCAGCACTGACACGTGGCCCGGGCGCGGTTTGGTTCGCACTGGAGCCGAGCCCCGGGCGGAGGGGCTGGTGTGGCGGAGGCCGGGCTGCCGCCTGAGCACCCGCAGCAGGCCCTCCCAGCGGCCCCGGCGCGGCAGCTCCTCTCCCGCCGTCCACCGCAGGGCCAGGACGACCACCCCACCAGCTACCCGTCCCTGCTCAGCCACCTGACTTCCGCCCACCTGAACAGCCCGGTGCTGGCCCTGCCTGTGGCCGCGCAGCCGCTGCCCGGCCCTGCCCTGCGCTCCTTCCACCCCCTGGCGTCCTCTCTGCCCTGCGACTTCCACCTGCTCAACCTGCGGGCGCTGCAGGCCGAGGTGAGTGGCCCGTGGCCACCGGCCGCCCTTGTGGCCCGGGCTGCGGCCGGCACCGCGCTCCATGCCGTGTGCTCTGTCGACAGGACGCTGCGTCGCCCTCGGCAGAGGCCGCCCTCATCTTGCACCGCAAGGGCTTCGACTGTGGCCTGGAGGCCAAGAACCTGGGCTTCAACTGCAGCACCAGCCAAGGCAAGGTGAGCAGGGGCGGCCGGCCCTGGGGCCAGGCCGGGCACGCAGGATGGCAGGCGGTCGCCGCTGAGACGGGAAGGGGCAGAGGCCCAGCGGGGCAAGTTCCCGCCGGGGCCCAGAACTGCCTCAGTCCATGCGGTGGGTCCACAGGAGCCCAGGGCTGTGCAGCTGCGCTGCCTGCGCGGCCTTCATCTGAGCCGGCCCGGCCAGGGCCTCCGCGCCCCAGTGCCTGTGCGGCCGGCTTGGCAGGGCCCTGTCCCGAGGGCCCGAGGGCCCGCCTGCTCGCGTGGACCCCTTCGCCGCGTAGGCACCGACAGGTTCTGCAGAGGGCAGGCTGCGGGCCCATGTGTCCGCGCCCCACGGCTACCCCTCGGCCCGCTCCGCAGGTGGCCCTGGGCAGCCTTTTCCGTGGCCTGGACGTGGGCTTCCTCCAGCCGACCTCCTTGACGCTGCTGTACCCGCTGGCCTCGCCCTCCAACAGCACCGACATCTACCTGGAGCCCATGGAGATCGCCACCTTCCGCCTCCGCCTGGGCTAGGTCCCATGGCCGGAGCGCGCGTTCCGACGGTCCCTCCTGACGGCGACAGTTGTGCTGGACAAGCCGCGAGGACCCCGCCCCGATCTACCTCTCAGACCTGCGGCCGAGGCGCTGCCCTCGTTCCTGTTTCCTGCTGCGTCTGGGGCGCGGGGCTAGCCCGCGTGGGTCCACAGGGCAGACCCGGAGAGACGGAGGACAGAAGGCCCAGGCCCGGCGCAGGGCTCTGTGGGGTACCTGGGCGCCACCGTGGGTGTGGGCTCAGGCCCCGGCGTGGCTGGGAGGCGCGGGGCCGGGCCGGGCAGGTAGCCTGGCGTCAGGGTCGCCCGAGGAAGCGCGGCTTGAGGGGAAGCGAGGCCCCGTGGCACCTGCACGGCCAGGAGACACGTGGGGCGGTGCTGCCGGGGCCGGGGCTGGGGTCCGGCGTGGGCAGCGGGCTGAGGGGACTCGTGCTGCTCTCGTGCCGCCTGGCTGTGTCCTGGCCGGGGGCTGCCCCCTGGCAGAGGGCTCCCTGGGGGCTGGTGGCCGACGCCAGAGGACACTTCAGGTACCAAAAACCCTGTTCAAGCTGGGCACTCGGTGTGTGTGTTGATTTGGGGCCGGCGGCGGCGTGGGGGCTCACCTGCTCACGCCTTCCTGGAGGCTGCACGCTGGGCCCTCCCGGTGCGGGCTGGGGAGAAGGCGGAGCCTCCCGCGCCAGGCACCTGGCAACCCGCGGCCCGTTCTCCCCCCCGCAGCCCTGCCACGCCGCGTCAGTGCTCACCGGCCCCTGTGGCGGGGTGGGGTCCAGTGCGGGGCTTGGTCACGGGTGCGAGGCAGGAGGCGGCCGAGCACGCCCCGGCCCCTCGGCTTCGACTCAGAGAAGAGCCTCGGTAGTTGTAGCGGCACGCGGGCCCCGGGGCGGGCCGTCTCTCCCGTCCGGTGGCCGGGGACGCAGCGCCGGAGGGCGGGCCGTCAGAGGCAGGGAGGCGGCCTGTCCCTAAGTGAGGCGTGGATGACGAGGGGCCATCTACTGACGCTCTCCCGAAAGTTAGCTCCAGAGGAGAAACCAAAAACTCAGACTAGTTACTGAAGAAGATAGAGGGCGTTTCTATACCTCTGGCGTAGAAAGGTCTTGCTAAAATACACCAGGAAGGCTGAACGGTAACAGGAAGTTTTTACCACGAAAAACGGGTAGTTTCTGCGTGGCGGTGAAGACCGGGTGTAGCTCGGACGGCAGACTTGGGGGATGGCGTCTGCAGCGCAGGCCAAGGGGTTGCCTGCGTTGTCGGGCAACTCTCGCCCTGGTCCTCGGAGGACGCCGGGGCCCGCCGAGCGGCGCCCTGAGGACCTGCTGACCCGCGGGCCGGGCGCAGGCCTGCCGAGTTGGCAGAGGACGCGCAGTGAACGGGCCCCGGCCGCAGCTGTGACCCCAGCAGGCAGGAGCTGAGCAGGCGCATCGTGGCAGCCGGTGGGTCCGCGCCCTCGGCTCTGGCAGGACAGAGGACACTGGCTGGCGGTCTGGCCTCACGGCTGCCAGGACCGCCACGTTTAGTCCCGTGCGCCAGCCTTCGAGGCCAGGATCGCCAGGACTGCTTGCTGAGACGCCCACCCTCGGCCCACGCCGACCTGACCGGGCCCGGCAGAGGCCGCGGCTCGCTGGGCTGACACGCAGCGGAGCAGGCTGATTCCCCCTTGGCTAAAAGGGCCCCGCTGTGGGGCCGGGAGGCTCCTGCCCGCCCTCAGTAAGCAGGTTCGCTTCCGTAGGGATGGGACGGGAGGAGCTGGAGAGCAGCAGGCTGAGGCTCCCGGACACCCCGCCGGCCACCGGGAGCCGGCGCGACGGGTGGGGCCGGAGCTGTGAGACGCCCTGGAGCCCGGTTCCGCGCGGCGGCCCGCTGTGGGGCTGCATCGGGCGCCTTGGGGTGCAGGGAGCAGGCGGGGTTAGAGCCAAGTTCTCCAGAAGGCTGTCGGCGGCCGCCTCGGGGCACCACGCTGCTGGCTCACTTGGGCCGCGCGACCCTCCCGCTTCCTCCTCCCGCAGGGCGCCTTTCACGGCCAGCGGCCGCGGGGTCCGAGCTCCCGCCCGCTGCCCCCGTGGGCGGGGCCCGCTGCCCCTTTCGGGAGCGCCCGTTGCTCGGCGGCCGCGGGACGCGCGGGACGCGGGGCCGCGGCGGGGGGCGGGGCTGCGCGTGCGGAGCTTCGCGGGCGGGCGGGCTCCTGGGTTGGGCCCGCGGGCCCCGCTAAGTTAAGCTGGTGTCCGCGCCCAGCGAGCGCCGGCGTGGTGCCACGACCTCCCCTGCCGGCATGCGTGGACGCCGCCGGCGACAGAACCGCCTCACGGACACTGGGAGCCCGGGGCGCCAAGAGACTTGCCCCGCCAGGCGGGCGGCGAGGGCACGGGGCGCCGGCGGGAGCCCGGGGCGGGAGCGGCAGCAACTGAGGCCTTGACCCACGCGCTTTATTGCCCAGGGCGGCTTCTGCACGCGCGGCCACACGACCAGCCCGCGGGGCCGGGGCTCCGCCAGCCGGCTGCAGGCCTTCGGGACGAGAGGGCCAGGGTCTACGGCGTCCGGCGTCCGGCGGTGCTCAGAGCGCCAGCCCCCGCTCCTTGAAGAGCTGCCGCAGCGCCTCCTCCAGCGGCGGGCTCGTCCCCTGCAGCCCCCGCACCACCTGCGCCGCCCACCGGAAGTACTCCTGGACGCGGCCCTGGGTCCACCCTGCCAAGGGGCACAGCGCGGCCAGTGAGCGGCGGGTCCGCCGCGGCCAGAGCCGGCTGCAGGGCTTGTCCCGAAGACGTCCCGGCCGGTCCGGTGCGGTGGCGCGAGGACCGCGAGGACGCCCAGGCTCCCGGGGAGCGGACCCCCGGCCTCCACGGGGCGCCCCGCCCCTGTCCTGGGCGGGGGCAGCGTACCCTGCGGGGTGCAGCGGTTCAGGTCCCGCAAGTTGTACAGCTTGTCCGCCAGCTTCACCAGCTTGGCCCCGGGGCTGCTGTGCGGCGCCCGCTCCACCTGCAGCCGCTTCCTCTCCGGCTTGGGCAGGGCCTTGTCGTCGGTCACCTCCTCCACCAGACGCCGCACCCGCGCCCCGAAGAGAAGCTCCAGCTCGTCCAGGGTGGTGTCCGTGTCCTCCACCGTGTCGTGGAGCAAGGCGGCCTGGGGACGGGCGCGGGTCAGCGGGGACGCCGGCCAGGCAGGGCCGAGGCCGCGGGCGCGCCCGCCCCCGGCCCACAGGGGCGTTACCTGCAGCACCGCCACGTCAGTGACCCCCGCCTCGTGGGTCAGGATCCGAGCCACACCTGGGGGCGAAGCGGGAGGTCAGGGGGCTCCGCGGGCAGCGGCCGGTGACCGCGGGCAGGCCCTTACTCCGCGTGGGGGGGGCAGATGCCGCCCGGGCCCGGAGGACAGCTCGCCGCGCTCCGCTGTCCCCTTCGGCACCTCCCTCCCCCCACCGCGCGCGGCGCTCACCAATGGGGTGGTTGATGTAGGGGGTCCCTTCGGGGTCCTTCCGCCGCTGCCATCGGTGCTTGCGAGCCGCGAAGTCTGCAGCCTCCAGCAGCCGCGCGGCCTCGGAGTCCATCGCGCCGGCGGGGCGGGCGACCGCGGCCCGGGGTCGCCGGGAGCGGGGACGGGCGTCCATAGCGCCCCCTGGCGCCGCGGAGGCCGGGCGGGGGCGCCTGGCCTGGGCAGGAAACGTCCGCCCGCGCGGTCACCGGGCTGCGCCTGCCCCGCGGCACCCCAGCTTCTCGCGCCCGGTGGGGGCGTGGTGCGGCACGTTGGGGAGCACTGCGTGGGGCGAGGAAGACCGACGCGAAAAAAGACTGCTGTGCCAGGACAGGGCGGCGGGCGGGCTGTGGCACCGCGGGAGGGGGGGGGAGGGCACTCACCTGGCCGGGCCATGTCTTCTCCCCGGGGGGCCTCCGGGCCCAGGAAAAGTTATCCCCCTGCTGCCTGCAGCCAGCCGAGCAGGAGCGACGGGGGCCCCGGTGGCCAGGGGAGCCGGCGACCTGGCGAGCTCAGAGCTCTGGTTCTCCAGAGACTGGCTCCCCGCAGGGTGGACGGGGCTGCTGCAGGCGGGGCCTGGCCTTTGGGCCCTGGAAGGCCCCAGGGCAACCCCGGGAATTTCCAGCCCCGCTTAGTTTCGGCGGCGGTGACGCTCCTGCACGCACTGTCTGCCCTGCTCCACACGCTGGCCGGAGTGCGTCTCCTGGCGCTCAGGCTCCTCCTGCGTCCCCGCGGTTGCGGGTGCTGCCCCATCCTTGCTGTGCGGGCTTGTGGGCCCCGGGGCTCCGCCCGCTGCTGGCCTCGCCTTCTCCCAAAGCCCCTCTCCCCCGGGAGGGCGGCACCGCACTGGAGAGCGCCCTGGGCCCAGGGCTGTCCCTGTGCGAGGCTTGGCCGCTGCTAAGTAACCTCCATCCAGAGCAGCCGGCAGAAGCTCAGGGGAGGAGCGAGAGGACTCGCGGGGTTCAGCTGGTCCCGGCGCCCCAGAGGCCAACACACACGCAGGGCGCTGCGCTGAGGTCCCCTGGGCTGGGGCAGGGAGGCCACAACTCCCAGGGCTTTCACCACAGCCTGGAATTGACAGGGGTGGAGGGAAACCAGCAGGTTCTAGTGCGCTGCCGAGGCCAGCAGCTCACCTCTCCCTCCTGCCCGCCCGTGGCCTGGACCCCCCCAGCTCCGAAAGCCGTTAGCTGCCCCTTCCCAAGAGGAGCGGACTCAGTGCCCTTGCCCCTCTGGGCCGGCGCTGAGAAGGCCAGGTCTGTCGCGGGTAGGGGCTGTGGGCTCCGACTGTCAGCTGCCTGCAGTCTGCAGCCGGCCGCGGATCGAGTGGGCTCCCGGCCAGGCCTGCGGAGGTGACCCCATGGGCGTCCAGAGGAGTCTGGGCCCTCCGCTGACAGGCCTGTCTGTGGGGCTGCTGGCGCTCTTCAGCGGGGTGGCTCCTGTCCAGCCCGCCGACCTCGCAGGTACTGCGTCCTGCTCGGCCCCTCAGCAGGCAGGCTGCGTGGGGAGCCCTTGGGGAGCAGGGAGGCGCCATTCTGGGACTGGCTGTTCCCGTCACTGTCCGAAGGGGTGCGTGGGGTGCGGGCGCCATTCCTGCCGGTCTCCAGCCCGTGCCCTCCCTTCAGCGCTGGCCCATCACCCGCACCTGTGCCAGACCACCAGGGGTGCGGATGGCCGCCGCCACCCCGGCTTCTTCTGCCCCCGGCTCTCAGACGCGCGGGAGGCAGCCTACTGCTGCCGCCTGCGGGCGGCGGCGGGCTCCTGCTGCACCCGGGACGAGTTCGAGGCCCTGTACGGCATGAACCTGTCCGCCCTCCCGCCCCCGCCCATCTTCAGGTGAGAGCCGGCCCCGGGCCCCAGCGCCTACCGGGCCTGTCCCCAAGTCCTGGGGAGGGCGACTCGTCCTTACAGACCATGCTGTAAGCGGAACGCTGCGGTGTGGGGTGCGAGGTGTGGGGTTTCCCGGCCGCGATCCCGTCACGCACACCAGAGTCGGGTTTTTAATGCTTGACCCCCCCCCCCCACGGAGGGTTTCAGGCTACCAGGGGGCCCCTGGACTTCCACTGCAAGTTCTGAGCCTGCCCCTGTCCCGCAGGGGCCCGGGGCCGCTCCTGGCGCTGGGCCTCTACAGCCTGCTGCTCGTGGCGCTGATGACCGCGGACCTGGTGCACTTCTGCCGAGGCCGGGGCCGGGGCCGGGGCCGGGGCCGGAGTCGGAGTCCCGGCCGGGGCCCGGGTCAGCGTCTGGACCGCCGGCGCCACCGACCTCCAGCGAGGTCCTCCGCCGCGCGCCCCCTGCAGGTCTGGGCGGGCGTGAGCTAGGCGCGGCCGGGGCTGTCTGCGCCTGCGCGGCCCGGGCTGTCTGCGCCTGCGCGGCCGGGCCCGCGCCCCGCCCCTCTCGGCCCCTCGCGCCGGGGCCCCGCCCCCTCCGACGCACGACGAGGGTGGGGCGGCCGCGGGCAGATTCCGAGCCGGGAGCCACCACCCGCGCCCCAGAGACTGCGCCTGCGCGCGCCGGACGCCGGCTCGGGATGACCGTGAGTGCCGCGGGGACCCCCGGGTGCGGGCGCGGCCCCCGTGCCCTGCTGCCCGCCCCCTCTCGCGCGGGCCCGGGCTCTGTCCCCGCGTACCCCACGTTTCTGCCGTCCCCAGGCCAGCGCTGCGGAGCGGCTGCGGCAGGAGGGCAACGAGCTGTTCCGATGCGGCGACTACGAGGGCGCCCTGAGCGCCTACGCCCAGGCGCTGGGTCTGGGGGCGCCCCAGGACCAGGCGGTCCTGCACCGGAACCTGGCCGCCTGCCACCTGAAGCTGGTGAGGAGCCGGCGCCCGCCGCCAGCCCCGGCGCGCGTGCCCTCGGGCCTGGGGTGGGCCGGCCGCCCCTGCTGCCGGCAGCGCCCCAAGGGACGCCCCTTCTCCCCCGCAGGAAGACTACGACCAGGCCGAGAAGGAGGCGTCCAGAGGTAGGGGCGCCGGACCACGGGCAGCGGGGACTGCGCTGGCGGGCAGGCTCTGGGCCCACCCAACTCTCCTCCTGCCGCCCCCGAAGCGCCTCTGCCTCCTCTCTTCCCACCGGCGCGGGCGTTTCCTTCTCTGCAGCTGTGCTCACCTTTTCTGAGGCCGACCTGCCGCGCCGCACCTGGGCCCCCACCTTCCTCTGGGCCTCGAGATCTGTCCCTCCTGCTCTCGCCTGGAGACGGCGCCCCAGGGGTGCTCACGGGCTCCTGTTTGTGCCCAGCCATTGAAAAGGACGGAGGGGACGTGAAGGCCCTGTACCGGCGGAGCCAGGCCCTGGGGAAGCTGGGCCGCCTGGACCAGGCCGTCCTGGACCTGCAGAGGTGCGTGAGCTTGGAGCCCAAGAACAAGGTTTTCCAGGAGGCCCTGCGCAGTATCGGGGGCCAGATTCAGGAGAAGGTACGAGAGTGGCCGGGGGAGCGAGGCGGGGAGCGGAGGTGGGGGGCCCCGGGATGTGGCCTGGTGGCAGCACCACCAGCGAGCGCCTGAGGCTCCCGCGGCTCTGGACGCAAGGCCCCAGCGAGGCGCTGCTTTTTGGAGGTCTGCTTCCCGGCTGCGAAGCTGGGACCTTCTGCAGGAGAGAGCTGGTCGCGGCGGGCCGAGCGCACGCGGGCGGGCCAGCTCTGGAGGAAGTGTAAACTGGGACAGCGCTCCAAGGAGCACCTTGACGCCGCTCTTGAAACTTCAGAAGGGCCCGTCCCTCGCCTGGCGCATCTGCGGCGCCTGCACCCGCAGGCCTGGGCGTGCCTCCGCCCGGTGCGGTGGGGGTGCTGCCTGGGCCGGCGGGGAGGCCGCGTTGGGCGTGGGCGCCGATGCCTGGCTGCGAAGCAAGCGTGCAGGGACGCGTGGGGCTGCGCTTGTGTCGGGGCTCTGCCACGCGTGCCACCAGCGCGGCGTTGGGCATTCGTGAGCTTCCCGGGACGTGCGTGAGAGGAAGTCTGGAGATCACGTCATGGTGTCGGGGCGGGAGAGCAGGATCGGAGGAGGCCCTTGTCAAGGAGATGGCGCTTCGCGCGGTAGCTTTCCCTTGCAGAGGGGCTTTGTAACGCGGTCACTGCGGCATCAGGAGGGAGGGCCCGTGAGCCGTAAGCAAGATGGACCTCACCGGACGACGCAGTGTCCGCACGAGGCGCCCGAGAGCAGGTGCTGTGCGGCTAGGCCTGGCGGGGCGGCTGCCTTCCCGTCCTGGCACTCCGGGCGGCTGCGCACCCTGCAGGAGGCTGGGGGCTGGGTGCGGGCGGAGGAGGAGCTGTGATCGGTGTCTGTCTGCGGTGCAGGGGAGGGGCCCGGCACAGGCGTCAGGCCCGTCCTTGGCCAGGGCTCAGAGAGAGGATGGTTTTGCTCATTCAGGGTTTTTTTTTAAGATTTATTTACTTATGCACACAAGAGCTGGGGCACAGGCAGAGTCCAGGGTGGTGAGAGGACTCCCCAGAGACAGTGGGGAGCAGAACAGGCAGAGCAACCGAAACACGGCTGAGGGAGCAGCGGGAGGCAGGAGAGTCTTGCGCACTGTGGTCCCCTCCCTAGCCGAGGATTGAACTCCTGCTGCAGTGGCTGCGGCTCTTCGTAGTGCTGAGACTCAACCCCTGCGCCCCCAGGAGGCCCCTAACTCGGGTTTATAAAAGCTGCAGGGAGAACCTGGGCCAGAAGGAGCGTCAGTGCCTGTGTGTGAGTGCTGCCTCCGCAGGGCCGGGCCTGGGGGCCGCTCCTGCTTCTGGATGCCGCCTTCAGCCCGGGCGCCAGGCCTGCTGCCCAAGCGGGAAGCAGCTCAGAAACAGCGGCAGGGGTGGGAGAGGTGCTGCCGCCTGCCCAGGGTCGCCTACGGGCGCCAGAGGCAGGAGCCAGGCCGGGAGGGGCCGCGCACTCGCTGGCTCCTAGGTGCTCTGCTCCTCCCCAGGTGCGTTACATGTCCTCGACTGATGCCAAGGTGGAGCAGATGTTTCAGATCCTGCTGGACCCCCAAGAGAAGGGCACCGAGAAAAAGCAAAAGGTACTGGCCCTGTGCGCGCCGGCTGCCATCCACCGCCCTCCCCGCTGCCCTCGCCCGGGTGCCCTGCCAGTCTGTGCGTGCCGCTGTGCTGAGGCCTGGCAGCTGGCCGAGGACAGCACTCGCGCGTGAGCCGGGGTCTCTCCAGGCTCGCTGAGTGCCCCGTGCCAGGTCTGTGGGCGAGAGGCCTCAGCGGCCACTGGTCCACCTTTGGCTGCTTGCTCTGCCTCAGCCCTGAGCGAGGCCTTCCTGACTTACACGGGTGTGAGGCTCCGTGGGGCTGCGGTGGCCCAGGGCGACTCAGCTGCTGCGAGGAGGCAGTGAGGTCCAGCGTTCAAGGCCTCGCTGCCCGCCCCCGCATGCCAGGGTGTGCTGCTTCCACACAGGCCTCTCAGAACCTGGTGGTGCTAGCCCGGGAGGACGCCGGGGCCGAGAAGATCTTCCGGAGCAATGGGGTGCAGCTCCTGCAGCGCCTGCTGGACACGGGCGAGCCTGACCTGATGCTGGCCGCCCTGCGCACGCTGGTCGGTGTGTGCTCGGAGCACCAGTCTCGGGTAGGTGGGTGGGTCCAGCACGGGCCTCGGTTCAGCCGTCCTTCTGTCCACCCGTCCGGAGGGAACGTAAGGTCGAGATGTTAAGATGTCTCAGGGAAGGTCACTGTGACTTGGGGCTAGCAGAGGCCAGGAGCGAGCAGGGGCTGCGCCGGCCATGCTGGGCTTGGCGGGGGCAGCGGTCAAAGCTCCCGAGCTGACCTGCCGCTTGGCAGAAGCGCTGCGCCCGTCTCTGGAGGCCCCTCCTGCAGTGGGCGGCCAGGGACTTGCTGCCACCGGGACACTGACTGCAGAGAGGGCCTGGGCTGGAAGCCGGCCGCAGGCGTGGTGCTGGCCCCGGCAGGGTAGCCCTGAGCCACAGAGCAGCTCGGGGGAGCGGCCCCGTCAGGCCGAGCTCGGCTCCACTTCGGAGTCTCCAGGACCAGGGGCGGGGGCGGGAGACCCTCGAGCCGCCCACTCTTGGCCTCTCCGCCATCCCCACGCGCTGCATGAGCAGCCGGGCCCTGGGCCCTGCGCCCGCCTTGACAGCGGCTGAGGCCTGCGTTGGGGAGGCCCAGGTGGTTGTTGCTGTCCTGGGGAGGCATCTCCCAGGGAGGCGCTGGCCGGAAGGCCGCTCTCAGGCCACCGCCCTCCTGCCTTCGGTCGGCCTCAGGGGACAGAGGCAGTTGTGTCCCCCAGATGCTCCGGAACACCGTCCAGCAGGGGAGCCGGCCCCTCCCTCCGCGCGAGTGTCGTCTCCGGCCACTCTTTGGGCCGCCCACAGCTGACCCAGGTCGTCCGCTCCCCCACAGACGGTGGCCACGCTGAGCGTGCTGGGAACCCGGCGTGTGGTCTCCATCCTGGGCGCGGACAGCGCCGCCGTGTCCCTGGCCGCCTGCCGCCTGCTGCAGGTGGCGCTCGACGCCCTCAAGGACGGGGTCCGGAAAGGCTTCCGCGGCACGGAGGGCGCCGTCGTCGTGGGTGAGCTGTTGGGCGCTGCTGGCGCGGGGGGCCGCTGCTCGGACGGGCTGGCACGGGGTGGGCCGGACCGGGCCGGCCTTGGGTGGGCTGAGGCCCTGGGGCAGGGCGCCCCCACTGGGGTCGGCTCCGACGGGCGTCTCCTCGCAGACCCTGCCCGCGAGCTCAAGGTCCTGGTCAGCAGCCTCCTGGAGCTCCTGACCGCGGCGGGGGTCCCGGGCCAAGGCCGAGACAACGCGCTGAGCCTCCTCATCAAGGCGGTGCCCCGGAAGTCCCCGAAGGACCCCGACAACAGCCTCACCCTCTGGGTCATCGACCAGGGTAGGTGACGACGCCCAGGACGGCGAGGGCCTGGGCGTCCGCGCCGGCTGCTGGGTGGCGACGGCCCACCCCTGCTGACCACCCTGTGGTCCCCAGCCTGACGGCGGGCCGTGGGCCTGTGGGGATGCGGTTTGGCCTTGGGCCGTGACGGCTCCCGGTTGCGCGGAGGGCGGGGCAGGCTTCGCTCTGCTCTCGGCTCGGTGCTTGGTGTCCGGCACGGCCTGGGGCGTCCTGGCTCACGTGGGCCCTGTGACCGCAGGCCGTGTTGCCCGGAGCCTGTGGAAGCACGAGTTGCGGCCTGGCCATAAAGCTCCCCTTCCCGAGACTCCCTGGGAGCACAGCGCCCCTCACCCTGACAGCCCCCCACGCCACCAGGCCCTCCCCGCCGCACATCCACCCGCTGCCCGCCCGCTGCCCGCCCGCTGCCCTGGGTGGAGCCCGCGCCGGCCGTCTCAGTGGGAGTCTTTTCAGGCCTGAGGAAGATCCTGGAGGTGGGGGGCTCGCTGCAGGACCCCGCC
Source organism: Galemys pyrenaicus (assembly GCA_019455555.1). Lineage (NCBI taxonomy): Eukaryota > Metazoa > Chordata > Mammalia > Eulipotyphla > Talpidae > Galemys > Galemys pyrenaicus. The sequence continues at coordinate 10,223,900 of JAGFMF010011680.1, read as the reverse complement.
GGGGGGCTCTCGGTGACCGCCAACAGCCGCATGAGCGCCGCCATCCTCCTGAGCAAGCTCTTCGACGACCTCAAGTGCGACGCCGAGAGGGAGAACTTCCACCGGCTCTGCGAGAGCCACATCCGGTGAGGCCGCCCCGCCCAAGGCGTCCGCAGGCGGTCAGCCAAGGGGCTCGGGGCGGTGGCCACTCCGCGTCCAGACCAGCCTTCCCAGGCCCCGTTCCGGCCGTTCCTCCGGGGCGCCGCATGGCAGGCCGCCGGCCCAGCAGGGGCCCAGGGCCTCTGCGTGAGCTCACTCACAGGGACACGAACGGGAGCCCCGGGCACGGGGCGCAGGGCGAGGCTGCGTCTGCTCGAGGCGGCCGCCCCAGCTTGCTCCTGCCCCGCGGCGTGGACGCCAGCCCCTGCGGCGCGGGAGTGGGGCCCTCTGCGCCCGGCTGTGTGACCGCGCCACCTGTGCCCCGCAGGAGCTGGTTTGAGGGCCGCGGACTGGCCGGGAAGCTGCAGGCCATCCAGACGGTGTCCTGCCTGCTGCAGGGCCCGTGCGAGGCCGGCAACCGGGCACTGGAGCTGAGCGGCGTCATGGAGAGCGTGATCGCGCTGTGCGCCTCCCGGCAGGAGGAGCAGCAGCTGGTGGCTGTGGAGGCTCTGATCCACGCGGCCGGCAAGGCCAAGCGGGCCTCGTTCATCACCGCCAACGGTGTCTCGCTGCTCAAGGACCTGTACAAGCGCAGCGAGAAGGACAGCATCCGCATCCGGGCGCTGGTGGTGAGCGGCGCGGGCAGCGGGCGCACTAGGCGCAGGTCTCCCTGAGGTCAGCGGGGCCCGCACGTGCCCTGGAGGTGGTGGGAGCGCCGAGGGGGTGAGGGAGGCGTGGGCAGGACCGGGCCTGGGCTGGGCTGCAGGGAAGGCTGCGCCTGCAGGCGCCCCGGAGCTGGTGGCTCAGGACCCTCTGGCCTCCGTCGGCCGGCTCCCCGGGTGCTGGTGCTCCAGGACATTCAGGCTGGGTCTCTCGTGGCCCACAAGGACCCTGGCCGGAGTTGAGCTCTGTCCTGTCTCTGCACGCCCGGCTCCATCGGTGGGAGCTGCACCGGTGACCAGCGGGGTGGGGGCGGGTGAGGGGGCAGCGGCCTTGCTCGGGGCGGCTGGCGGGGCCCAGCGCAGCTCCAGGCCTGAGGCGCCACGACTCCTGCAGGGGCTCTGCAAGCTGGGCTCGGCCGGGGGCACCGACTTCAGCATGAAGCAGTTTGCCGAGGGCTCCACGCTCAAGCTGGCCAAGCAGTGTCGGAAGTGAGTCCCTCGGCTGGTGAGGGCAGGGCCTGCCGCTGCCCCCCGCCCGTGATATGCGGGCCCAGGCCCCAGCTGAGGGTCACCCGCCCCGCACGTCCCCAGATGGCTGTGCAATGACCAGATCGACGCGGGCACACGGCGCTGGGCCGTGGAAGGCCTGGCCTACCTCACCTTTGATGCGGACGTGAAGGAAGAGTTCGTGGAGGACGCAGCCGCCCTCAAGGCCCTGTTCCAGCTCAGCAGGGTAGGCCACAGGGCGGGACGCTCCGGAACTGCCTGTCTGGCCTCGGCCGACGGCTGTGGTGGCCTCAGGGAGGGCGGAGGCAGCAGCTGGACAGCCCCGGAGGACTGGCCTGCAGCAGCGGCGTGGGGGAGGCCGAGCTCCTGGGGCCCTGGGGGCTCAAGTGTGAGCGCCTGCGGCTGGGCCGGGCCAGCCGCCTCCACCCATGCCACCTTGCCCGCAGTCGGAGGAGCGGTCAGTGCTCTTTGCCGTGGCCTCGGCGCTGGTCAACTGCACCAACAGCTACGACTACGAGGAGCCTGACCCCAAGATGGTGGAGCTGGCCAAGTACGCCAAGCAGCACGTGCCCGAGCTGCACCCCAAGGTGAGGGGCCCCTGGGGGCTCAGTCTCCCGCTGGGACCAGCTGGGCCAGGGCGGCCTGGGCAGCAGCTTCCCCTTCACCCTGCACGATGCCTCCTGGGAGGAGGCCCCTGCCCTGCGGCTGGCCGAGGCCCCCGCTCAGCTGCCGCGCCCCCCAGGACCAGCCGGCCTTCGTGCGCGCCCGGGTGAAGAAGCTGCTGGCGGCGGGCGTGGTGTCGGCCCTGACCTGCATGGTGAAGACCGAGAGCCCGGTGCTGACCAGCTCCTGCCGGGAGCTGCTGTCCAGGTGTGTGCGCCGCGCTGCGGAGCGGGTCCCGGTGTGGCCGGGAGGGGGCGCCTGCCGCTGGGCCAGGCTGCCCACCTGCCACCCCGCTTCTGCCGCAGGGTCTTCCTGGCTCTGGTGGAGGACGTGGAGGAGCGCGGCACCGTGGTGGCTCAGGGCGGGGGCAAGGTGAGCGGCTCGCAGCGCGGGGGCCAGCAGCAGCACTCAGCGGCTGCGCAGCTGAAGGGGGCAGCCCCAGACCCCGAAGCGCTGTGTTGTCACCACCACTGCTCCTCCTTCCCAGGCTGAGCCCACGGCCCAGGGCCCACCACCGCCCAAGGCTTGGGCAGCCTAACAGGACATCAGCGGGGGGGCTGGGCGCAGTGGCCCTGGCGGGAGGAGGTCCGGGTCAGCACTACGGTCAGGTCCAGGCCTGGGGTCTGGGCCTCAGCTCCTGGCACGCCTGGTGCTGATGGGCCTGTCCCCCAGGCTCTGCTCCCGCTGGCCCTGGAGGGCACCGACGTGGGGCAGACCAAGGCTGCCCAGGCCCTTGCCAAGCTGACCATCACGTCCAACCCCGAGATGACCTTCCCTGGTGAGCGGGTGCGTGTCTCCCCGGTCCCTTCCCCGGCTGGGCTCCCCCTGGTGCAGGAGCCAAAGCTGCTGAGCCCCGGTGGGGCGGGCCCACGCGGCAGGGCGGGCAGCCTGACCGGTGCGTGTCCCAGATCTTTGAGGTGGTCCGGCCACTGGTCTCCCTGCTGCACCTCAACTGCTCGGGCCTGCAGAACTTCGAGGCGCTCATGGCGCTGACCAACCTAGCTGGGACCAGTGAGCGACTGCGGTGAGGGAAGGGGCCTGGGCAGGGCCAGCCCGCGGCACCGAGTCAGAAAGGGCCCTGTGAGCTCTGTGGGCCCCCGGCTGGGAGAGGCCAGGGCCAGCCCGAGCAGATGACCACGCTGCCGCCACCGCCTCCAGGGCAGCTGGTTGCCAGGCCTGCGGGTGGAGTGGCCTGGGGAGAATCGGAGAAGGCCCGTGTCCAGGGCCGGGCTCCCAGCGCACGCTGGGCTGGCTGCCCCCTGCTGGACTGCGTCGTGGCGAGACGCGCTGCGTCCTGTTGCCTGTCAGCACAGTCTCCCCCAGGCCTCACACTGGGGCTTGGCGAGGCTCAGGAGTGTCCATTGCGGGGCAGGGCCGGGCACTGTTGGGGTAAGCACTGCCCCAGCTCCCGGTTTCCACGCATTCGTTCCCGAGGCCCAGCTAGACGGCTGGAGAGCATTGCAGGCCGCGCCAGGCGATAAGTTGGTGCACAGCAGGCAGCGCACCCCTGGGGTGGTGGTCTGGGGACCGGGCCGGGTGGGGCATCTGACGAGGCCCTGGGTGCAGGCAGAAGATCCTGAAGGAGAAGGCCGTGCCCATGATCGAGGGCTACATGTTTGAGGAGCACGAGATGATCCGCCGGGCGGCCACGGAGTGCATGAGCAACCTGGCCCTGAGCGCCGAGGTGGGTGTCACGGGCAGGGCATGTGGGGACCCTGCTGCTCAGAGCTGACCTGCCACCGCCCTGCCCGCAGGTGCAGGACCTCTTCGAAGCACCAGGCAATGACCGGCTGAAGCTGCTAGTGCTGTACAGCGGGGAGGACGACGAGCTGCTGCGGCGTGCGGCAGCTGGGGGCCTGGCCGTGCTCACCGCCGCGCGGCCCTCACTCTGCAGCCGCGTCCCCCAAGTGGTCAGTCCTCGGTGGGTGGGAGCTGGCTGGTGGTACCCGCGGGGCTCGAGGGCGTGGCCTGGCGGTCACCGGCCCTGTCCCGCAGACCACGCACTGGCTGGAGATCCTGCAGGCGCTGATGCTGAGCCCCAGCCAGGAGCTGCAGCACCGCGGCGTCGTGGTGGTGCTGAACATGGTGGAGGCCTCGCGCGAGGTGGCCGGCACCCTGATGCAGAGCGAGGTGCTGGAGATCCTGTCGGTGCTGGCCAAGGGCGAGGACGGTCCCGTGGCCAGGGCTGCCACCGCCTGCCTGGGCAGGGCCGTGGAGTACGGGCTCATCAAGCCGCGCCAGGACGGACAGTGAGCCGCACGGCGCAGGGAGCGCGCACGCAGCTTCGGCCACGCCTGCGGCTGAACGGGAGGGCCGCGCGCAAGCCCCGGCGCCTCTGCCCCGCGGGCAGGGCCGCGCTGGGTCACGGGTCTGGCCGCCTGGGCGGCTGCCTCCACGCCCTGGGAGCCGGCCCGGGCAGCCCCGCCGCCTCACCCGCGCACGCCTGCGCCTGCGGGCAGGGCCCGCCAATAAACCTGTGTGCACTGGGCGACGTGTGCTCCTCGCTGCGCGCGCGCGCGGGCGGGCGGGCGGGCGGCCTTCCCGTCGGCGGCTGAGCCCTCCCGGGTGGGGTTGCGCGAGCGCGGACGGGCTGGAGGCCGCGGGCGCCCCGCCCCGGAGAGCGCGCGGCCTCCCCGCTGGGGGCGGGGCCCGCGCCGACTTCCGCTCGGCGGGCACAGCCCCGCCGGGAGCCGATTGGCCGGCGGACGTGAGCGACGGGCCCCGCGCCAACGGGGCGGCCGCCCGGCAGCGTCTTCCGGTCGGCGCGCGCGGACCCCGCGGCCTCAGTGCGCCCTGCGCGTCGGGCCGTCGGGGCAGCCCCGCGGGGCCCCACACGGGGGGGCGCCGAGGTTCGCGGTCGCGGCCCGGCTCGGAGCACCGAGTGCACGCCGTCGGCGGGCGTGGCCAGGGCGGCGCGGCCGGCGCCGGGGGTCCGGTGGCATCCGCTCGCGCTGACGAGGGCGGCCCGTTCGCAGACGGCGGCTGCCGCCCCGAAGGCCGGTGTCCGAGTGCCGACCCGCGCCCCCCGGGCGGCCGGCGGGGGCGCTGCTAGGCCATGGCGGCCGAGCGCCCCGGGCTCTGGTTCGGCTTCGGGTTCTGCGGCTTCGGGCAGGCGCCGGGCTCCGGGCGCGGTCTCCAGGTTCTCAGACCCGAGCCGCTGCGGGGTTCGGGCGCCGACATTTGCCGCGTGCACCCCAGCTGGAGCTACACCGCCCTGCTGACCCGTGAGTGCCCCGGCCCCGCCCCGCGCGCCCGGCCCCGCCCCGCGCGCCCGGCCCCGCCCCGCGCGCCCGGCCCCGCCCCGCGCGCCCCGGCCCCGCCCCGCGCGCCCCGGCCCCGCCCCGCGCGCCCCGGCCCCGCCCCGCGCGCCCCGGCCCCGCCCCGCGCGCCCCGGCCCCGATCCCGCCCCGCGCGCCCTGACCCCGCCCCGGCCCACAGGTGCGGGCCAGGTGGAGCTCTCGGGCGCGGCTCGCGGCACGGCCGGGGGCTGCCGGGACGCGTGGGCCTCGGAGACGCTCCTCGTGCTGCTGCGCGCCCCGCCCGGCCCTGAGCAGGGACCCGAGCTGCAGGCCTGGGCGCCCAGGGCGGCGCTGCGCGGGGAGCCCCTCTGGGCTCGGACCTTGGGCCCGGAGGCCGAGCGCGCGGACGGAGAGGACTGTGAGAGCCAGGTCGGGCCGCTGCCCCTGCTGCCCGGCGCCCGCGCCTACGTGAGCCCGCTCCCGCCCTTCTATCGGCCGCTGGCCCCGGAGCTGCGGGCGCGCCGGCTGGAGCTGGGCGCGGAGCACGCGCTGCTGCTGAGCGTGGGCGGCCAGGTGTTCTCTTGGGGCGCGGGCCGGTGAGTGGGGCGCGGCCCTGCGCGGGCGGAGGAGCAAGGGACCGCTGGGAGTGGGAGGGGGCCGTGAGGGACTGCTGACCCGTCCCCACGCAGGCACGGACAGCTGGGCCACGGGTCGCTGGAGGCCGAGCCAGAACCCCGGCCCGTGGAGGCGCTGCAGGGTCTGCCGGTGGCGCAGGTGGCCGCAGGCGGCTGGCACTCCGCGAGTGTGAGCGGTGAGTGCCCCTCCCCTGCGCCTTGCTCTTGCTGCTGGGGCGCTGGGGCTCCTTACCCTCACACCCTTACCTTCGTGTTGCTCCCTTGCTGGGCGCACAGGCGCCCGGACCAGGGGCCCCAGGCCTAGAGTGGGGCGGGCTGGGGGTGCTGAGCGCAGGTGCAGCTACCACCGGGCGGCTGGGGATGGGGCAACGCTCTCTGCAGCCCCCACACCTGTGGCTGCCACATCGCGGCCTGGGCCTCGGGCGGGGCCAGGGCTGGCCAGACCCCGTGGCTGAAGGGGGAGGAATCCCCAGGGGTCACAGTGGCCAGAGTGTCGGCCAGGTCAGACACGGGCTGCCCTGCAGGCCATGGCGGAGCGCTCGCCCTGTGCCCCGAGTCTCGTCGGGGAGAGCGGGCTGTTCTGGAAAGTGGGGTGTCATCGAGGAGACCACCAGCTGTCTGCAGAGCTGGGGAACCAGCCGCTGGGAGACCCTGTGGGGCGGGGCTGCCAGCTGCTGGGGGCGGTGCCCCGCCAGAGCTGGGAGGGCTGGGGGTCCCCGGAGCCTGCTTATGTGAGGCGGCCGCAGGGCTGAAGGTGGGTGCAGGGGTTTCAAACGGTCCAGGGTCCTGCGGTATTGGATGAACCCTGTTTTTCCCTTCCAGAGGCCGGGGACGTGTACATCTGGGGCTGGAATGAATCGGGGCAGCTGGCCCTGCCCGCCAGGAGCCTGGTGGAGGGCAGGAAGACCTTCCCGGGGGCAGGTGAGGGGCCGCTCCCCTCTGCTGGCTCCCTGAGGCGTGGCCCCAGGGGCTGGCCCGGAGCCCCAGCATGAGCAAGGACCTGGCGTGGCATCGGCACGCTGGACCCCTCGGAAGGGTCAGGCTGGGCCAGTTCTGGGGCTGCCTTGGGAAGCTGGTCCCACTGGGCCGGAGTTGACCATCCTTGTCCTCACTGCCCCTGGCCCAGACGGAGATGGCGCTACAGCGGAGAGTGGGGCGGGGGGCGCGGCCGATGCCCCCTTCATAGCGGTGCAGCCCTTCCCTGCCCTCCTGGACCTCCCCCTGGGCGCCGACGCCGTGGCGGTCAGCTGTGGGTCCCGGCACACTGCAGTGGTGACACGTGAGTGGACGGCGCGCTCACCCCCTTAAGGCCACGGCTGTGGGAAAGGACATGACTTTTTCTGCGTACACTGGGGTACAGGCCAGAGGCGAGGGTGGGAGGACTCCCCAGAGACAGAGTGGGGAGCAGAACAGGCAGATCCAGTGAAACACACTGCTGAGGGGGCAGCTGGAGGCAGGAGAGTCTGCTGCACCCTGGCCCGGTGGCCGGGGGGGGGGGGGGGCGCATAGTGGTGACAGCCTGAGACTCAACCCTGAGGCTGCCAGGGTGGCTGATGCGGCATTCTGTGGGGCTCCACGGTGCTGAGCTATTGCCCTGTCTGCTACGGGCACTGGATGCAGCTCCTCCGCCAGAGGGCCCCTGTGCAGGGTGGTGCTCTGCTAGCCAGGCCGGGCAGCCGCTGCTCCCTGCTGCCAGGTGGCGGGAAGGCAGCTTCCTGCTGGCCCTGAGTGGGGCCATGGCGCAGGCGGCAGGGATGCTGTGGTGGGAGCGCGGCGGTGCAGGCTGGTCCCGGGGCGGTGCCTCACGCCTCTCGCTCTATCTGCAGGGCCCGGGGAGCTGTACACCTGGGGCTGGGGTGAGTTTGGGCTCCCACCTGGGAGGGGGGCCTGGGAGGGCCGGGCAGTGCACCCCATTCTCCAGAGCAGTTGTGGGCATAGGGGTCAGGGCTGGGAGTGGACGGCGAGAGCAGCTGGCCCGAGCCCTGCTGGGCAGCGCCTGGCTCCGGGCAGGGGAGAGATGCACTGGGCCCCCCTCAGCTTGCGGAGGCAGCTCGCCTGGGGTGGCCTTTGGCCTCTGGGGACCGGAGGGCTGGCCCGGCCCTGGCGGCTGTGGCCTCGCAGTCACGGGTGGACACCGTGGAGATGAGCTGTCTCCCCTCAGGCAAGTACGGCCAGCTGGGCCTGGGGGACACGGCCAGCTGGGACCGGCCCCGCCGCGTGGACTACTTCGTGGACAACCGCCTCCGGGTGCGGGCCGTGCACTGCGGGCCCTGGAGCACCTACGTGTGCGCGGTGGAGTGGGTGCGGAGCTGACGGTGAGTGGGCGCGCGGGTCGGGTGCCCCCCGCAGCCCCTTATCCTGCTCCAGCCTGGCCTCAAGGGGGGACTCCGCGGCCCGCGAGCCGCGGCGGGACTCTCCAGTCGTGTGAGACGTGCCATTTTAGCCGCCTGGGGCGAGCCCCCGCCCAGGCCCCTCATGGCCACTGCCGTGGCGCCAGCACACGCACGGGCCTTCCCACACCGTGCCCCCACGGCCACCCCGCCTCCTGCCCAGCTCGCTCCTTCCGGGGAGCTGGCCGGCGCGTGCGTGGCCGGGTGCTCCGCAGCGCCCAGCCCTGCGCCTGTTCCTTTGATAGCATCCGTGGCAGGATGGAAGCCGTGAGGCGTGTCCAGCCTGACAGCTGTCCTCCGACGCGTCCTCGTTCTGGTGTCACACCGGTGCGCTGTGCTCCACCTGACGCACAGGCACTGTGACAGGCGTGTTGCTTCCCATGCAAACCTCCGGTCTCTCTAGGTGCCCCCAGAGTGGGGCAGAGGCCACGGCCCTCCTCTTGGGCTGACACGCACATACCCCACCACCGCTGCTGGACCCGCCTGCCTTGTCAAGACCCACTGGCCCCGTCTCTGGTCTCTTGACTTGCCGTCCTCCCGTCGGTCAGTGCGCGTTGTCCAAGACTCCATGAGCGCGCCTCCGAGTGCTTCTCCAGAACTAGCCACCCCCGTCCCTTTGCATTGCCGCGTAGCTCTTGAGCCAGCGTGGCGCTTACAGTGCGGGCCTGCTGGGCCTGAGGCAGTCTGCTCGACCCGTGGATGTGGGGAAGTCGCGTCTCCGTGTTGTTTCGGGTTCGAGATGCAGCGTCTGCCCGTCCGGCCTCCCTTCTCACTACTGCCCCACGCGGTGCGGTCAGGTCCATGCACGGGCCTGTTTTGGGTATTTTGCAAGCTTTGGCTTTCAGTCGTTGGCTGCCAGTACATAAACTGAAGGTTGGTTTCATTCCGTGGCCTCATATTAAGTGAATTTTTTTTTAAAGATTTGGGAGGTCCGCTGCACCCTGTGGGTCCTCCCCAGCCAGCGGCAGGGATCGAACGCGTGCTGCCGTGGCTGCGGCTGGCTTCATAGTGCGTTGCTGAACCCACTGCGCCCCCAGGGAGGCCCCACGTGAACTTCGAAGCCTTGTTAGTTGAAGCTTTCTGCTGCATCCTGGAGACCTACCCATGGTCTGCACGCCTGAAACAGACCCCAGTGCGCACGAGACCGGCGTCGGTGCTTGTCCTTCTTTGCTTCGCTCCCAAGGCTTGCGAGACCCATCCGCGTCATTGCAAATGTGACTGTCTCTGATGGCTGCCTAGTACTCCACGTACAGTCACGTCACCTAATGTTCTTGCCAAGACCTGTCGTTACACGCATATTTAAAAATAAAAACCGTCGCTAAAAAGTAAGGATCACACTTATGTTCTTTAAAGATTGATTTTTACTTATGTACATTAAGAACTGGGGGGCAGGTCAGAGGCGTGGGGAGAAGATTCACCGGAGACAGAGTGGGGAGCAGACCAGGCAGATGGACTGAAGCCCATGGCTGAGGGGAGCAGCCGGGAGACAGGGGAGGTCTGCTGCGCCCTGGGGTCCCTCCCTGTTGGAGATCGAACTCGTGCTGCGGCGGTGCGGTAGCTTCATGGTGTGGCGCTTAGCCCCTGCGCCCCCGGGAGGCTCGGCCACTTGCATTTCAGTGATGTTCTTACTGAATTGTGTGTGTCCTTCGTTGTGCTGGGTTCTAAGTCACGACACATTTTTGCTTGAGAAGCAAAGAACGCGCCGTGATCTGCCTGCCAACCCAGCACATCATGGTAGGTAACCAACCCCACGTCAGAGCAGCTGCGAATGCTTCCTCCCGCTGCCTTTCCTTAATGCAGAACCTTCTCAGTGAAGCCCGCGCCTGGCTTTGCTTCTGGTGTCAGACCCTAAACGGTGGCTGGGGCCAGCGTCGGAGCTTGCGTCTGGCCGCAGGCGCTGAGCAGGCTGGCGTCCCCACTGCCGTTTGCTTCTGAGCTGTTCACCGGGACCAGGCTGCTTTGCTCTCTGCGGCCTCGCGTCCGAGGTCAGGCGCGTGCCCTGGGATCCACCGCTGGGGTCTTTGTGGCGCCGTGTGACCCAGCACCATGTGCCCTGGGTGGCTCCGCCGGGACGCGAGCAGGTGTCTGCAGCGGGCAGCACTCGGAGGCCGCAGCGCCTTCCCACTCCGTGTCCCCTTTCACGTCGCCTCCTCAGCGTAGTCCTAGGTTTTGCTTCTGCTGCAGCTGGAGTGGGGCTTTTGTCACTGATGTCTCGTTGGCGCAGCGGAAATCTGTTTGTTGAATTTGTAGTCTGCAGCTCTACTCGGTTCAGCTCTTCTGACAGCTTTGGTGTGGTCCTTAGGGTGTTCTGAACAGACCATTCAAAAGGAGGACGGAATGGAGACGGTGGCACTCCACAGCTGCTGGACCGGGGCTGGCGCGAGCCCATCCTCTACACACTGCGCCAGGAGTGCAGTCCAGCCGGCCACGTGCCGTGCACGTGGCCCTCCAGCCCTCGGGCAGTCCACCTCAGGTGCTGAGCAGGACTTGGCTGAAGGCAGCGGGAGTGCAGGCGGGCACACCCCCCAGCGTGCTGAGCAGATGGGCGGCTGAGGAACGGACACGCCTCCGGGCAGCACGCGCCAGGCAGAGCCGCCCGGTCCGCGTGACCTGGCAAGGGCAGGCTGCGCCAGCCGCGGGTGGCGCCCACCGCTGTCAGCGTGCCTTAGAGAAGCGGAAAGCTGTTGAGAAGCGTCAGGCAAACTTGCCAAGGACCCTAAAGAACGAGACCTTACGGGGCAGCACCTGGGGATGTTTTTAATGCAGGAATGTGATTTTCCTTGGGCATTTCTAAGTAAAACTTCTCAAACGTCCTTTGGTCTTTTGTTTTTCAGACCAAACCAACCAAAAAGTGTTCTCAATGGAAAAAGAAAGACACCGCGGCATACCTTTAAATCGTAAGTATACACGTATTTTATTTTCAAGAATAATTTTAAAAACAGGCCACGGCTGTACGCCCGCCCAGTGCCCTGAGCCCCAGGCCCGCTCTGCGAGCTGCTAACCGCTGCGGCGCCGGGCGGGCGGGAGAATAAATAGTGCGTGGGGAGCGCAGTAGTGATCGACAGGTGGGGGCGGTATGGCAGCAGCAGCCCCGTGTTAGTGTGCAAAGTTCTAGCTCTCCAGGCCACACAGGGCCCAGCCCAGCCACACGGCCCCACCTGGCCGGCGACCGCTGGGCGTGCATGGACTTGGCCAGGGACGGGGCTGGGCCCAGAGAAACTGAAGAAATGGAGTCCAGGCAGCCGACGCGTCCACCCACCCGCCAGAGCGGGTAGAGGCGCCCAGGCACCCCGTTGCTGTGTGGGGACAGCCCTGAGGGGAAAGCAAAGCTAACAGCATTAACAGAATGCCCCTAGTCGGGAGAGGGGTTGCCGCCACCTCGCGGGCACAAGCCCAGGTGACGCGGCACGCACGCCGGTGGGCGCCGTCTCCCGCCCAGGGGAGCTACAGCCAGCCTGAGCGGGCGGGGCGCCGCGGCCTGTACGCCGCAATGTGCACTTACTGCTGTGGACTAACTAACATGTTTCTGGAGTCAAAACAACACCAAGTCCTGAGGACTCGCGAAGCCTAGGTGACGTCGTGCTAGGGGTCTCAGCACACCTGAGGGGGCGGGCAGCCCCGTCCAGCACAGGAAGCCGCAGCTGACTCTCGGGGTTTCTCAGGACTGGATGTCGGTCGAATTCAGGATTCGAGAAGCAGCATCAGATCTGGAAGCCTTTGAAAGTTCTCGCTGTTGAAAAACAGATGCCGTCAGTGGTGGTCCCACCCTGGGGCGTCTGCCCGTGTGGGTGTCTGCATGGGGCTGCTGGTCTGAGGCTGGCCGACAGGCTGAGGGACAGGTGGGCGGCCAGCCCTGTTCTGTTAAAGGAAGCGTGCAGGCTCCCAGCCCTCCGCAGCCAGCCGCTTCTAGTAGAACCTCTCTGGGGGCAGTCAGCCCCTTCTGCACCCGCAGGCCTGGACTGCCAAGCCAGGAGGCCAGCTTCGTTCGGTCTGGGCCCTGGAAACGGCGGGCCGGCCTGCATATCTACCAATCCCTGGGGCCGAGGCCTTGTGACCTGCCGGCGACTTGTTCTCGTGAAAAGAGCACACGGTGAGAAACAGAGGAGGAAGAGCAGGAATGGCTTGAGGAAGGTTAAGTGAGGTGTGTGGGCTGGCTGTGGCACTGCCCGGGGGTGCCTACCTGCAGCCCCAACCAGGTGAGCCCCCGGCCTGGCCAGAGGTGCCAAGCAGATGTAAGCAGGCGGGTAGCGCGCAGCCAGGCCCGCTCTGCAGGCAGAGCCACACGGCCATGTCACGGGGGCAGCCAGGACAGGAGGCCGGCTTCGGCACCCACGACATGTGCTCGGCCCTGGCCAGCAGGAAGCGTCCGCAGCTTGAGCTCACTGTGTGCCCCGCGTCAGCCAAGGGTGAGGGGAGCCCGCTCTCACCAGGAAGCTGAACTGGCTCACCGTTGAGGGGCGGAGGACACACCGTAAAGTCAGAGGCCCTGCAGGGACGTGTTAGCAAGCACGGCACGGGGTGTGGGAGCTGCGGAGCGCTCCTGAGAGGCTGCTTTCTTCCGGAGCGCCTGCCTGCTCAAGCAGCCCCACGTCATAGGGGCCAGGCGAGGGAGTGCGCGCGGGCCGGCTGGAGCGGGCAAGGCCTGCTCCCGGGCAGGAAGGCGTGTGCTCCGGGAAGGGGTCGGCGTGCAGGCCAGGGCCTCACTCCAGGCAGCACACAGCTGGGGCCCTCCCCCCAGGATGGAGCCTCCACTCTTCCTGGTTCCCTGCAGGCCTCTGATGTCACCACTGGGGGCAAAGGGACATAAAAACGCGTTGCCTGACTTTCGGGGGGGCTGGGAATCCAGGTCGAGGCTGACCAAATCTCTCGTTGCTCAGCGGGCTAGCCAGTCAATGTCCAGGGCAGGCAGGTGTTTCTGCGAGGTCTGCGGGGGACCCGCCACCTGCAGGACGGGCTCTGGGACAGTACCGCTGAGACGAGTGGTTAGCGCAGCCCGTGCCCGGACAGGAACGAAGCCAGCAGGTGACAGGTGAGTTCAGAAAAGGGACATGCAGGGTTGCCATACAGACCTGAAGCCCAACAGCGGAGCTGTCAGAGGGGAATGGGTCCTTCTAAGAACAGAGAAGGAAGACAGTTACAAGAACTCCACCAGGAGAGAACCGGCGGTGGTGAGAGGGGCGCCGCCTGCAGCCAGGGAAGGGTGTTTCTTAAGCGGAAGGGTCCAGGCTGAACGTCCAGCTGCTGCTGCCAGTTCCCTGCCTCCCTGTGTTGTGCCCCGGCGCCCCCCCACCCTGGCCTCAGTCGAGGCAGGAAGGGGATTCTCAGCCTCCGCGACTGGCCTGACTCGCCTGGGTGCCTGGGGAGATGCCCGCGCTGCCCCAACTGTGTGCGCCCCGGGCACCAGTAGACATTAGAAAAGGTGAATTACCGCAAACTCAGAATAGGTGCTGGCAACAGAATTAATGCTGAAGTTGCGCTGGAGGGGGGCCGAGTTGGGGTACCCACCGCTCAGGATGCTGCCATTGAGCTCGACGTTCTCCTTGTTGGCGCCATGCCTGCCGGCACGGGGGGTCTTTTTCGCTGAGCAAGTGGAGGTGACAGGCTGCGGGAGAGCACGTGTGGCCCCGCATGACTGTGCGCACCGGGCGTCAGCGGGCGCAGTCCCGGGCCTTGCAGCCGAGTGCACGTGCACCTGCGCCCCCCGCCTGGGTGGCGGCCTCGTCAGCCCCAGCGGAAGCCCAGACTTCACGCTGAGCCTGTGCTAACCGCCACTGCCCCCAGTCCCTGCACTAACGGGCTAGAGTGCCCGGGCTCCCGGCGTGAGACCGGCCCTCTCGGCAGCTCCAGGGTAGCCCGTGCAGGAGCAGAAGTTGCAATGCAAGGCCAGCCGGCGAGGCGTGCATGCTCACCTTGCTGCCAGAAGGTGGGAGTCGCGACACAGGGGAGCGGTAGACGGTGCCCCCAAAGGCGGGCCGGATGCTGCTGTTGACCGTGGCATTGGACAGGGTGGTCATGTTCAGCTGGGAGAAGAGCAGAGGGGACCAGTGGGCGAGGACTCGCCGGCCCGCACCGAGGCGTGAGCCCCGGCAGTGCCCCGAAGCACAGCCGGCGCAGCCAGGACAGGCCCGGCTCGGCGCTGCAGCCCGCAGTGCTTGGGAGTGCTCGCCGACCGAGGCCACAGCAGGTGACTCAGGAGCCCACTGCACGAGGCCGGGCAAGGGGGCCACAAGGTCAGAAGGTGCAGCCCGTCGGGACCCTGGGCCTGGGTCCTTTGCAGGGATGGAGGGTCCCGGTGGGGCCGGGGCTCAGGGCCCAGCCTCGGAGGCGGCAGCGGGACACTTCGGGGGGCAGGGCAGGTGCCACGCGGGCGCCTCAGCTGGGCGCAGCAGGGAGAGCTGCTTGCGGCAGCCACAGCTTTTGTCCGCTGGCTGCTGCCCCAGGTGGGGACAAGTGCCCCGAGACCCGACACCGGGCGCCGCTGGGACAGGCTCCTCTGTGCTTGAGTCCCCAGAAGGACCTGGACGCTGGGGAGCAGCAGAAGGCTCCGCCCCACGCCTCCTCGGGGCGCAGACTGAGGCCAGGACACGCCTCCTGTGCCCCGGACACGGGTTGAGCTAAGACACCCGACGCTGGCAGGCGCTGGAGCCGCCAAGCCCGGCCCTCAGGGTCCTCTCGGAGGAGGTCGTGACCAGTGACTTCAGACCCTCCTCCATCCCGAGACACAGGCTGAGGTGGAAGGGAAGCAGCCTGTCCAGGCCAGGAAACGCAGCCCAGCGCCCCTTCGAGCTCAGGAGTCCCTTCTACACGGCACGTGGAGCCGGCCACGGAGCCGCTGGGGTTGGCCGCAGCCACCACTCACCCCACGTGGCCTCCCCACCCCAGCGAGCGCCCGAGCCTGGCCGGGAGCCCCGCCGCGGGCCGCCGCACACACACTACCTTACGCACTTTGCCCGGCGTGCTGGGCACCGGCCCCCGGCGCTTGCTGGGCGTTCTGGGCGCGCTGCCGTATAGCATCTCCGTCTCCGTCTGCTTCTTGTTCTTCAGTTGCTATGAAAACAGACACCGCGCTCGCCAGTCCCGCTCGGAGGGCGCGTCTGGGGTGGGCCTGGAACTCCGGGCCCGGAGCTAGGAGGCCCCGGGCTGCACGCCCGGGTTGTGCCCACTCACTCGTTCCTGCTTGGCCCGCTCCTTCTCCAGCCGGTGCAGCTCCCACTGCTCCGCCACGTACTCCATGAACTTCTGCCCGTTCACCACAAACGCCTTCGAGTGCTCCTGCTCCCACTTCTCAATCTGCGCCTTCAGCTCCTCTTCCAGCTGAGACGGAAGCAAGGCCACGTGCGCAGCCAAGTGAAACGATGCCCAGAGGGTCCCCGGTCAACTCCAGCCTGGCGGCGGGGCAGCCAGAGCCAGGTCCGGCCCACACGGGGCGGGGGCGCGGGCCCGAGTCTGACCACTGGCGTCTCGGTGCCTGAGCCGGCGGCGGCCCCAGGGAGGCCCGCGGAGCCAGCCCGCCCGGCCTCCCGTCCGCCAGGACCTCAGGGCGGCGTGCAGACCGCCGGCGGGAAAGCGCCTTGGATCGGCACCGCACCCCGTAGGCGCTGCCTGTCGCCAGGGCCCTTAGCACTTCGCGTTTCCTCCTGTTACTGGCTCAGGTCTGCCCTCCCCCAAACTCGCGTTGGAGCCCCAGCCCTCAGGACCTCGGAATGTGGCTATGCTGGGACATGGAGGCAGAAACGGGGTCCTGGCCGAGCCCTGAGCTCACATAACTGGTGCCCTTTGGAGAAGCGCTCGGACAGGGCCTCACGGAGGAGCCTCGGGACAGAGCCCCGCCGCAGGGCCGCCCAGCCGCCTTCGCACCCTGGCCTGCGCCTTGTCTTTGAAAACACAGGTCTAGGCCACGGGACTCAGAGCAGACACACAAAAGCCAAGGTTGCCAAGCACCAAGAGCTTAGCAAGGCATTACCTTAGGGAGTGTCTTTTGGAGCTTGGCTCGTTGCTTTTCCTCTTTTAGAAGATTTCCTCCACGGTTTGTGAATCGGCTTGGATCGGAAGCTTTTCTCTGTGAAAAGTGCGTTTCAGTTAAGAGTGAGCCGGGGACAGTGAGACCAGTCACTTCTACGATTCCTTGCTCCCAAAGAGATGGCGAGGCTGAGGGGGCTGCTGGCGCCCCTCCGCCGGGGACCAGGGGGGCAGCACCAGCAGGCCCAGGGCACAACCGCCTCGTCAGGTGCAGGAGAACCACCGTTCCCTACAAGGCGCGGCAGCCTTTAACATGTTCTCCGGCACAGGCGGCCGGCAGAGGTGCGTCCACGCGGGCTTACGGGCCTCTTGAAGCGGTGCGCACGGAAGTGAACACCGGTGCTTTCCTAACTCCCAGCTGGCTCCCAGAGCGGCAGGAGGCGTGGGCCAGCACACACGGCAGCGCGTGCTCGGGGAGGCGAGCACTCGGCCCAGCTCACTCGCAGCCTGGGGGTCTGGAGGCCAAGTGTGTGAAGAAGCCGTGCCCCAGGCGGCTGGAGCGGTGGGCGCGGGTCTCCTCTTGCTGGACCACGATGTGCTAGAGCCGCTTGTTCGGCTCTCACCAGCAGCCCTGCCCCCTCCACGCTGCCGTGGCTCAGGCAGGACCCAGCAGCTCTGAGGCCTCACCGCCCCTGTGTCTCTACTCTCCGAGTCTGTTTCCCCTAGAAACTGCAAGGACTTGTGTGGGGATCCCCTAATAGGCCCTCCAGCTGGGTGAGGGCGGGGGAACCTGAGTGGGCACCTGGGGTTCTGTGGCCGCGGCGCCTTGCTGAGCCCACCCCTCCTGTCTGAGGGAGCCTAGCGGAAGGAAGGGATCTCACAGCATACGCAAGCGCGCCTGTGTGCAGGCGGGTCTCTGGCCTGAATTGGTTAGGTCAAGATGGTAGAACGTGCCAGATGCCTGGCCCACACCCGTTCCGCTCTCCTTTCCTGCAGCTGGCCTTGGCCAAGTTAGCTCTTGCAGTCTCCCCACTTTGTAAGCAGCTGAGCAGAGCTACTGCAGGGAGCCCTCGGGGCACATCTCCTCTCCCATATGGCCCTGAGCCACCACATACCAAGAGGGTGCTCGGGAGCCTCCCTAGACATGGACAAGGCCCAGCTCTAGTGTTGGGGAAGAAACAAGAAGCCGGGACCCGGCAGACTGGAATAGCCATAGCCGCCTGCACGGCTGCTTCTGGGCTTCCCTTATGCAAGCGATTTCTTCAGGTCATTTGCTCTGGGGTTACGTGTCCCCATGGATAAGGCTACACACAGACGGGCCAGCTGTGGCTTCATGACGCAACGGGACGCCAGAACCCAGGAGAGTGCAAAGCCACCTGACGGCTGACCCTGCAGTTCTCCAGGTGAAAGGGTAAGACCTGGGGCCGTACCTCGAACTCTAGGAAGAGCCTCCAGCTTTCTTCCCACTTCTGGACGCCTTCAAAGAGCTCTCTGTGAACCTCATAGTAACTTCTTAACCGTACAATCTCGGCATCGTGGAGCTGGAGCAGACTCTCTGTGTAGTCCTCTGCAAGATACAAACAGGTGTATTGGCGGCAGCGCCACGGCCCAGCAGGCGTGTGGAGATGATAGAGCTGCGGAGCCCCCAAGTCACTGGTGGGTGGAGGTGGACTGGGAAAACCACCATTACCCAGCTCGTTACTGTTCAGATTTCCATGCTCATCTCTAGGCCCCCACGGAGTGAAGCCTGCAGGTGGAGCAGCGCAGGCCTAACTGGAGGTGCTCTGTGCTGTGCAGCCGGCACCCCCAGGCGGGAGCTGCAGAGCGCGCCGCACGTACTGGCAGCGCTATGAGCTGTACTGACAGTAGCCGGAGGGCCACTCGAGTGCAGGCTCCCAAACAAACAGGCGCCAGGCCGCGTGTCTGCACCTGGTTGCCCGCTCAGGGCTTACACCTGCGCATGCAGTTTACGGAGTGTTTGCTTGGAAACGGGAACACTAGCGCACCAGTGCCAGAGCAGACACGCGCCCTCGGAGAAGTACTAGCAGCCTAAAGAACAGGCGGTGAGGAGGGCCTCCCTGGTGGCCTAGCGGGCTAAGGCTCAGCGCTACAGCACCGTTCCTGCTGCTAAGGCCTGAGTTCGAGCCCTGGCCCAGGGAGCTAACCCACGTAAGTGCAGAGGGCCTGCTTCTCTTGCCCACTGCGCACCTTGGTGGTGTAATTCAGTAATGTTCCGCTCTTCTCCTGGCCCCCCGCCCCACTCCCTCTTCTCCCTTCACCCACTCCCCCTCCCTCCCCAACAAACAGAAATCAAGGGTTTTTAGCTAGCTCTAACAGGCAGAGCTTGAAGGTGGTGAATGAAGGCAGCAGCTGTGACTCAAGGGAGCTCATGAGCAAGCAAGCAGGGCAAAGTAAACGCTCCACTAAGCCTGGAGGACGTTGAGTACGTTTATTGAAACAGACGCTCAACGAGGAAAACATTTTCCCGTTTCCAACCCAGCTACTGCAGCACGAATAGGCCCTTGTAAAGCAGCAGACAGAGCTGAGTCACTAGCATTACAGCCGAGCCTGGTTTTTGACAGTGTTTAGACAGACCCAAGATCCCTTCTTGGGTTTTTACTTTTTCTCACTGAGGTGCCCTCCAGCTGGAATCTCATTACCAGTGTCACTTTGTGCTAACACCCGATCTAGGGTGGTGAGCTGGACGGCAGCATCTTGCATCCAGCGGAAACGAGCTCTGTGCAGGGGCTGGCGTTCGATCCGCTCTGGGCAGAACCACGAGCCCCATCTCCGCCAACGTGTCTGTCTGCCGGCAGCAGGCGGAAACACCACTCCTGCCTTCCGTAGCTGCGCTTACTGGGTCACGCGATTTACAGTGCTGGTGCGCACACCTAGTTTTAGAAGCCCCCTAGTGTTCAGTGTCTTGACTTACTGATCCCTTGTCCCTGTAAAGTGGGAAGATTCTTCTTCCTCGTAGTATGACACGCGAGAAAGTACATATGTGTTTTGTGGATAACACAAGCCAGGTTTGCCCAACGGCGGCCCAGACTAAGCTGATGAACACTCTCAAGTGCTCCCCTGCGTCAGAGAGGCTTCTTTCATCTTCCTTCCCACCCTGGCACCAAAGGTACTTGCTGGACTTAGGAAGGACACCTCGTCTTCATACAAATACAGGTGAGGTCAGCCAGCACCTCCCCGGGGCTGAGGGCACCCAGTGGGCTCTGCCACCTGCCTGCGGTGCTCTGGGCCAAGCTGCTCGACACCGCTAGGCCCCCGTCGGGCTGGGTGCTGCGCCCGACAGCTGGAACCCCACGCCGCAGCTGGAGGCGCACCGCTGCACAGGTCAGGGGACCTCGGACTGCCCAGTAGCGCAGGCAAAGCTCATCTGCAGGATGGGCAACTTGCGCTAAAAGCCCAGGAGTAACCCCAGCATCAGAGGCGCTGAGCGCACACCGCCGGCCCGTGCGGCGGCCTCCGCACTAACCATCGTAGTAGGCGGTGAAGGCTTGTCTCTGCTCCTGGCTGCAGAAGCACCGGTCCCAGTACTGAGCCAGCTCCACGCGAATCGCCTCAATCACTTTCTTCATGTTTTGCATCTTCAGTTCTTCCAGCCGATCCACTTCTAATTGCAGCTGAAAAGAAAGACCTGCTGAAGACACTTGCACTTTACGTTCTCCTAGGTTTCCAGAAGTTTCCCCCCTTAAAGTGATAACCTAAAGCCAGAGATAAACCAACCACCTCGGTAACACAGCCAGAGGAGCCACAGGTGTCCCTAAAGGGTAGACGGTGAGGGGCTGCTGCCCCTCTGGCTGAGTCTGCCTCGGAAACAGGCTGAGGGCAGAAGCTGCTCGGGACCACAGCCTCCACACAGGGTGCCCGGAGACCGCTGCCCGGCGGCGCTCTGTGGGTTTCTTACCGCTCTCCTGACCTTGGCCTTCGACCCACTCATGATGCTGGCCACAGCCTCTCTCTCTTCCGCAGGTACCTGCAGCCGGTCCCAGAGCTCCCGGATCTGAGCGCGCAGGCCCTCACACAGCGCCTCGTTCTGTGACTTGCGCACCTCCAGCTGTGGCAAGGCGGTCGCGTGGTCAGAGAAGGCCAGCGCCACCCCCCACGGAACCGGCCGGCTGACACGAGCACAGCGCCTCTACGAGTCTGGGAGGTGTGGCCATGACCCTCGCACAAGCTGTGAGCGGCCCTCGTGGCGAGACACGCACTGGCTACCCAAACGACGACCGTTACTTCACTCCCAACTTCAGTCTCACACCCTTAGGGATGCGTATAGTTTTTTGCTTATAAAAAGAAAAAAAAAAAAAAAAATCAAGGCTATCCAGACTGTCTTTATTCTATTCTCCCTCACTCTCTTGGTCCCTTATTTAAGACTGAAGGGGACAAGCGCGTTTTCAAACTGCTGGGTACTCTGGCAGCCCCAGACCGCTATTTCAACAGGCGTTACCTGCCGCAGCAGCTTCTGTAGTGTCGCGATGTTCTCCAGAGAGAGACAAAAAGCATCTTCATCCTCACACACCACATCTCGTTCGAAGCTTGTGTCTGGTGTGTGATCCAGTTCTTCCATACACAGTATGATCTGCTTCTTTATGCCGACAAACTCCTCGCGCCGAGACGCCTGGAAGGCAGAGGGTTAGCACACGCCCAGGCGCGAGCCGCCCCCGCAGCGCGAGCGCCGCCATGTACCTTCGTCTCCCTCAGAGTGGCCAGGTGCTGCCGGAACCGGCCCAGCTCCTCCAGGCTGGGGACCGAGGCGCCGTCGATCACATAGTGGGGCGTGCAGAGGATCTCACAGAGTTCTCGGTCTTGCTCTTGAAGCAGTTTCAGTTCTTGTTTTCTCTCCTTTTTCTGTTTTCGCATCAGTTCTACCTGCGTGCGCAGATCCTTCTCCAGCTGCAAGATGGTCGTCTCCCCTTCTTCCTGCAGGAGACAAGGCTTCCCTGCCGTCAGGTGCGAGTGGGTGTTGTCAACGGGAGAAAGGCAGTGGAAGAGGACTCGGAGGACAGACTGTCAGGAAACTTACGAAAAAGTTAATTCATGACCCCCAGGGTCTGGTACAGAGAGGGTCCCCTGATTAAGGTCTCAAACAAAGGGACTTTTGCCAGAGATGAAACTGAACTAGTGTACATGCTGTCATGCGAAAGTCACACAAAACTTCTCAACGCCAGTGAACTGTCATGTACTTTAAGGGAGATGTACTTCTGTGTCCCTAACACCTCACCCAGTTTCACACTGAAAGTTACAATAACGGGCCTCTCCCTGGTGGTGCAGAGGTTAAGTCTCGACTATTACCCTATCACAGCTGTGGCTGAGTTCGAGCCCCAGCCAGGAAGCCAAACCACAGATGGCGCAGCAGGCCTCTCCGCTCTCATCTGCTGCTCCCCTTAGCAGTGTATTTCATTCAGCAGATCTGCCCGTTCTGCTCCCCACTGTCTCAGGTAAATCACCCCACCGCCCGCACCTCTGGCCTACACCCCAGCTTTTGTGTGCGTAAATAAACCTTCAAAAAAAATTTAACATAAACATCATTGACTTTGAATAGTTATTTCTGTTGAACTTTGTCAGAAACTTCATCAGCGTCACAAGTGGCCTGGCTGCTCTTGGCTGCCAGCTCTGAGTAACCTTAATCCTGCCAAGGTGGTCTCCCATCTGACCTGACGACACCCAACGTCTAAGTAGTTCTTCCTAGAATGGGAGAGTGACCCGAGCACCTGTCTTCCTCTCTCGCCATCGTGCACTGCCTGCAATCGCCTCCCAAACTCACTTTTGTCTTATAAGACCCAAACGCTGTCTTTATTGCTTCTAGCCAAGCACATGTTTTGAGGCCCCACCTGCTGTCACCCTCCCTGGGCCCAACTGGCGTTGGCCCGCAGCATGCTGCTCCTCGGCCGGGTCTCAGGCCAGCAGGGCACGCGAGACCGACTCCCCTGGCGCTCGGCTTTGGGGGTTTCCCCTCATGGTGCTGTTCTGGCTGGATCAGAGGTGTGCAGCCCGTGTATGAAAAAAATCAACAAATGCAGGACTTGGGGGTAACATTCCTTGGTACAATGAGACACTTTTTGCTCCCTGCGTAGCTCTTTTCATTTCCCTTTCAAGAACATCACAGTACCATCTGTGCCTGGCTTTCCCTCAGATTGAAAAATAACTTTCTGAATGCTCTACACATTGACAGCGAGGAGAAGCCGTTTTTGATCAAAGAGTTGCAACACTTACCAGCTGCCCCACCTCTCTGAGCAGCAACTCTCTCAGGTCGTATGACAATAGCCTATGGGACCTAGTTAACTGGGCGGCGCCTTTCCCTACCGCTCACGTCCCCCCCAGACACCGCTCCCGCTCGGACCCCAGGGCCCACTGCGTACCTGAAAGGGCTCCACGTGCAACTCACTGCACAGCGTGCTCAGCTCCTTCTGACAGACAGAGATGCTCTTGATGAGCCTTTCCTTCAGGCTCTCCTCCTCGGCAATCATCATATCCAGGAGGTCCTGCCGCCAGACGGTCCCGTTAAGTTGAGGGGGGGCGGGCAGTGGTGACACAAAGCCCGCCCCCGCCACTTTCCCTGGCAGATGCCCTCAGACGGTGCGGGCGCCTCCCCTGGCCACTGGTTGGCCAGCCGGGCGCGCTCACCTTGATGTGCTTCTTGACAACCTCGGTTCTCTGCAGCCGCTGGTCTTCGGGGATCCCGATGAGCTCCCATATTTCTCGCAGGTGTGTCAGGGCTTTCTGGAGACACACTACGGACTCCTCCGCCAGCACCTCACTGAAACGCACAGCAAAAGCGACCCTGTGGCTCCACGAGCTCCTGACCCGGAGCAGCGTTACGGAAACGGAGTAAACGAGACCCGGTGGCCTCAAGGCTCAGACAAACCAAGAACGAGCTCTCGGCTCAGCCGCCTCTGGCCTCCCCTTTCCGCTTCCCCACAAACCGCGACACCGCAAAGCATGACTCGCTACAGCACGACATCACGGAAACGCAATCTCCTGAGTCGTGCTCGGCACGGAGAGTTTATCAGTGATTCTACTATGAATATAAAAATATAAATAATTTTATTGAAGAAAAACAGACAAAAATGAACAACGATGCAAGAAAATTTAAAACAAGAAACCAAAACCTGTTGGCGACAGCTACTAGCGCTGGGCCCAGAAGCTGCAGCGTCATACACGTACCCGGCAGAAACACCCAACGCCAAAGACAGATGAACCCTCAGGCCACTTATACCAAACAGATGGCAGTCCCGTCTCCCCTACCGCGGGAACACACGGCACGGCATGGCATGCCCCAGCGTCCCGGCCAAGGGCGCCCAGGCCAAGCTGTCAGGCCCAGAGGGCAGAGCATGCAGAGCGCAGTCTGGCGCCTGGGGCGCGCGGCTCCGATGGCACAAGGTGCCGACCGGGCTGGCGACGTGGCTACAAGCCCCACACAACGACCAAGACGCAGACGCCGCGTCCGGTGAGCTCAGTTTGCGGCAAGAAGTGCGGGGAGGAAGACAGGAACTGCAGTGGCCGACAAGTGAGGGCATGTTCACTCCCGGAGCTCTTCCAGAAAGCTCTCAGAAGCCACGGCCGCTGCGCCAGGCGGGCGCGATGACCAGCTGGGGCCGGGCTGGGCCCACGCCTCTGCACGCCTGCCACGGGGGTCTTTGTCTGGCCTCTCACGTGTCTCGATACATCTGTCCTTCTAAAACGCGGGGCAAACACTTCAACAAACGTGAAATACAAATTATCTAGGCATTTTGTAATGTCTTTAAAAAATCTACTTTAAAAAAAGGACGACCAGCAGCAGGCGCCACGTAACGCTTAAGGGCCAGAGCAGCCTCCTCCCCAGGCGCGCGGCGCCAGAGGGCTCGTGGGGCAGCGGGATGCGGGGCCCACTGCTCCTTTCTGCCTCCAGGTCCAGCGGTTGAGTCACCCACCCCCGCCCCCACCTCCACGAACACATCTCTTCGCGAACACATCTCTTCGCGTCCTCGACAGTTTTGGCACACCACGCCCACGACACTCAGAGCCGTGAAACCCCCTTCGGAGGGCCTCCCTGGTGGCGCAGTGGGTTAAGCAGCGCACTATGAAGCGGACCGCAGCCGCTGCAGCACGAGTTCGATCCCTGCTGCCGGCCGGGGAGGGGACCCACATGGCGCGGCAGACCTCTCCTGCCTCGCCCGCTGCTCCCCTCAGCAGTGTACTTCTGTTGATCTGCCTGTTCTGCTCCCCGCTCTCTGTGGTGAATCATCTCACCTCCCCCCACAACTCTGGCCTGTACCCCAGTGCTTGTATGCATAAATAAATAAATCTTAAAAAAAAAAAAAAAAGAAACCCCCTTTGGAGGTCGCCACCCCGACTGGAGAAGCACGCCTGCACGAACACACCAGCTCGCCAGCAGGGGCCAGTATCCTTCCCCTGGTAAGGCAGTGTTTGAACAGCACCACCCACGCCGCATTCGAAAGGTGTTAACAGGTAACTAAGGCCACGTAATAAAATCGCAGCTGAGGTTCATCTACAGCGCTGCGGATGGGGATACCCCTTTGTGCGCCACTCGATCACGAGCACGTACAGCTCAAAACCCTACTGTTAACACTTCAGCTTTACAAATACAAGCTCCAGGGCCCTCCTCTGGTGGCGCAGTGGGTTGAGAAACGCACTGTGGGGCAAAACGCAGCCACTGCAGCACGAGTTCAATCCCTGCCACTGGCTGGAGAGGGACCCACAGGGCGCAGCAGACCTCCCCTGCCTCCCCGCTGCTCCCCTCAGCAGTGTGTTTCAGTCCATCTGCCTGTTCTGCTCCCCGCTGTCTCTGGTGGATCCTCTTACTGCCCACACCTCTGGCCTGTACCCCAGCTCTTGTGTGCATAAAAAAATAAATCTTTAAAAAAAAATAAATTGTATATACTTTAGGTGGAGCATATCCCAGGAGGATATATCTCAATAACACTTTGTAAAAAGATTTACTTGTTTATGCATACAAGAGCTAGGGTGTAGGCAGAGCTGGGGGGCAGTGAGAGGATTCACCAGAAACAGCGGGGAGACAGGAGAGGTCTGCTGCGCCATATGGGTCAGCTCCCTGCCCGGGGATCAGGGGATCAAACTGCGGTTGCAGTGGCTGCAGAGAGGTTGACAGCGCTGTGTCTTTCACCCCTGCGCCACCAGGGAGGCTCCGAAAACTGTTATTTAAAAGCAGCCGGCACATAATCTGAAGGTTTTTCCATTTTGTAACTTAACGGAAAAAGTTAAATCTGTTTACTACGTTAGTGTATCTTTGTAAAACATAATATGATGCTGCAACAAACTTTACCTGCCCCGAATCCAATTAAAACCAAGACAAATTCCCGTACAGCAAATGGGCTGCTAAGCTCCAGCACACGGGCAGGTAACTAACAGCACTGTACACACAACTGGTATGGTGAAAAAGTTACGCATCCCATTAATTACTTTAATCTAATTTAGTCCGCTTGAAAATGATTTGGGCTTGCCAGACTTAACTGTCTGGTTAAGAGACAGTTCGCATGAGAATATAACTTTCAAGTCAGACAAAAAAATTTTTTTCACTTTCTACAACATTCGAATTGTATGGATTTAAAAGTCTTCAATTCTGACCCCTCTTTCCCACACCCTCGCTCGCCATTAGCCCTACAGCCTCAACACAGCCTTGGCCTCCCCGGTGGTGCAGGGGCTAAGGCACAGCACCTCGCAGCCCTCTCAGGCTCCGCCGCTCGTCTGCTCGCGCTGGCCCCGGAGCGGACCACAGGGCACAGAGCTCTCCTGCCTTCCGCTGCTGGGCTTCAGTCCATCAGCCTGTTCTGCTCCCGCTGTCCCTGGCGAGTCCTCGCCAGCCCGCCCCGGCCTGCACCCAGCTCCCGCCCGCACAAATAAATAAATATGCATCATTTTTGAAGAGGGCCTCCGGGGCGCAGCAGTTGGGCGGGCGCTGAGACGCACCGGCCGCGGCGCAGTTCAATCCCCGCCGGGGAGGGGCCCACGGGCGCGGCAGCCTCGCCTGCCCCGCTCCCCGCTGTCTCCGGGGAGCCCGCACCCCGGCTCCTGTGCGCATAAATAAATCTTTTAAAAAATAAAAACGGCACAAGCAGGCGCCTCACTCCCGCCGGGCTGGCGCGGGCCGGGCCCGTCCGCCCCCAGGCCCGGCGCCCACGGAGGCAGCGCAGGGCCTCCGCGGGCCCCGGCCCGCCGCCCCCTCGCCCGGCGGCCGCGCCGACGAGCCGGACACTGCTGCCCCGCCGGCCCCGGCCAGCTCCCGGGCCCGCCCGCCCCCCGCGGCGCCCGCGGCCTCGCCTCTCGCCCTTCCCAGCAGAGCGCGGGCGCCGCGCCGGGCCGGGCCGGGCCTCCGAGGGGCAGCCGGAGGCGCGTCTCCCGCCCGCAGCCCCGGCCCGCCCGCGCCGCCCGCACCTTCTCCTCATGGCGACGCTCGGCGGAGGCCCGAGCCGCTCCGGCGCAGCAGCCCAGCTCCGCGGCCGCCCTGCGCGTCGCCGCTCCGCGAGCCGTTGGGCCCCGCGGAATTTCAAACCAAGCCCCGAGGCGGAGCGGCTCCGCGATTGGCGCTCCGTCCCGTCGCTCCTCGCGGAGCCCCGCCCCGCCCCGCCCCCGCGGCGCGGCGCGACTGCGCACTCGGGCCCGGGCGGCCCGGGCCTCGGGCGGGGCGGGCGGCCCATCTGCGCGTGCGCGAGCGCAGGGCGTCACCCGCGCGGCCCGGCGGTTGGCGGGCGGAGCGCGCCGGCCCCGGGGCCGCCGGGAAGGGGCCGCGCCCGCAGGCGGGGCGCGGCGGGGCCTGCGGCGCGCGCACCTGGCGGGTACTCCGCGTCACGACCGGCGGATGCGAGCCGCGCTTGCTTGCAGTCCGCAGGGCCGAGCCCGCCGCGGCGTCGCAGGCCCCGCCCCCGCCTCCGGCCGCGGGCTGCGCGCTCGCTGCGCGTCCTGGCGCGCGGCCCGGCCGTTCTGTAACCGGTGGCTCTCCAGGCTGTGTTTTTCCAGGTCAGCCTCTGCATATGAACCTCCGCATCTGCAGCCTTCCCGCAGACACTCGAAGCGCTGCTGAATGCCCTGACCTGTTACCGAGCCACCTCCGCAGCCGGGCTCGCTGTCACTTCAGGCCGTCGTAGGCACGGAGCTCCCGAGAGCCACCCGGGTGTCCACTGAGCCCTGGGGCGGACAGCCCCCGGCTGTGGCAAGCTTCTTTCTCCTCGCTGTTCCCACTTCTCCATCCTTGCTCTAAGCAGAAGGCGTGAGAGACCCTTGGCCCCGCTGGACCGTGGACATTGTTTTACTCCCTTCGCCCTCCTTAGACTCGCCCCGGGAGAACTCCTTGAATTACCTTCTTGTGGTTATTGGCCCTCCTTCCCCCTCCCGCTCGCAGGGGCACCCCTGCAAGTGCCCTCTGCTCACCCTCAGCCGTCCTCGCACCCACTACAGAAGCCTCCTCACGGGCTCTTAGGCAAAAGTTCCACTTGCTGCTGCCCGTGGCCAGTGAAGCCCGTGCTTCTCCGTGTTGGCAAACCGTGACCTCTGAACTTTCACTTGCCTCCAGAATGTAAACGACGCTGTTTCACCTTCAGGACCTCACTTTCCTTTACCTTCAAAATTTCACTGGGGCTCGCAAGGCCCTTCGCAACTGTCCACTGCCAGCAGCAGCGGTGTGGACAGCGGACACACAACTAGCAGGGGGTGAGCACCATCAGCCGACTGGACCACCAGCTGCCATCGTGACGCGTGGTGTGGGGTGTGGTCACACCACTTTTTAACTTTACTTGCACAGTTGACTAACTTGGTTTTCAGAAAGTCTCAAGCGTTGTGACCTCAGACATGTTTGCAGGGCCGCCGGTGCTGTCGGTCTCTGGCCATCAGTCCTGTCAGCGCGTCCTGCACACGGCCACGTGGGGTTCTGCAGCTAACGTGCGTGCAGTGCACATGCCACACCACATGATGTTCAGCGCAGACGCTCAGCACGCGGTATGCCGTGGTGAGTGCAGAAGCGTATGACCCTCCTACAGGGTCGCATTTTATGTCCTTTGGGCAGCAATTAAAATTAATTGCTAAATTAATTTAATGTAATGCCACTGTATATTCACTTGGCCTTCAAATATTTTTTTCTGCCACGTATTCATCCTATAAACTAACAGCCCCATTGGCCAAGTCTTTGATCTTAAACACCAACTTGACAGAGTATGGTCAAAATTAGACCCTTGAAGCATGCAGTTAGCTTAGAATACACCCTGATACTATCATTCTTCCATGAGAAGAGTAGTTTTTATGATCCAAAACAGGTTTTTACCTGTCTTCTGGTAAGTGGCAACACTGGAGTAGGGGACAGACAGGAGGCAGAGCAACTAAGGACAGCCTTTTTTTATTTTTAAAGATTTATGTGTACAAGAGCTGGGGTACAGATCAGAGGCACAAGGCGTGAGAAGATTCACCAGAGACAGAGTGGGGAGCAGAACAGGCCGAACAGACCAATTTACTGAAATATGCCCCTGAGGGGAGCAGCAGACAAGAGGTCTGCTGCGCCCTGGGGGTCCCTCCCTGGCCAGGGATCAAACTTGCGCTGCAGTGGCTGCAGAAGCCCCACAGTGTGGGCTCAACCCCTTACGCCACCAGGGAGGCGCCAACTAAGGACAGTCTTGCAAAACCCAGGCAAAGAAGCACTAAGGGGACTCTGCTATGGAGCTTGGGAGGAAGAAGTAACCAAAGCACTCAAATCATGGGCTATGGTTAACAGAAAGAACAGAGGTAGCACACACACAGACTTCAAACTACAGTACAAGGTCACATTAATCAAACAGTATGGTACTGGAACAGACACATGGGCTAATGGAATAGAAGTGAGAGCCCAGAAATAATCCGTTTATGGACAGTTCATCTACAACAAAGGAGCTAAGAATATACAATAAAGTCTTCTATAAATGGTTTTGGGAAAAACTGGTTACATGCCAAAAATATGAAACCACATATTCCATATATTATGTCACACTACACAAAAAGAGTAATTAAAAATGTATTAAAGACTTGGATGTAAGACTATAAATATATAGAAGAAAACAAAGTCAAAACACTTCACAACACAGAGGCCTCCCCGGTGGCGCAAGGGGTTAGGTCTCAGCACCATGACGCATCCGCAGCCACTGCAGCACGAGTGCAATCAATCTCTGGCAGGGAGGGACCCGCAGGGCGCAGCAGACCTCTCCTGCCTCCTGCTGCTCCCCTCAGCAGTGGATTTCAGAAGCTCCATCTGTTCTGCTCCCCATTCTGTCACTGGTGACTCCTCTCACTCCCTGCACTTCTGGCCTGCACCCCAGCTCTTGTATGCATAAAATAAACCTTAAAAATAAAAACAAACACTTCACAACACAGAAGGATGTCTTTGGGGGCTCAAAGTCAATGGCAAGGGAAACAGGCAAAATTAAACAAATGGAGTTACACGGAGTTAAAAAGCTTCTGTACGGACAAACACAGAATCATTGAAAAGATACCCTACCAAATGGGAGAAAATAAATGTATATCATACCTGTAACCTCAGGCTAATACCTGAGATCTACAACAAACTCACAGAACTCAGAAAGGAAATGACTAAGTCAAAAAAATAAGCAAAAGAGATAAAGACACTTCTCCAAAGAAGACAGAGATGGCCAACAGGCATATGAAAAAATGTTCACTTGTCCAGAAAACGCAAATCTAAACCACAATGAGGGGCCTCCCTGATGGCGCAAGGGGTTAAGTCTCAGCACTACAAAGCATTCGCAGCCACTGCAGCATGAGTTCGATCCGGCCAGGGAGGGGCCCACAGGGCGCAGCAGACGCAGACCTCTCCTGTCCCCACTGCTCCCTCAGCCGTGTTTCAATCACCCCTCCTGTTCTGCTCCCCATTCTGTCACTGGTGACTCCTCTCACTCCCTGCACTTCTGGCCTGCACCCCAGCTCTTGTATGCATAAATAAATACATCTTTAAAAAAAAACCCCACAATGAGACACTATCGCATAGCACAGAGAATGGCCATATCAAAGAAACCCAGAAACAAGTGTTGGTGAGATAGAGAAAGGAACGGTTGACGGGGACGCAGGCTGGCCCAGCCTCCATGGCAAGTAGTATATAGAGGGCCTCAAAATATTAAAGATAGGTATGACCCAGCAACTGCATTCCTTGGCACCCAAAGAAGGAGCACACGCACCTGCTCACGCGGCTCCACTCACAGCAGCCAAGCCACAGAAGCAGCACAAGTGCCAACAACAGGCGAGACGCAGACGTGGCACTCGCGATGGAGCACGGCAGCTTCGCGAGCAGACTGGAGGGGCTGGTGCTAAGTGAAGCCCGTGAGCAAGAGCAAGGTGCTGCTGGAGGACCCCATGTGCACCGAACCTAGATCTGCCCGCAGAACTGAGCTCACTGGAGGCGGGGGCCCAAGGGATGCCGCTGCGCTGGTGGGCGCGGTGTGGTAACCTGCGTCCGAAGAGGCGTGAGCCCGTGCGTCTGAATCGCACTCAGTGAACGCGTGCCACTGCAGTAGCAACGTTACGGAAGAAAAGAGAGATCAAGCAGCGGGATGAGCGAACAGGGGCGAGGTCAAGGACAAACTTTCCTGCACAGACAACGTCCATGAAGGGGACAAAGGAAGAGCAGGGCCGAGCACGCGAGGGCCTGAGAGGCGGCCTGTCTTGCACAGGCCGGTGCCAAGTACCCGCCAAAGGACCAGGTTGCAGATGACCCAGTGTGACTCAGCAGAGGACACCAGGGACAGAGGGAGGGACCGACCGACGGGGAAGGCAGAGGGTGACCGAGGACAGAGCCGCCTCCGCGGACGACGGGGGTGGCGGAAGCAGGACGGGAGAGCTGCAGGCGGCCCTGGCGGTCTCGTGAGACCAGTCGAAGGGTCCCGCTTCCTGTGCTGTCGAGAGAAAGGCCGGGGGAGCTCAGAGAGGCGGGCTGGGCCAGACGGGAGCCGCTCGCCGAGGGGATGCTCCTTCCACAGCAGGAAACAGGCCAAGTGGGAAGTGTCGCCTTAAACAGTAGCAAAGTCTTTTTCTAAAGGGTAAGGAATCACCGAATTCCGGAATTACAGGGCGTTCAACTGACGCGCCGGCTCCATGCCCCTGGTTTGGTGGTCGGGGAACTGGCATGAGGCACGCTGGCGCCCGACCTTCACAGAACCAACAGAGCAGAGCCCCACGCACAGGAGCCCCACGGAACGTGCTCCCCAACAAAGACGATGCGTGCACAGGAGACGGTTGAGCGTCCAAGCGGAAGGTTTATTGACAGCGCCCTCCAGACAGGGTGAAGCAGACTGGCACCCAGCGGGCACCCAGCGGCATGGCCACGCTTCGTAACTGAACGGAGAACGCCCGGGGGCAGCACGTGGACTCCCTCAGCTCCGTTCCTGACGCCCCAAGAGCTCATGTCCCCACGCAGAGCAGGCCGGCCTGTGAGCCGCTGCGGGCAGAGCTCCTGCATCCCCGGGGACACTCCAGCAAGCCTCCAGGACCGGCCGGACGCTAGGCCTTCACCTCACTCATGGCCTCCATGAGGCGAGCGCTGCTGGTGACGGCTGTCGTCAGGAAAATGAACCTGTACCCTGAGGAGGCAAGAGCGCCAGCGGAGGTGGCAAAGAACCCGTCACCCGAGCCCTGGCACCAGACATCC
The DNA here is from genome assembly GCA_019455555.1 of Galemys pyrenaicus. Lineage (NCBI taxonomy): Eukaryota > Metazoa > Chordata > Mammalia > Eulipotyphla > Talpidae > Galemys > Galemys pyrenaicus. Next base: position 10,192,070 of record JAGFMF010011680.1, on the reverse strand, counting down.
CTGCACAGCGCAGGCTTGGACACCGGGACAGCTGCCTACAGCAGCGGTGCCCAGAGGCCAGCAGAGCGGCCTGGCAGCGCTGCCGCCGCCGCCCCAGACCCCAGGGCCCCCGCACCCTCCCGTCCGCACTCACCTTTCTCTCGGCCCAGGAAGCGGAGGGCTGAGATCTCTGAGAACGTGCAGCCGCCCAGGAACACCACCAAGATGAGGCGCAGCGACTCACTGGAAGCCTTGTCCTCCTTGGCCGCGAAGTCTGCGAGGCCACAGTGGCTGAGCCCCCTGCCCCGTGCCCCCCCCCGCAGCNAGGCCACCGTGGCTGAGCCCCCTGCCCCGTGCCCCCCCCCGCAGCGCCCCCCCCCCCCGCAGCGCCGCCCCCGCTCGCAGCGCGCACCTGTGAAGATGAGCTCGCCGCAGTTGAGCAGCCGCACCACCTCGTCCAGGCCCTGCCAGCCCCGCCGCTCCAGCACCTGCGGAGGCCCGGCAGCGTCAGGCCAGCCCAAGCCGGCGGCCAGGGCCAGGGCAGCGCGGGAGCAGCGGCACGGAGCGTCTGCCCACCTGTTCGATGACGCGGCAGCTGAGGGGCACGTAGGCGCCGCTGAAGACGTAGGCCATGTCTCGCGGCACTCTGAGGTCGTACTCGCCGTCCACACGTGGGATCTGCGGGCAGAGGGCTCGTGAGCGGGTCCTGGGCCTTCACGAGGTCGAAGCCAAGCGGCGCATCCCGAAGCGCCGTTCCCGCTGCAGCGCGCGAGAGAAGCGGCAGCAGTCCTGAACAGCAGCCGCGGCAGCAAGGCTCGGGGCTGAGCGTCTGCCGCTGCTCTGCGCCGCGGGCCGGGTGCCGACAGGCTGGGAAGGAGGCCGGGTCTGCGCCGAAGAGGCACCGGGCTCGTTCCCCCACGGGTGGAGGCCTGGGCAGTCTGTTCAGGGGGTGGGTCTGCTGTCTTGTCTCGAAGCTGCATTATTACTTCACAGCTTATGCTGTAACGCATCTTTGTGAAAACAAAAGGGACTCAAAGCAGAATGGCCTGTCCACCCCTTCACATACCAAGTTCAGCTTCTTGCTAATGGCACGAAAATTGCTCCGTTTGGCCAGAGAGCTGAAGGCATCAGTGATCTTCCCTGGGAAAGGAAGTCGGGCTGGGTCCACCTGAAGCGTGCAGACTGTCCACGCCTCCCGGGGGGCAAGACCACCCCTCTCAGACAGCCTAGCCCGGCTCGCCAGACGTCCCAGCCCCTCCCACAGCTCCTGGAATGGACCCAGACACGCGCCACCCTGCCTGCTACCTGCAGTCCCCCTCCGGGAGTGGCTGTCGACTACACTCAGCCGTCACCGGCTAAGCACATGGGCTTGGGAGACAACCAACCTGGTTCAAATATGACTTATTTTCTGAACGACCCCTTAACCTCAGTTTCCTCCTCTGTAAACTGGAGATAAGAAAATGGACCCCAGGGCCACCCTGGTGGCGCACAGGATAAAGACAGCGTTATCAAGCTATCATCAGCCACTACAACGTGAGTTCAAGTCCCGGCCAGGGAGGGGACCCCCAGGGCGCAGCAGACCTCTCCTGCCTCCCGCTGCTCCCTCAGCAGTGGGTTTCAGGGGATCCGCCTGTTCTGCTCCCCGCTCTGTCTCTGGTGAGTCCTCTCATCCCCCACGCCTCTGGCCTGTACCCCAGCTCTTGTGTGCATAAAGAAATCTTTACAAAGAAAGATGAGGTCAAATGAGAAACGCAGGGCTGAGGGCGCCCAGTGCTCAGGGAGTGACGCGCCAGTGGGCACAGGGGCAGCAGCCATGGCAAGAGGAGGGACTGCACCCTCCTTCCCAGCTCCCTCTCGCTCCCCCTGCGGGTGGAAGGCTCTGCCACGAAGCGAGGGCAGCCCGCTCACCTGCCGCCTTGTCTGTCACCAGCTTGCTCACTTTGCTCTCCATGGCGGTGAGGGTGTCTCCCGGGGCCTGCTCTGTCAGGAGCCCTGCGCGCCGCAGGTTGGAGAAGGTCAGCAGGTGCTCAGGGCCGTAGCTCTGGAGAAAAGGAAGATCAGCTGCTCATGGAGGGTCCGCCGTGGGCTAGCGCTGAGGACGCACGAGGAGAGGCTGTGCAGGCTGTGCCCTGAGGGAGCACACGCCTGCTTGCACGAGGCGTTCACATCAGAACAAGCGAAGAGAAGCCTCGAGTCACTGCTTAAAGGCATCGGCAGGACGGACCCGCACGGGACGGCGGCGCGTGCCCTCTAGCGGCTGAGCTGCTCACATCCTGGGCACAGGACTCACCTGCAGATACTGCGTTTTCAGAGAACGGTAGTCCTTGGGGGTCAAACCTGTGGGTAAAGCAGAGCCGGGTTCAGGCGCCAGCTGAGGCGCCCCAAGCTGTACACGTGTGGGCCTCCCTGGTGGCACAAGGGGTTGCGCCTGCACTATGAAGCATCCGCAGCCACCACAGCACGAGTTCGATCCCCAGCCAGGGAGGGACCCACAGGGTGCAGCAGACCTCTCCCGTCTCCCCGCTGCCCCCCTCAGCAGTGTGTGTCGGTCGGTCTGCCTGTTCTGCTCCCCACTCTCTCTGGTGAATCCTCTCACCCCCCACCTCTGGTTTGCACCCCAGCTCTTGGGGGCATAAATAAATCTTTAAAAAAAACAAAGGAACTGTATGTACAGTGAAAAGAACAACCCACCCCCCAACCCGCCCCGCAGGAGTCTGGAATTGCTGCGAATGCTGCACGCGCTGTAAGCGTCAGGCCTAAGCGTAAGCTCGTCGGCAGGGCGGAGCCTGGGCCTGCACATTCACGGAGGCGCCCTGAACGCAGGTACCGTGGGGACACTGAGGGCTGGGGCGGAGGGGTGGGGCGGAGGGGCAGCGGCAGCACTTCAGGTCTGGTGCCATCCCACCGGCACCGCTCTACGGCCCGAGGCAGCAAAAGCGCTCAGGGGAGTGACAGGGGACAGTCTTCAGTGGCTTTCTCCAGGACATCAGAAGCAGGGGCACCGCCTTAGGCGTCGGCCGGAGGGAAGGGGAGGGGGCCTGGTCACCCGGGCTACTCCAGAGAGGTGAGAGGAAATGGGGTTCCCACGCCAGTGGGGCGACGGGGCACGAGCACATCACTTCTCTGGGGAGAGCCTCCTGAGCGGTGTTCAGTTGGCAGACCCCTGAGAGAAGCGGCCGCAAAGGCTGTGGGAACTGGTCTTTGAGACCCGGTGAGACGCCGGCTGCCTTTATCAGGACACCGCAGAGGCAGAGGCAGAGGGGCGCAGAGAGGAAGCCAGTCTCTCCCTGGCCTCCCTGGCCAGGCCTGGGGTTGGGCTGGACCAGTAAGGTGCCTAAGACCTGGGGATGGCCCGCCGAACAAAAGCGGCTTTACCCGACCACCAGAGAGCACAGCACCCAGGGGATGTCCCCGCCGCCATCCCACGCGGCTCCGGGCCCCCCGCAGCTCCGGGCCCCCCGCATGCTGCAGTCTGCTGTCTCTGGCCCCTGGGGCTCACCGTTCTCAGTGATGGACAAAAGGCACATGAGGCGAAGGCTTTCTATGGGTGACACCTACACAGGGCGAGTCAAGGAGACCTGTCTCAGGACACTCTTCCTTCTGCCTGAGGCCACCCACCTCGCAGCACCAAGCAGTCCCCACCCTCCAGCGCCCACCCCGCTGGGCCGGGCTCCCCCCGCACCTGCCGGTCTATGTGCTCCTCTATGTAGCTGGTGCTCTCCCGGATGTTGAAGCCCTCCAGCAGTGCTGAGTACCAGAGGGGAGCCTGTTACTGGGGCCGGCGCAGCGGCTGCCATCCGTGCCGACAGGCGTCCGCGCCTCTGCCCACCAGGGTGGTCAGGGCCCTGGTGCCCAGCGCGGCCGGCTGGACGGGCCGCAGCGGTTACCGTGCTCGGTCTTGATGAGCTCCTGGAAGTCCTGCTTGGTCTTCCTTTTCATGATGGACTCACAGGCCCCAATGTCTGCAAAGGGCACGAGGAGCTGAGCCACGCTGACTCCGCACGCCTGCTGCCGCGGGTTCTGGAGGCGCGACGGCCGCTCGCCAGGGCAGGCACATGCCGCGACACCTACGGAGACTCAGCAGGCGGTGCTCCTGCTTCAGGCCCTTGAGCTCCCGCGACACGAAGTTCTTCATCTGCTTGATGTCCATGCCCCGGCGGCGCTGTGGGGACGCCCGAGGTCACCGCCCCACGCCTGAACTCCCCCCGCGGCCCCCGCCCAGCCCAGAGAAAGGCCGGGGCGCGTGCTGAGCAGAGGGGAGAGACGCGCGGCACAAGGACTGAGCCTGGAGCCTCACGTCATATTGGGCCTGCAGGTTCCGGGCCTTCTGGCTCAAGAAGCCGAAGACGTTGGAGAAGTGCTCGTTCCGGATCTCAGCAAACACCTGCGAGGGGGGCGACGGGAGACGCTTCGGGAGCGCGGCCGGCCGTGACAGCCCGCTCAGCCCTGGCCGCACTGGCAGGGGGCCCTGCAGGGAGCCCCTTGCCCCTCCCGGTTCCAGGCCCTCCCGGTACGGAGGCCACACCCACCTTGTCCTCGGCGTTGAGCAGCACCTTCAGGCTCTTGTCGGAGGACGTTACCTCCGGGCCGAAGTCCACACTCCCTGAGAGCAGAGGGCCCAGCTAGCAACGCCCCGAGTCTCCCCGCCCCCGCCCCAGCTGCCATGCCAGGTCCCCCTCACTGCGCGGAACTAAGCCAGCCACTCGCGCAGACTCTGGGTCCCCCCACAGCCCCTGGGGGAGCACCAGCGGCCCCCCATCTTGCAGGAGGCCACGTACCACACTTGATGCGGAAGGTGTCATCCACCAGGCCCTCGTAGACCACCTGGGAGCAAAGTGCCGTCACGAAGTCCATGTCTGAAACCGAGACCCAACCATGAGGCCGCCGCGGCCCCTGCCCAGCCGCTAGCGCCATCCTGGGGCAGGGCCGACACCGCCCGCGTGGAGGCTCCGCCGCCTGCCCACGTGCTCTGGGCAGCGGGCGCTGTGTGTGCTCACCTCTGTCCAGGAGAAACATGTGTCCAATTTCTGGCCTTCGGCCCCTGGTCTCGCCATCCTCCTCCTCTTCCAGTTCCTTCCACAATTCGCGGGACATCTGCCGGGCCGAGGACTCTCACTCACCCTGGCGCAGCCCCGCAGCCCCACACCGAGGAGCCGGCCTCCCGGCTGCTGCTCCTGGCGCTCGAGTGGCGCCGGCAGCTGCCACCACCCGCCTGCTCCCATCTGCCCCTGCCCTCCCCGCCCCACGCCCCACTGCCCCAGAGAGAACAACTCAGGAGAGCCTCCGGGAGACCGGGCCCTGCCTTTCTGCCAGCCGCACAAACGCTCCTCTATTCCGGAGCGACGGACGAGGCCCACAGTCAACCAGGGTGGGCAGAGCGTGGACGAGCAGGGTCCCGGACGACAGCGCAGCCAGCCTCACCTTGGCACACCTGCCGATTCCGTAGCAGTTGGAGAAGGGCCCGTAGAGCGTGCTGAGGAGGTGCAGGGCCTGGGCCACCGTGTTGATCCAGCGCTGGTCTCCTTCCTGCAGGGCCGCGCGGCCAGAGACCAGGGCTGACCCCACGGAGCCTGAGCTGGCCAGCTCCAACGTGCTGGGGCAGGAAGGCGGGCCCGGGGCAGGCTCGAGAGGCCTTGTTTTCACGGGCCCAGAGAAGTCCCTGGCCATCGGGCAGGCGCATCGCTCTCCAAATCATTCGTGACCAATTATGAGTTGGACGAAGGCGCCGTCAACTTCAACATCTGCGCCCCCAGAACCTCACGTGTCCCGCCCTAGGTACCGAGACCCGCGGCTCTGCGCTTACCAGGAAGTAGTCCCTGAAAAACTCTGGGAGCTCCATGCTCAGCAGGTCCACATCAAGAGGCAGCAGAGAGAAGGCCCACTCGTCGCAGCTCACGTCTGCAGAGACGAGAGGTCAGCCCCCCAAGGGGCCCCGGGCTGGTCAGGCGACAGCTGGTGACACAACGCAAGGCGCGTGTCTCCGTCAGCGCGGCCCGGCAGGACGCAGCTCCTGGCGCACCGCGAGCAGCACTGGCCGCGTGGGGCGGGGCAGGGCGGCAACACGCGACTGGGCCCAGCCAGCGGTGCCCGGCAGCGAGAGGGACCCCGAGCAGCCGTGCCCACTGCGCTCCAAAGGCAGCGAGGCAGGAGGCAGTGGCCAGGGCGCGGGCGGGCCGAGGCCTCCCACCGGGGCCCCAGGGGGAGCTGGCAGCGAGGAGCGGCGGGCGGCGAGGAGGCCGCAGCGTGGCCACACGGAGGGCAGGGCGTTCCCATGGCAGTTTTGACATGGGACGACTGGGACGACCGGAGCGGCCGGTCGTCGACAACCAGGAGCCCCGGCGCCCGCCCCCACTAGCCTGCTGGTCCCGGTCCCACGCCCCCTCTCAGCGCCTCTCCTCCTGCCAGAAGGCCGCTCACCTCCGTAGACGCCCTCCTCCTCCAGCACCATCTCGCAGGCATAGAACTGGAAGAGAAAGGGGAGCCGACCGTTGCCACCGCCCTGCCCCGCCCTCCGCTTCCTGGCGCTCCTGTGCGGCCACTGGGGACGGCGCCTGCTAGCCGGAGACCAGGGGCCGACTGGGCTCTAGAAAGGACGCGGCTGGGCGCTGGGCCTTTCCGTTTCCTTTCATGCCCCGTGTGCTCCCGCTAGGCCAGCAGGCGGCATGGCGGCAGCAGGGGCCTGGCTCCGGGAGACCCGCGGGCCCTCCCGGCGCACCCTGCCACGGGACCGCACTCGCCTTCTGCGGGCTGAAGATCACTTTGTACTTCCGCGTTCGGCCGGCCAGCTTGTCCGCGTTGACAAGACCTGCGCAGAGGACAGAGGCCACCAGTAGGGGGATGGCAGGCAGTGCGGCCGCTGGGGTCGGCTCCCGACAGCCTTCTGTCTGGTCCCGGGCGCCGCGAGCAGGCAGGCCCGCCCGCCCGCCCGCAGGGCCCGCACTCACTGGCAATGTGCCGCATGTTCCGGATGCGCGGCCTGACCAGGAAGCACAGTCTGGGCAAGGAGGAAAAGCCAAGACGTCAGCGGGGCAGCTTGGAGGAACCGGAACGACACGGCTCCTTTAGGCCGTCCTTCCTGGCAGGGCGCAGCTCTCGTCGGAGACACGCCAGGCTGCCGCGCGCAGCCCCTCCGCACAGCAGGCCCCTTGGGGCGAGCTGGGGCATTCACTGGCCGTGGGGGGGCCAGAGTTCCTGTTCTCAAACAGCTAACAATCTCTCGGGCAAAATGAGAGGCGCGCACAGAGCACGCTGACAGGCGCGGCTGGCACCAGCGCCGAGCTGAAACAGCACCTTTCAAGCTAGCCTTCTCGGCAGCGGGCCCCTGGACTTGGAGACACAAAAGAGAACCCAAAAGCCAGCTGGTGGGCAGCGAGCGCGGGCGGGGTGAGGGCATGGACGGAAGGCAGAGGCCGGTGCACATGGCTGGGAGCCCCGGGGAGCTCAGGGTCAGGTGGAGGCCCCACCCGAGGCCCTGCTGGACAGAGTCGTGGACCCCGAGCTGCACGCCACGGCCTGGTCGCTAGCGAGAAGCCGTGAAGGCTCTGGAGGCGAGCACCGCACGCGGGTACGCGTGTTTTTGAAAGATGACTCGATCTGGCTAGAACCAGGAGGTGGGAGGGGACAGGACAGGGAGGCGCACCTGTGCGAAGGGAGACCGCTGGGAGGCGGAAGCCCCAACGGAGGCACGAGGCAGCGAGATGCGGGCGGTGACCGGTCTAGCGCTGGGGCCTGGCCTCGGCAGGGACATGTGCGCGGGGCCCCGAGCTGGGAGCGGTGAGGCTCCGAGACACTCACTGTTCGTTGGAGCTGAGGGCCAGCTTGTTCTCCACCTTGTACAGCTTGTCCACTTCGTGTTGCTACAGTTTGGAAAAGCCAGCGAGACAACATCCTTGAGACACCTGGGCGTGGCAGACACCTGGGCCTGGCACACACAGGGCCTCTGGCAGGGCCATCTGAGCTGATTCTAGGGACGGAACTGGCCCCCGACAAGCCCCCAGCCCCCACCGAGCCAGCCTCAACCTGTCAATAGGGCAACCAGGACTATGGCCGTGCGAATGATGCCCCTTCGTACGCCCAGCCCAGCGCCCACGTTGACCCAGACGGGCAGACGCCGGACTGCCCGCAGGACGAGCAACTGCTCTGCAGGACGGGGCCCGAGCCCACGGGGGAGGGCGGGTACCTTCAGGATGGAGACGTTGGCGATTCGATCCAGGGGGCTCATGAGATCTGCCTCAATGAACAAGTCCTTTTTTCCGGGAAGCTGAAGGAGACACAGCACCCCGGTCACTCGCAGCCTGCCGGGAGCATGCCCACCTGATCCTCAGCCCCCACATCTCAGCATGAGGCCGCGGTCCAGGCTTCTGGGAGCATCCGCAGCGGCTGCTTCTCCTTTCCCATACCAGTGCTCAGACCAACCCCTTCTAGCTGAGGTTCGCTCCTTCTCACCCAACCCGAGACTGCTGACCGCGCCGCCCCTTTTCTCGGCCCCCAGCACTCTCATCTCCTGCTGAACAAACCAGCCAAACCCCACCTGTGCCCTGCAGCCCTTCAACTATGGCGGTATCTCTTCAAAGAGCATTTTTCTTCGAGTCACAGAAAGAACGTGTGCTCAGCGCAGAAAACACAGCCCAGGTCTGTGCTCACTCCCCGTCCCCTGCTTCCCGACCGTCACTCTTCACATGCTCACATGCTCTCGTCTGCACAGCAAGGGGTGGGCCCACTGGAAGGCGGGGAGGGCTGGTGGCGCTGTGAAGCATCCGCAGCCGCTGCAGCACAAGTTCGATCCCTGCCGCCGACCAGGGAGGGACCCACAGGGCGCAGCAGCCCTCTCCTGCCTCCCCGCCGCTCCCCTTGGCAGTGTGTTTCAGTCAAGCTGCCTGTTCTGCTCCCCACTGTCTCTGGTGGACCCTCTCCCCACCCACACCTCTGGCCACCCCAGTTCTTGTATGCATAAATAAATAAAATCTTTAAAAAAAAAAAAGGCAGGGAGGGGAAGTCACTGGACGTTTCCTTCAACGAGGCCTTGACGAAGGGGTGGTGCTGGAGCCCTCTTCAGGAGGCAGTCGAGCACAGGCTACAGGGAAGAGGCTGAGTGGGGGGGCGGGGCCCACGATTCAGCATGGTCGAGGCATGGGACATGCAGGGCATGTCCGGTTCTCAGCCACGGACAAGCAGGCACACTTGCAGCGTCCGGAGACGTTTCCCTTGTCCGCCCCGAGGCAGGGCCGTCACGGGCGTCCAGTGTGAGAGCTCAGAGATGCTGCTCAACGCCCGCCGCGCACAGGACAGGCGCACAACACGGAACCCACCTCCCAGAAAGTCTAGATTGCTGAGGCTGGGCGCTCTTGATATGGAAAGGGCTGGCCACAATAGCAAGACAGTCAACTGGAATTGGAGCACAAAAGGAGGAGGTTAAGGAGTTTGGACCTGACCCGCAGTGGGACAGGGGAACTCAGGAAGCTTGGTGCTCTGAAGCATCTCAACCAGCTGGGAATTTTAGTTCGATGGCTCTGGGAACCGTGGGTGAAATCTGGAAGCTAGGAGTCAACTTTATGGGACTCATGCAGCCCAGACATGTGGCCACGAGAGGACAAATGAACAACATAGGAAACATAAGAAGGGCCTCCCTAGTGGCACAGGGGTTAAGCGCCACACTATGAAGCATCCGCAGCCACTGCAGCACGAGTTCGATCCCGGCCAGGGAGAGGAACCCCAGGGTGCAGCAGACCTCTCCTGCCTCTCTGCTGCTCCCCTCAGTGCATTTCAGGAGATTCGCCTGTTCTGCTCCCCGCTCTGTCTTTGGTAAATCACCCCCTGCACCTCTAGCCTATACCCCAGTTCTTATACACATAAACAAATCTTTTAAAAAAAATACATGAAATGTGGCAGAGACAATTTCATACTTGAAAGAAATAAGCAGCACGAACAGTACTGGAGGAATGGGAGTGACTTTTTCCATCAAGACAAGCCAGGACAGACAAGGGTCTCGCTGAAGTTAGTCTGCAGAGGGCGCTGTTGCACAGAAACCCCCGCGCAGCCAGGCTCAGGCACCGCGTGGGCGGGGCTTCCTCACCTGCACTCTACTTACAATTTTCTATGCTTGGTCTCATTTTACTAGCATCTTCTCAACCCCTCAAACACCTGTTGTGGCGTGACTTTTATGTGGAAATCACTGTGCTAACATCAGGGTGACATCAAAGAGAAATGAAACACGGCCCCAGGCCCCCTGGAGTTCTCGCAAAGCTCCCACCTTCCTCTGCTTCCTCTTACCAGCTGGAGGCTACCAGCGGCACTTCTGACCCGCACCTGACTTCACCCCTGACCAAACCCAAGCGAGTCAACGTTCCCCACCAGACCTGTTCCTCACATTCTGCGGCTCACGCCCACCCAATGTCCGTGCAGCAAATATTCTGCACGTGCGGTGTGCCGGGTTCTCCGAGAGGCGCTCCCAGGGCATATACGGCATCGAACAACACAAACGCGTTCCCGCCTTTGCACCGCCCGACGTGGTGGGAATATGAACAGGAAACAACTGAACCGTAACGCGCTGCAGTCACGGTAGCAGCATTGTTTTCTGAGTAACCCAGCTAAAAAAAATCTCAAAGTCACCTTTGCTTCTTCCTCAACTTTTTTTTTTAAAGATTGATTTATTTATGCATACAAGGACTGGGTACAGGCTAGAGGTGTGGAGAGTGAGAGGACCCACCAGAGAGAGTGGGGACTAGAACAGGCAGAGTAATCGAAACACACTGCTGAGGGGAGCAGCGGCTGCTCCATGTGGGTTCTGTCCCGGGCCGGCAGCAGGGATCGAACTCGCGCTGCAGCAGCTGCGGCCCACTTTATAGTGCGTTGCTTAACCCACTGCGCCACCAGGGAGGCCCTGTTCCTCAACCTTTATAACCAAGCAGTAGGTCTTTGTCCATGACTTAAAAATCCATGCCTTCCCTTATTCCCCGTGCCACTAATTTTGTGTGGGCCTTGATGACTTTGGTCTGCTTTCTGGTCTCCTAACTGGCCCTCTTGTGGCCACTCACCCCACTCCACACAAAGCAAAAGAAGCACCCCAGTATCACTTGGAGTGGGGCGTCTTCAGTAGCTGCCTAATGCTTACTGGTAACTGCTGACTGCTACTGCCCCTGTACGTGCCTCATCCTTCCCTACTTCCTCAACTTTGCCCCTACCAGTGCGTCAGTCTGGAGCGTGCTCTCCCATCTGCAAGGAAAATAAGCTTGCTCCTTACAGTCTAGAGACTTGAAACTCCTCCGTCGCTCCAGCTAGAAACGAGGCCTACTCTGAACACTCCCATGATACCCGTGGGCGGTCACCTGCCTTGCGTTCAGGCCCTGCTGCGTGTAAGGTAACTACGGGCAGGGACTGGTACTGCGCTTTCCCACCCAGCGACGCTTTCCCACCCAGCGACGCCGGGCACCACTCCCGTCTCCCTGGCCTATATGAGGTAGTGATTTGGGTGAACTCTCCAGCCAGGTCCGAGCAGCTCTCGCTCCCACTGGTTTTCCTGCCCGAGGGGCTTCATTTTGCAGTCGCAGGAGAAGCTCCAAGGACAATATTCTGGCGAGAGCCAGGTCAGGGGACGAGGCAGGGGAGCGCGACGTGTCCGGGGAGTGCTGAGCAGCTGATGCAGTCGAGGCCCTGGGTGAGGCGGGCACTGACCTGCTCCAGGATATAGATGAGCTGGTCCCGGGCCAGCCTCTTGAGCATGGAGAAGTCAGGCAGCTCGGGGGCGTCGGGCCGGTGGGGGAACGCCATGGCCGCGGTCACCGACTGCGGGCTGCCCAGGCTGGCCGGAGCCGGGTCAGTGCCGCGGCTCTCCCGCAGGCCCGGGCGCCGCCTTCCGGGGAGCCCCCAGGGGCGCTCGCTCCTCCGCCGCGCCCCAGAAATGAATGGGCACTGCCCCGGCCGGCCGCCGCAGCCTCGGAGTCCCTCGCCCCGGCCCTGCGTCCACCGAGTCCCGACCCGGCCCTCCTGGGGCCACTCCGTGGGCAGCAGGGCCGGGTCCCCACGCAGACTTGGCGGGGCGGCGCGGCCAGTCGCCTCCGGCCGCGGGGAGCGCTCCCGGAAGTGCCGTGCGCCCGGCTGCGCGAAGCGTGCCGGGAAGGGGACGGCGGCCCGGGAGGGACACGGGGCTGCGGCTGCGCGAAGCGCTTTTATGCTGCGGGGGTGGAAGTCTGCGCGGATGCTTCAGGCTCGGTCCACTTCTCCTGCCTCGCTGGAGTGAGCGTTGGGGCTGGCGGCGCGGAGTCTGCTCCACGAGTGCGGCCGCTCGGGCGGCGGGGGGGGGGGCCGGCGGGGAGCAGCGAGGGGGCGCAGCGGGGCGGGGTCCCGGCGGAGGCCGGGGACGCCCGAATTCTGATCTGCGCCCTGCGTGGGCAAATAAACAGAGCCGTGACCTGCTCGTGCAGTGTGAGAGACGGAGAGCCAGACACGAGAGTGCACCTGTGTGAGGACATGACGTAAAGGCTCTGGAACAGGAAACCCCATCAAAATACTAACGGGCTATTAGATGCCACAGAGTTCTGAAAACCTTAACGTACAATGACCTCCATGCCTCAATTAAAAGGTTCTTATCTCTCATACTGAAGCCCTTACGGCTGGAATAACGTGGTGTTTGGACTTTGTTTCCCCAGGGGAGATGTAGGGCAAGTATGCAGGCTAAGGATAAAGTGACCATCTGTTAAGTGCTAAAGCTGGGTGACAGGTACTTAGGGGTTCATTACAATATCCCCCCTGTTTTGTTTGAAAAGTCCCGTCTGTATGACCAAGCAAAAGAAGAAAAAGAAAAAAAGCCTGTGCTCTCACTGAGCTCAGAGAGCTCATCCAGTACCCTAAGCCCTCCTAGTGGGAGGGTCTCCAGCGTGGAGGCGGAGGCTGCCCCAAGCGGCGGAGACACACCCGCCAGCGCTCAGGCCTGAGTCCCTTCCACCTCCTGGGCACAGCGGCTTCCTCTCCAGTGGGCAGAACTTTGTCATCTGCCACATCCTCCAGCAGACTCTGCACTGGGCCCAAAGCACAGCCCCACCCCAGCCGGTGTGATGCCACTGACCCCCTCAGGCTGGTGTTCAGGGCAGTTCTCTGAAACACCACGGTGCAAGCGAGCATCCAGGCCACACTGAGGCCGCAGCACGCACAGGGCGCCCAGGAGGATGCCCAGGCTTTACGTCTGGCTGAGGTCTTCGGGGGGCTGGTGGAGGGAGACCGGCTTCCTCCCACTGTGGATTGGGTGGCTGGCGCTCCCCCACCCATTTCTTCCTTCACTCAGCCAGTACCAAGTCTATCTTGGGAGCTGAAGCATGATAGGCTCCTGTCCTGGGGCCACCTTCTAACCAGAGCAAGGAGGGCGATCACAGGCCGTAGTTCAAGTGTCAGGATAAGAAGGGAAGTATTTCAGGCCTCCCTGGTGGCACAGGGGGTTAAGATGCAGCACGAGTTCAATCCCTGGCCAGGGAGGAACCCACATGACGTAGCAGATCTCTCCTGCCTCACCCGCTGCTCCCCTCAGTAGCGATTTCAGTAGACACAGCTGTTCTGCTCCCCACTCTGTCTCTGGGGAATCCTCTCACCCCTGAACCTCTGGCCTGCACCCTAGTTCTTGTATGCATATTAAAAAAAAAATTCACCTGAGCTGGGGGATCTGCAGAGCCCTTTGTTGGGAATTCCTCTGCCCACAGGCCCCTGAATGTTTCCAGTGGACTCCGCCTCTTCCCTTCCTTAACTCTGCAGTCACAGGCAAACCCTCCCACCCCAGAAAGCACCAGCCACAAACTGCTACATTTCACTTTATTCTGCACATGATGAAAACAACCAACACGAGCTGTTAGTGCACACACAAATCAAGAAGGAAAGGTCAGAAGATACTATTTCACTTCCCCCCAAGCAGCGCTGCAGGTATCACAGAAACGGCTAACAACACGTCCAACAGGTGCTGGCCTCCACAGAGCGGCCGAAGGACGGCGAGCAGGGTCCTTCAGCTCAGACCAGGTTCACGACCCAGAAGGCTGGACTTCACCAGGCCTGTGGCCCTGCCCGACACACTGCTCTGTGAGGCACACCTCTGTTGAGCTCGAGTCCAAGCAACTCTTGCCTCCCAAACTCCAGGCTCAGCACCTCTCCCCTCATCTGTGAGTGGATGACCACTCAGAACCAAGGCAACCCTAAAGGTGCTCTCCGGCCGAGTTCCAGGCGGCATCTCCACAGGCCGGCTCCGGCTCAGATTCTGTACAGGAAGTTTCCGTTGTCGTCATAGAACTCTCGCCCCCGCCGCACTACTTTGCTGCTGAAGTTCTGGTCACCCGGCTCCCCCACCCTCCGCTTTTCCAGCTTCTGGTCACCTGGCAGTCCAGGACGGCCGGTTCCTGCGGTGCCTGTGCCAATGGAGAGCCTCTGCACCTCCCGCTGACCGCCCGCATGCGCAGGCTCAGGCCCAAGGCGCTCCCGCGTCAGAACCTGGATTCCTCTGGCCCTTCCTGTCGGTCTCCCGGGTGCGTTTGCAATTGAACTGTTTGAGTTTATCGCGTTCAAAGCTGTGTCGTGCCTGCGGCCTTCGGAGGAGGCGTCATGCCCTGACGTCAGCAAAGCTGATCCAGGGCAGCCTGCAGAAAGCGGCTTTGAGGTGGCCCCGGCCCCAGCCCCGCAGCCCTGGAGCTGGCGGAGTGAGGGGGCGAGCCCCGCTTTCTTAAGGGCTTTTTGATCCTGCTTCTGTCTCTGTTCCAATGTGGGCACAAACTTGCTTTTTAATACCCTGCGGATCACATCAGTGCTGACATCAAAGCCTCCCGCCAGTTGGGGAACTGACCAGGAATCTGCAAACTCTTTATGTAAATACCTATGGAAGAAGGATCAAGTTTTCTAGTTGTGGAGCATCTCCTATCAAATACCTAACTGGGGCCTCCCTGGTGGTGCAGGGGGTGAAGTCTCAGCACTATGAAGCATCCGCAGCCACTGCAGCGCAAGTTCGACCCCCGGCCAGGGAGGGACCCACAGGGCCAGCAGATCTCTCCTGTCTCCCCACTGCTCCTTTCGGCAGTGGATTTCAGTGGATCCACGTGTTCTGCTCCCCACTCTGTCTCTGGTGAGTCCTCTCACCCCCGTGCCTCTGGCCTGGCCTGCACCCCAGCTCGTGTGCATGAGTAAATTAAAAAAATGATTTTTAATGTATGGGTCTTCTCTTCAGAAAAACGTGCACAACCACGGAAGCCACCACCCCTTTACCTTAGGTTAAGGACGTCACCATCTACTACTTAGGGATTAAAGGTTGTCCTGTCGACAACGGGCTCTTAAAGTTCCGACAAAGACGAGCCAGCTGTGTCGTGAAGCTCATCTACTACATTTTTAGGACTCGGAGGTCACCAAAAGCAGAGGGAGTGAAAGCAGCGACTGCGGGCGCACGCCCTTCCTCTCGCCCCGCCGCCGGCCCTCGGAGTCTCACCGGATCTGCTCCATGGCTTCCCACGTCAGGGTCCTGGGCGGGGCACCTGGCGGCTCCATCTGCCTGCGAATTTTCTGGAGCCGGATGGCTTTCTTCTGCCGTTTCAGGGCGCTGAGGGAGAGAACCAAAGCAGGGCCATGCGAGGAAGGAAGACGGCGGGCGGGCCCAGCGACTCCCGTCCGCGGGCGTCGGCCGCCGGCGGCTCGGGCCGGCTCCGCGCCCCGCCCCGGCCCGCCCCGGCCCGGCCCGGCCCCACGCAGGGCCCGCGCTCCCCGCCGAGGGGACCGCGGTCCCGGGAAGCTGCGCCCGGAGCCCGGCGGCTGGGAGCGCGGCTGCGGGGCGGCGCCGGCCGGGCCCGCTCAGGCCGAGGGCCCGCAGGGGAGCCAGTACCTCGCCACCTCCTGCAGCGCCCGCTCCTCCGGCTCCCAGTCGGACTCGGGGTCCGGCTCCCGGCCGGTGGGGCCCGCGCCCGCCGACCCCCGGGTCGCCAGCCCACAGCGAGTGACGGCCGCACGGACGCGCCCGCCCAGCAAGCGGCCCAGAGCACCCGCCATGGCTGTCCCGGCCCCCCGCGCGCCGCCGGAAGCGGGGGCCGGAAGGGGCGGGCCCGGAAGGGCGCTCAGGTCCCCGCTTCCGGCCGGACCCGGAAGTCGGGCGCGGGCGGCGGGGCCCTCGCGCGGTCGCACAGGCGCGAGGCACAGAGGCGCGAGGCAGGAACGAGGCGGCGGACACCCGTGCAAAAGGCACAGCTTTAATACAAAGTCAGGGTCGACGCGGAGCCGCGCCCCGTCCGACGGCCCGTCTCCGCCCGCGGCGGCCTCTGCGGCGGCGGCCCGGGGCCGGGCGCGCGGCTGCCCGGAGGGACGCCCCGGCGCCGTGACCGCCAGCCCGGCGCGCCCAGGGCTCAGGGCCGTCGCGTCGCGAGAAGCCCGGGTGGGCATGAGTCCGCGGCTCCTCTTCGTCCTTAGTCTTCACTGACCCGAAATCAATCTCAGGGAATGGAGGGGTCTGGCGTCTGGGGCTTCGCCTCCGCAAGCGGGGCTCCTGGCCGGGGCGTCTCCAGCCAGTCGGTGGCCAGTCTTTGAGGTGGCCGAGAGTGCAGGCCCTCTGCTCCTCTTGCAGCCCGAAGGGCCACCGGGAGAGGTTGAGCGCGGGGCTCCCTCCTTGCCTTTACCGGTGGTGGCGGATGTCCAGGAGCGCGAGGGGACGCTGCAGCAAGGGGGCCGAGCCCGGGCAGAGGGTGACATTCTGGGCCTTGTCTGCTCTGTGCTCGGAGTCGGCCACGGAGGGCACGGTGCATTCGGTCCATGAGCCGCTTGCCACCCTCTCGGGCTGCAGAAGATAGCCCTGCTTTGGGGTTAGGGAGGGTGGCACGGATCCCGCCAGGGCTCGGTTTATGGCTTCTAGCCTTCTGCTGGCTTGGCCTTCTGCAGTGGAAACACAGGCTCCCCTCAGTGGTACTCGGGGAGAGAGTTGCTCACCTCCTTCCCAGCGCCGCCAGCCCAGAAACGGCATCCTGGGCTTCCCTCCGGTGACTTCACACTGCGCTGAGTGGGTGTGCCCGTCCGCTGCCCCGTTGAGTGTGTGGAGGGCGAGGTCTGTATTTCTGCCAGTTTCCTCAGGGATCTAGCATGCAGGAGGAGGTAAACGAGTGAACCCGACCTCCCGGTTCCCACACTGCCAGAAGTGCCATATCTCTGCGGGAGCATCCTAGCTACTGGTGGGCTTCACGGCAGCTCAAAGTGACCAACCTGTTCCGCACACTTACGGCTAGCGAGTCTGACTCTGGCGCTGGGGAAGTAGCGACTTCCAGCTTTCTTCACCGACACCGGGTAGGAGCCACTGGCTGCTGGGTCTTCTATCCAGTTGAAGCTCTTGGGCTGCAGGTGGCACCGAGGATGAGGCAGCATTGCAGCACCGGTGCTTGGCAGTGGCCCTAAGGTCCTGGGGATCAGTGCGTGGGGCCGGACTGGATGCAGGAGGTGAGGAGGACCCTGCTTTTTGGGGGCCCCTCTCAGGAGGACCAGTGGAACCAGATTCACCGACTGCAGCTCTTGACTGCCCAGCCCGTCCTGGTGAAATCTAGGCTAGAGGAGAAGAGCAGCCCCTTACCACAACCTGCGTGGCTGGGCTGCGAGCTGGAGGGAACAGGGGACTGGCGAGGCCACCCAGCTGCAGCCACTACTACCCGTGACTCCTTTGAGGCTCAACAAACACAGTACCCAGCAGGTTGCTGCTGGCCCAGGGAGCAGTGGACGCCGCAGCTGTTCGTTGGCCCAACACTGGACTTACCTCCGGAGAGCCGCCATGCTGCAGTGCTAGGAGGGGACTCTGCGGCAGCCACCTGGGCGGAGCCTGGCTGCTTACCGGCATGAGTGGGGGCCGTCGCAGGGCAGGGGTGCAGAGAACAAGTCTCGTGAGTGAAGGGGTTGGGGGCGCCCCTTGCTGGCCGCCATCACCAAAGCCAGGGGCCTGGGGCCGATGCAGAGGGACAGCAGGCTCCGCCCTACGCCCAGCGCACCTGCTTTCTCAGGCCCACTGCCAGGTGCCGTAGAGTTGGCGCCTCTACTGGGACTGCCTGCACAGGCTGTGACTGTGGCAGCCCTGGCCCCGGTTCTGTGCGAGGCAAGCAGGGACCCTCACCCGAGATTCAGGAAGTTTTTTCTGGCCGCGGTGGCCAGGGTGCAGCATGCGGGTGAGCTGCTCCACGATGCCCAGGCTCCTGATGAGGTTCTCCCTCTGGAGCAAGGCCTTCATCCGCTCCAGCTCCTCCTCCTCCACGATCGCCTGCGGCTGCATGGTGTCCAGGGGCGCCGGCGACACCTGCAAGGCACGAGAGACGCAGACACGTGTGAGATCGCCAGTGAGATCGCCAGGGGTGAGCAGTCACCCGCGGCTTCGGCGCCCCCCACTCACCTCTGGCTCCAGAAGGTCACATCCCCAGTTACAGAAGGCGTGCTTGCTCTCCCGTCCCCCCAACCCCCACAGGAGGACAGCAGACGCCCTTCCTCTGCAGCCTCACAAGGCAAAAGCCCCACCCCGACCTCTTTCTCCTGGTCCCGGTTCCTGTAAGCCAGGTGGATGGAGAGGCTGCGCAGGCCGGCCCTGGACCCGCTTTTCTCGCCCGCTGATTCGCCTTGGCTCTGCTCCCTGTTTTCCCTCCGCCTCTTGCAGCCCGAGAGCTCCTGCTGCTGCTGCTTAAGGCGGATCTCCTCCAGTTGCTGCCTGGCAAGACACAGCAGCTGCAGACGCTGGGGAGGTGTGCTGGGAAGCGGGGCAGGAAGGGGGTGGCAAGAGGAGGTGGAGGGGGCAACTGCCTTCCTCCTCACAGGCCTGGCCTCCTCTCTACCCTGTTGTAAGTGGGCAGCGGTTCGGCTGCAGGCCTCCCCGTCGTGCACAGGGGCGTGCGGGGCAGGGCACCTGGCGCACTCCTCCCTGGCCTTGGACGCAGCCGTCTCCTGGAAGAGGGAGCCGTTGTGCTTGAAGAAGGGCGCGTACTTCTCGGTGCCTGAGCCGGGGTAGATGCGCCGGTAGCCCCCCAGGTGGGAGTCCTCGTAGCGCTCCTGGTCCAGCATGGCCGCACGGGATGACTCCATCTGCTCCCGCCTGTGGAAGCCGGCCGGTCAGGAGGGCTGGGGCGTTCAGGGAGGGGGGGCTGCGGCTTCCCTCAGACTTGGGGGTGTCCCGCCTGCCCCCTGCCCCCTTTGTTCCTGCCTGCCTTCCTTTCTCCATTCAGAAGTGTTGTGTGCGCCATTGAGAACCCTCTTATCCAGCTGTCTGTCGTTTAAACGGCCAGCCACACTTTTAGCAAGTCCAGAACATTTCCCCATCGAGAGTCCAGTTTTGGGGGCTCCCCAGGGTGTTCAGTCACCCAGGCCTCCACCCACACGTTGGCGGATTCGCCCTAACCCGCCCCCTCAGCATCACCTGTCCGCAAGCCCCAGCGCGTCGGCCCCATGGTGGGACTGAGACGGGCGCGGTGTGGGCCGGCGCCGGGCACGGGCACTGCCCTCTGCCCACCCCAGACTCTCAGGCAGGGTGTAGAGGAGTTCGCCAGAGGAAACGGGCAGCTGGCTGACCCGTGAAACCCCTCGGGTGCTGATGTGCGTGCTTAGGGCGGGGTCCACGCTGAGTCTGGGACGAGGTGGAGGGGCCGGTGGTTTATGTGCGTGTGCACGTGCACCGTGTGTGTGTGTGCGTGCGTGAAAGCACACACGGGAGCCTGGGAGGTGCTTGGCTCCAGAGAGGAAAACTGAGTGGCTGAAGAAAGAGAAGAGAGTGACCAGCCTCTGTTTTTCCCAAGAGCAGAGGGCCTGCTTCGTGGCCAGGGAACGGCGCCCCAGCCTGGGTCCTAACGGCCTTCACTCGGACCTGGGGGCAACAGGCGCTTATCTGGGGGAGGCTGCAGCGGGGCAGGCTCCAGGGCAGCCAGCAGGATTTAGGAGAAAGAGGCATTTCCGGGAACTGCCTTCATACCCCACTGACTGCACCTGTCCTGTCGCCACGTTGGGCGGGGGGGTTGGACATACGGAGACTTGTGACGTGGCGCGCACAGACACGCCTGGTTCTAGAGCCTGACCAGGCCCAGGCCGCCTTCTCCATCCTGGGAAGGCCTTTGCCCCTCAGGGAAGAAATGGCGAAGCCCGAGGCCCACGTCAGACGCTGGCACCTGGCTTCTCGCGGCTGCTGGTGGCACTGGAAAAGCCGCTCCTTGACCCGTCGCTTGTCTTCCTCCATCACCTTCCTCTTGTCGCAGCCCCGGAGGTTGACGAGGGTCATGGCGTCGCAGAGAAGCGCGTCCTTCACTTCCCGGTCAAGGCGGGAGTCGGTGGTGAAGCTTGGCGAGTGGTTTACCTGCGGGGGAAGCCGTTATCCACCCGCCCCGGGCTGCCGGCTCTGGGCTCGCGGGAGCGGACAGAAGGCTGGACGGCCTGACTCCGGGCCGGCCGCACTCTGCCTCAGGGGGCCCGCCAGACCGCCTGACCGCCTGACCACGGGGGAGCCCAAGGCCTGATTCCCAGGGAAGCCCAGACACCAAGACTTGACTCAGCAGGTCAGAAGTGCAGGGGTCCCCTCCTGTCCCCACTGCCCTACCCCAGCAGCGGCTTGCCGCTTTGCCCCCACCCGGCACTGCCCCTCGGGTCTGCGAAGCCGGGAGGGCCTCACCTCCAGCAGCCAGGGCTTCATCTTGTGGTCCAGCAGGATGTCAAAGCCGAGGATCTCAAAGCAGGCACAGGTGCCGCCGCTCAGGTACTGCGGGAAGCAGGTGCGGTAGTTGTGGCGGAGGACGGAGTGGGCGGAGATGACGGTCTTGATGATGATGTCCTCGATGTCCCGCCACAGCCCCCGCGCGTCGTAGCTGTGCTCCCGCAGCCAGGCGTTGAGCGTCGACAGCTTCCTGCGGGCCGGCGGAGGAGACCGGGCTCGAGGCCAGCGGGGCCGGGCTGCCCGAGCGGCCGCCTAGCCCACCCACCTCCCTGCTCCGTGCCTGTCCGTGAACGGAGGCCAGCCAGTTATCGGGGTGGGGTCTGGGGCTGCCACTGGGGTCAGGGCAGGACAGTCAGGGTAGGTGGGGCTCCCTGGGGCCGGGCGGGCCAGCTGAGGCGGGGCGGGCGCAGGGTAGGGGGTACCTTTTACTGCCCATGGCCTCGTCCCGGACAAAATTCTCGTTGTGCTTATTGATGGCGTAGTTGGTCAGGTGCATGCAGACGTCGTCCTGGGCAGAGCAGCCCTGAGTGCCGGCCTCGGTGCCCGCGAGCGCGTGGGGGGGGGGGGCGAGCCCTCCTCCAGAGCCGCCTCCCCCGGGCCCGGTGACCCGCTAGGGGGCGCCAGGGCACTCCTGGCTGCGCTCCTGTTTGGGGCGACCAGCGACCCTGGGGCCGGCAGCCCCTTACCAGGTTGCCGTGGCTCGGCTCCACGTAGGGCATGGTGGCGAAGCGGGCCAGGCCCTCCTCGTACATGAAGATGCGCAGGGGGTCGCAGGACGTGATCAGGACGTAGATCCGCATGTCGAACTTGAAGCCATCAATGAGGAAGGGCTGCGAGCAGGCCACCGCCGTGGGGAGGAGGAGGACAGTTTGGAAGTGCTGGCCGTGCGCCCACGCGGCGCCCACTCCACTTCTGCCATAACCATACCGCTGTCACTACGCCTCGCTGTGCCTGTCACTATTCCTACGCAGCATGTGGGGAAACTGAGGCACGCCAGGGGTCAGACAGCGGTCCAGGCTCCCTTGCGCAGGAAGCGGAAGGCAGGCGCCTCCTCCCTGCAGCTTTACCGAGACGGCAGGATGGCTGGGAGCCCAAAACCGGAGGCCTCGGCCTTGGGAGCGGGCAGGGGCCGGCCGCGCCCTCACCTTGGAGATGTACTGCTGGCAGATCATGTGCTCGCCTGCCTTGATCTCCCGGGGGTTCCGTGTGATGAAGATGCCGCGGCCCTGACAGCCGCTGTCGGGTTTGCAGATGTACGCGCGGGTCTTCCGCTGCCGCCCGTAGGCCTGGAAGTCCCCGTAGCTGTGCAGAGGGGCCGGTCTCAGGCCGCTGCTCTGGCCCCCGTCCCTCCCTCGGAGGCACTCCAGGGAGGAGCCAGAGTAGAGGAGCCAGCCCGCCCGGGCCAGCCCCACTGGCCCCACTCACTCGGCGGGGAGGCACCAGGTGCGGGGGAAGATGCTGTACTCTGCGGGGTAGAGCTTCTGCATGCGGTTGAGGTTCCGCGCCAGCAGGTCCTTGCGGCAGATCTCCGTCATGCCCGGGAAGTGGTTGATTTTCTGAAACAGCCCGCTGGTTAGACTCCCCCAGAGCCGGGCCTTTCCTGGAACGTGGGCATCGCAGGGAGCGACGGGGGAGTGGGCAGGGCAGGGCGGGAGTCCCGGTGGGGCTGCGCGTTGCACCTGGCCCCCTCGGAGAAACCGCCTCGGCCTCTCTCCAGACACACATGCACTGAGGTTAGGAAGTGGGGGCCGGTGGGAAGAGCAAGCCTGGCCTCCCGGCCTCCCCACGCTGTCAGGCCCCTCGCCCACCGGGCTGGCCTAGAAGAGTGCGGAGCACAGCAGAGGAGAAGCCTGCCCGCGCGGGGAGGGAGGCCAAGGGCAGCCAGGAAGTGGCGCCGGGCGTCCCAGAGGGCATGGCGTTGCCAGGATGGCCAGCTGGCCCCCACACGCCCCGCGTGCACAGGGTGGTGTTCCCAGCCCACCTGGGTCAGACTCCGACCCCGTGGCCGCGTGAGGGGTGGCTCTCCCGCGAGGACGAGCCGCTCAGGGTTAAACGTAGGGCACCGGGGTCTGACCCAGCGCACCGCAGCGAACCTGCCCCTGCCCCTCTCGGCCCCTGCCCCTGCCCTGGGGAGCCCTTCCAGAACTTGTTTCTCCCGTGGCCCCCTGTGAAGGACCAGGGGCCTCAACTTCTGGGCTTCCCTGGGAGCGAGCCTTGGACCCTTCTGAATCCTGCTGCTGCTGGCAGAGGCCCGTGGAGGGAGAGAAGCACACAGCGGTCGGCGGTGCCCTGTGGAGCCTGGGCTGCTACCCTGGGACCACGCCCCGTCTCAGGGCACAGGGCGCTAGGCCGAGCGCGTGCTCGTGGCCGCATCCAGGTCTGGGCCGAGCTGGGCTCGGCGGCTCAGCTGGGAGGGGGCCAGCGGAGCACGAGGCCTCCAGGCAAGCACCGCGCAGGGCAGCCCGCCGGGCCTTCAGACAGCGAGCTCCTGCCCAGGCGGCGGCCTGCCCGCTGTGCCCGCGGTGGCGGCGCTCGGGCCGCGGCCCCGTGGGGCTGGCACCTGGAACCTCTTCATGTCCATGACTCGTTCCAGGGAGACAGAGCAGTCTGTCCAGTACACCGTCCACTCTTCGTCCTCCCCCACTTCTTTCAGGCCGCACAGCTGGGCCGCCCGGCGCACTGTGGAGAGGGAGGTCCGGGGAGCGGGGGTGAGCACAGACTGGGAGCCAGCTGCAGAGGCAGCCTTCCCTCGCCCTGCAGGGAGGCACCATGGGACACGCCCAAGCTAGGGGGCTTCCAGAATCTGCCAGGAACCCCCAGCCTGACTCTGCTCCCCTGAGCCTCCACCTCAGAGGGCACGAGCTCTGGAGCCTTCACGCTGGCACCCAGTGGGCAGCTCCTTCCCAGAGGCTGGGGGATTGTGGGGAGGCAGAAACGGCCCATCAGCTGGTGCTTTGGCTTCCTTTAGAAAACTCTCAGCCTCTCCTCTTTGTTCTCCTCTCCTCTCTGCTAAAATGGGGCGGGGGAGGGCAGTGGCGACTCACAGCCACTTTTTTCCTGTTCGCTAACCATGGAGGCCCCCGCCCGCCCTGGTGATGGCTCATCCACAGGAGCTGGGCCGGGGCAGCCAGCGAGCGGGCGCAGGGCGCTTACCACTCTCGTACTTGCAGTTGGTCAGGTTGATGGCCAGGGGTCTGGAATAGAGGGACGGCAGAAGTGAGGCAGAGCGGAGAGGCAGGCAGAGCCTGGGCCCCCGGTGAAGAGCCCCAGCAGAGCCCAGCTGCTGCTCTCCTCAGGAAGCCACTTGAAGGCCAGGTGACAGACTCTGCAGGAGCCCAGCGAGCCCAGCCCTCTTCTTGTGTATAGGTCAGCGATGCTCCCCTGTCCTCGCTCCCAGGCTAGGGGAGACCTTGGACCTCCCAGTTCTGGAGGCAAGCTGGGGTGACCGGAGCCAGGCAGGCGAGGGGGCCCGGGACCCGTTACCTGCGTTTCCGCCTTCTCTTCCTCCTCCCAGTTTCTAAGTCCTCTGAGTCAAGCGGGCCTATGCTTTTCTTTGGGACTTTCTTGGCTACACTGGAGGAGGAGGGAGCTTCGCTGCCAGGGCCCTTGCAGTCAGCCTTTGCGAGGTCTGGTCGAGGAGGCGCGGAGGGGACGGGAGCCTCCCCTTTGACACACTCCTCCTCCGAGTCCTCTCCCACCAGGTCGTCCTCTGATTCGCTGGCCTTGCAGGTGCTCGGCTCCATCTTTTAGGGCCTGAGGGGAGAGGTTGGCAGTCAGCCGCCTCCAGGCCTGGGGGAACCCATCCGAGCACTGCCTAGTGTCTCAGGGGGCTGCTGCTGCCCTCTGCACAGTCAGCAGCGGGGCCGCAGCGCCAGGCGGGGGACAGGCCCGGCCCCCCAGCAGCCCCACACCACAGCGGGCGTGCCAGGAGCTGGGCTTTGTTTCTGAGTGAGGAGTCGGCTGGGCTGGGTGGGCGGTGTCTGCTCTTAAAACAGAGCTATCGGCAATGTGCGCTTGCCCTGTCCAGTGACTGTCCACGTATACACACTGGGCCTGACAGCTAAGCCCCTGTGGGTGCTGGCAGCAGAGGGAGCGCCCCGGGCGGCCGAGCGCACCGCGGTTCCCCGGACAGCGGAGGCGCTGGTGGGTCAGCCCCTAGCGGCTGGGGCTGGACGCAGCGGGCCGCTCATGTCCACCCTTCGCCCAGCTCCGCTCCTTCCCGGGCGCGGCTGGGCCTCCGGGACCGCCCCCTCGTCCCACAGGACTGGCTGTCTCCTCCGGTCGCGAGGGGGAGCCCGCTCCCCCCCGGGTTCGCTCCTAGCGCGGAGATCCCGGCGGCGGCGGCGCCTCTTTAAGCAAGTCGATGGCCGCCGCCGCCGCCGTCGCCATGGACACGCGGGCGGCGCCCATTGGAGCAGCGTTCTGGGGGCGGGGCCACACCCGCCCGCGCGCCCGCCTAAACGCGGCGGCGGAGCGCCCGGGGCATCATGGGAGTTGTAGTCCGCCGCCCTCGCGGCCCAGACCGGGGTGGCGGCCCGCGGTGGGCCGAGCGCCCGAGCCGCGAGGGTCAGGCCCGTCTTCGCACGCGGCTCCCCGGCTACCGCCGCCCGCCCCGCCCGTCCGCAGACGGCTCGCAGCCTCTGTCCCACTCAGCCCGATCGTCGCCGGGGCCCCTCGTGTAAACAGACTTGGCGCGTCCTGAGATTCCTGGTCTCCTCTGTGCAAACCCAGTCGCCCACCCCTTGTCATGCTTTGGGCCGTCGCCTGCCGGATGCTCCTCTTCCGCCTCCTGCAAATGCTCGGCGTCCCGCGCGGCATCTCATTGTTTACGTAATCACACCATTTAATAGGCAGCGGAGCAGCCCAGCGTGAGTCAGCGGCGCCCCAGGCCTCATCTAACGGACACGCGGGCCCCGGGCGGCACCCGAGGATGGATAGGGCAACGGGCCGGCGCTCGCGCACCTCCGCGTGACCCGCGCACTGACATAGTGCCTCGCGGTCAGCCGTCAGCAGAAGCACTTGCTCCTCCGGCTGCCCCGGGCCGGCCGGGCCCACCGCGAGGGCTCCGAAGGGCCTCTCTGTGCTCCTCTGAGCTCTCGAGGCTTGAGCCTGAAGCCCTCGCCTGCTTGGGCCGGGCTGGTCAGTGTGCACGGACCTGAGGCTCCTAGATGCACAAAGGCCACCGTGGCACACGCCGTGTGGGTCATCGCCCCGCTCACCTGGCAACCGCATGGCCTGCGGCTGAGTGTCACAGTCCTCACCCATTTGTCTATGAGCCTGATAAATTGCAAATCAACTGACCTCATGGAAGGACACAGGAGTGGGTAGCCCTCACCTCGGCTCACGGCAGCCGGGCACCGCTCCAGGCTCGAACCATGCCACCTCCTGCTTGAACCACCACCATTCGGCACCTTCTCGACCAGACTCTCCGACTCTGTCCTTCCCTCTCTGCTCCACTGGCCCTTGCCCTCACTGCAGCCTGCAGCATTCTTCTGCAAGTGCAGGTCTCTCTCCCACTGAAAGCCTTCGAGGCCTCGGATCACAGCAAGGCTAAGCCCACGGGCAGGAGGCCCTCCCTCAAGAAGCCAGCTGAGCGGTGGACAGGTCCTGGGCGGGCTGAGGCCGCCTTGCTCTGACTGTGAGCACAGAGATCCCGGGAGAGCCCCGTCAGTCCCCTTTGGAGGACTCGGAGGTTCTCACTGGCTGAGAAGGGCCACCATCAGGAACAGTGATTTTTTTCCCCTGGAAAATCTTATTTGGGCCTGAGAGGGCGCTCACTGAACACCAGTTTGGAAAAGCCTGGGGTGGCCCGTCACCTCGGACACAAGGTCCACTCCAGAGCCCGCCCTGCGCCGTGGGACAGTGGGCAGAGCCAGCTGCTGGGGCTGCGTGCGCCCCCACACACGAGGGGGCTGACGCTTTTGATCAAGTTCAAATGTCAGACTTAGAGGCAAATGTTAACCAGTATTTCTCACAAAACAGGGCATGCCTCATCCCAGTGAGACGACGCCCTTGGGACACAAACTCACTGACCTTCTCCACAAGCTTCACACAGGCCTGGCAGTCAGCTCTGCCGCCCGGGCAGCCCCGGAGAGCCGGACAGGGTGCTGCACCTGGAGGCAGGCGGGCGGGCGCAGCCCAGGCAGCTGAAGGCAGCGCCCGCAGTTTCACCTTGCCAGGCCCGGGCCAAGGGGACATCTGCTCACCAAGCCAGAGGGAGGACGCGCTCACCCCTCGGTGTGGGTCTGTCACCTGGGCTCGTCCCAGGGCAGGAGATGCAGCCACAGGCCTTGCTCTCGGAGTCACTGCCCGTGTCCTCCTCTGTCCATTAGGCCACGCAGGTGGCCCACGTGACTGAGAGCCCCAGGAAGGGAACCCGGGCCTACCCAGAGGGCTGCGGCTCCCCCGGGGCTGCCAGGGCCACCAGGGCTGCACGCACCTCCTCTGCCCGGGCTGGGGGCAGCAGGCAGCCCTGGATGAGGGCCAGGGCGGCCGCCTCCGTCAGGCTGCTGAAGTGCTCGGAGGTTCTGATGGGGAGGTGCCCAGCCAGCTCGCAGAGGGCCACGTTGAAGGCGTTACCTTCCTTCACCCCGAAGCTGGACTTCCGCGCCCAGAGGATCACCCGGACCCCCGTGAGCTCGGAGGAAGGGGATGTCTTTCCAGGCGGGGCGCCCCGGGTGACGAACAGGTTGTGGGCGATCTCGTGGTCGCTCAGGTAGTCGGTGGCGCGACACACTCTGTTGGCCAAGGCTTCCAGGTCCGGGCCCGGCCCGCTGACGTAGAAGAGGAAGCCGGGGGCCGGGAGGCCCTGGAGCAGATGCAGGTGCCCCCCCGGGTCCAGGGGTTCGCTCGGTGCGCCCTCCACGGGCAGCCTGTGGGCCAGGTAGTAGCCATGCAGGTGGAGGTGGTTCACGGAGGCCAGGCCCCCCAGGCTGTTGAACCCCACTCGGAAGCCCGGGTGTGCACTCAGCAGCACGGCCTCAAGGCCGGCCTGTAGCGCGGCCGGCCGCAGGCGCTGGGGGAGCCCCCGGGCGGGCTCGGGCACCAGCAGCACGTGGCCCCACTCCAAGGGGCTGACGTTGATCACCACGAGGACGCCCTCCCGCTGGGCGGGGCCGGGCTGCCGGCGCAGACGGAAGAGGACTTCTCCGGGCCGGACCTTGTTGAAGTTGAACTGCTCAGGGTCAAACGCCTGCCGCACACTGCGGATGTCCTGCGGGCGCCTCCTCTGCACACCCCGCTCCACGTTCAGCTGAGCCACCAGCCCCGCCGCACCCGGGAGGGCTCGGGTCTGCAGGTCCCCCAGGCGGTAGCGGAACAAGCCCAGCTCCATCCGCTGCCTCCAGGCGGAGCGTAGTGTGGCGTCAAAGCGAGATGAGGGTGGTGGGCCCGGGGTGCTGGGCCACTGCACCCCAGCGGCCAGGAGTTCCTTTTGCTCGTAGACAAAATCCGGAACGCCCCACCCTTCCCAGTCTGTGGGGTCTGGAGGGAGCAAGTAGGGGGCTTCGCTGGACTCCTGCGCAGTAGCCATGGGCTCACCTGAAATACCTGTAAGGTGGAAAACAGCTGACGCTGCCCACTTCCGTGCACAGCCCGGCTCTGTGTTTCCCAGCGACCTGTACTCGCGTTCTGACGGCAGGAGCAGAGCGTGCACTCGGTGAGGTGGTTTGGAACACACATCGCCCACGACTCCACTGCAGCTTATATTCCTGCTGATCTGAAATGCACATTTTTTTCCTTCCTAACTTTTTCAGGGGTAAAAAATAAACACCACCTTTACCCCACTGCATGGAAGGGAGAATTACAAGGCATACTTAGCCTGATTTCCATTTATAAATGGATCTTGCTTTTTTTAAAACACGCTTTCAAGCCCACACAGCCGGATGTTGCCGGTCTCGCACTGCCTTACTGTGAGCGTGCTGGGTACGGGTCTCTGCAGACACGTCTGTATTCTCCTTCAAAATAAAACTGCAGCAAGTGCCTCCCTGGTGGCACAGCGGGTTAAGCAATACCCTATGAAGCGGACCGCAGCCACTGCAGCATGAGTTCGATCCCTGCTGCTGGCCGGGGAGGGGACCCACATGGCACAGCAGACCTCTCCTGCCTCCCCGCTGCTCCCCTCAGCAGTGTATTTCAGTGGGTCTGCCTGTTCTGCTCCCCACTCTGTCTCTGGTGGATCCTCTCACCCCCACACCTCTGGCCTGTACCCCAGTTCTTGTATAGATAATAAATAAATCTTTAAAAAAAAAATAAAGCGTAGCAGCTCTGGGCTAGGTGTGCCTGTGAACCTGCCCTCCGGGCAGCTGAAGGGCCCAGTGCATGGAGCGGCAGGTCTTGGTGCCCGTGCCCATGCGGACAGCTTTCGCTGGCCAGTGGGCATTCCAAACAGCCAGCGGCAGAACCCTGGCCTGAGGCCGGCTCAGGGTGTATGGGGTGCCAGGCCAGTCCTGGGAGGAGTCAGGGCCTGCTTTCCGTCACTGGGCTCCCGAGGCCGTGGGCCGGGTGTGTGCGGGGGCCGCTGGCCAGAGGGGCTACAGGAGGAGCTTACCGC
The DNA here is from genome assembly GCA_019455555.1 of Galemys pyrenaicus. NCBI lineage: Eukaryota > Metazoa > Chordata > Mammalia > Eulipotyphla > Talpidae > Galemys > Galemys pyrenaicus. Next base: position 10,162,890 of record JAGFMF010011680.1, on the reverse strand, counting down.
AGCAGAGTGGGCTCGGTCCGAGTCTGGCTTCCCGCAGCTCTGCTGGTCCAGAAGCATCATGTTAATAAACCAAAAGGAACTTAAAGAGGGCCTCCCTGGTGGCGCAGTGGGTTAAGCAATGCACTAGGAAGCAAACCGCAGCCACTGCAGCACAAGTTTGATCCCTGCTGCTGGCCAGGGAGGGGACCCACATGGCACAGCAGACCTCTCCTGCCTCGCCCGCTGCTCCCCTCAGCAGTGTGCTTCAGTTGATCTGCCTGTTCTGCTCCCCGCTCTCTGTGGTGAATCCTCTCACCCCTCCCCCCACACCTCTGGCCTGTACCCCAGTGCTTGTATGCATAAATAAATAAATCTTTAAAAAAAAAATAGTTTAAAAAAAAAAGGAACTTAAAGAGAGAGAAGTTGACGTATCAGAATTCGGCTGTTTAACAGGGACAGTTTCAGCTTTGGTTCTGTGAGATGAACAAGTGAAGAGGCGCGTGCCCGCTCACCAGCGAGAGAGCAGCTGGTGTGGCGCAGAGGGTGCGCTTACGCGAGCTATTTTTCACAACAGAAAAAACTGAGATGGTCAGTTTTGAGATATTTTACTACAATTTAAAAACTTTTAAGGGCCTCCCTGGTGGTGCAAGGAGTTGAGCACCGTGCTGTGGGGCTTCCATAGCCACCGCAGCGCAAGTTCGATCCCCGGCCAGGGAGGGAACCCACATGCACAGCAGACCTCTCCTGCCTCCCACTGCTCCCCTCAGCAGTGTGTTTCAGTCGATCTGCCTGTTCTGCTCCCCGCTCTGTCTCTGGTGAGTCCTCTCACCCCTGTACTTCTGGCCTGCACCCCAGCTCTTGTGTGCATAAATAAATCTTAAAAAAAAAAAAAAGACACGACATAATAAAACAATGTCTAAACTAAAAAAAAAAAAGAAAATTAAAATAAAGTAAGTAAAAGACTTTAACAGTGCGACAGTTTGCTGTGCGCTGAGTGAGACACTCGCTCTCACCCCACAGGGCTCCGCCCACCCGTGCCCGCTCCCCAAGCTGGGGGTGCCTTTCTGTGCGCCAAGCCATGTTCAGCTGAGCCACGGGACCCAAGTACTTGTGAAGTAACCTGTGGGCGTGAGCTGGCAAGATCAGAGCGGCATCTAAGTCCTTGTCTTGGGGAACCTCCACCTGCAGCGCAGTCAGAGGACAAGCGAACGGAGCGAGCCAGGTGCCCACATGAGCCCCAGCAGGGGAGTGACCATGTGGCACGAGAGGTCACTTCTGCATTGTGGCCCAGAGCTTGGGTTTTACCCCAGGCAGGAGAGGTCTGCTGCGCCACGTGGGTCCCCTCCCCGGCCAGCAGGGATCGAACTCGCGCTGCAGTGGCTGAGTTTTGCTTCATAGTGCGGTGCTTAACCCACTGCGCCACCAGGGAGGCCCCTTCACCCCATTGTTGTAGCACATCCCTGGTGGATAAATCTCCGTAACTGCCGTGTGGAAGCAAAGGAGGGACCATCTAGGAGGCCTTGCTGGGGCCAGATGAGGCACGCAGGCAGCTGACGGTGACTGCGCTGGAGCCGCGAGGACGTGACCCTGAAGCGGACTCGCTGCCACCGCGCTACCAGGGCAGGAGGAGTGCGAGAGGCTGGGCGCGGCCAGCCATAGGGACTGGGTGCCCCGCAGCATGGACAGACATGGAGACGCTGGGGGCGGGCTGAGGACAGCCCACAGGGGGAAGGGGCGGTTCAACTTTGAGGACTGAGGTGGACACACAGCCTGGGCGCCTGAGGAGGGCCGTGGTGCAGGCCTGGGCAGTCCAACCTGGGGCTGAAAGTCAGGTCTGCCAGACGCAAAGGGGGAGTAAGATTCATGCCAGCGAGCAGGACCACGAGGACACCGAAAACCCAAGGGCAGCAGTAAGGTCGCAGCAAGCGGCAGACCCAACAGAAGGTGGCCTGGCCGCTTTTACAGTGAAGTGGACAGACACCCCCGAGGACGGCTAAGTCAGCAGGGACCACCTGACAGCACCAAGGCCCGACGGGAAACCACGAGCAGAGGAACAGGAGGGCCCCGTCCCTCTCCGGGGGTGGTGTCATCGGGGAGGAAGGGCAGAGACTAGGTCTGGAAGCTGCCAAGGGCTCTGGTCCCGGCCTGACCACACCTGGCCCATGCACACCTCCCACGGCAGGCTGCCCCTACTCCAGCCCCCCACTCTTGATAAACTGCTGCCCTGAGGGCAGATCAAACAAGACAACCTCGCTTGGCCATTCTATCCTGCATCCCAAGGAACACAGGAAGGAGGAAATAATATTTCAAGCAGAGGAAAAAAGCCTTGGAAAACAAAACTTGGGATTCACAAATACAAGAATTGCTACTTTGACTGACCAGGGAAGAGACCTGTAACTTCTAACCAAGAACCAGAAGACACAGTGTCAAGACCAGCAGCAGCAGCGGCTCGGGAGCCATTAGCTCCGCTGTAGCAGGGGCCCATGCGGGAGGGACGGCGCTCCCCAGTCACCGGCCGCTCTCGGCCACCGCGCTGGGAACACCCTTCTCGCGGCTGGTCAGCAGAAGCCCCCTCTGCGCAGCATCTACCGGAAGCACAGTCAGAGGCGACCAGAGGGTGCTCAGTGAACAAGGGTCAGAGCCAAGTGTGGGCAGCTGGGCCTGGGTCACCCCAGTGCCCATGGCCCCCAACAGCCACACTCAAGACACAGCTGCCCCGGCGGCCTGGTCAGCACACCCACTCCTCAGTCTAGCCCATGAGAAACGCTGACCGCTTCCTGGGCCTTGCCTGCGGCGTGCTAACTGAAGACCGGCCCTTCCCCGGACAGAGGAACCACTGTCAAAAACGGCTGGGTTGGGGGGACTCCACGCCCATCACTATGACCAGGGTTCCATCCCCACTGCTCGTAGCCCCCATGCAGCGGGTGCACGACGTTGGGACTCACGCGTTGAAGTCTCACCTGCCGCTCTCAGACCAGCACCCCGTCCCCGAGCGCTCGGAACACCGTCGCTGGGCAGACACCCCACGGCCGCCACACACCGTGCCCTCGAGGTCCAGGCTCCCCTGCTCCTCAAGGGTCAACAGCTCTGCCGGACAGACACAGGGACAGTGTGACGCCCGCTGTCAGGGAGAAGCCTGCAAAAGTAAGGCCCGTTCCTGACTCTCGCCCAGGGAGTGGGGAAGGCTCCCCCAAGGATAAGCGGGAAAAGGCACGGAGACCCCGAATGACTGGAACAGGGCAGAGGCCAAAGCCAGAGCCCACGCGGCCAGGACCGGGTTTTAGCCATTTGGTGATTTTTGAACGGACTGACAAGCTCGAATTCAGGCTTTGTCAAGAATCAACCCCTGCAAGCTGCGTTCGTCAAGCACACTCAACCGAGCTTAAAATCCAACCAGCCCACCTCCACGCCTCTGCGGCTGGGAGCCCTGTCCCGGGTGGTGCATGCACGCGGGCAACAGTCACCGGAGCCGCTCTGCGCAGCGCTGTCCGGGGCGAGGGGACAGGGCGGGCGGCTGGGCCTCAGTCCCCGCGAGGCGGCCGGGCGTGGGGCGGCGCGGGCTGCGGATGCCGGGGAAGCGAGGGCAGGGTGGGAGCCAGGGAAGAGCCGCGGCGGCCCGAGCCTGGAGCCCCTCTACTCCCCGTTTGCGAAGACGGACCCTCCCGGGCAGGGCGCTCGTAAGAGGTGGGCCTGAGCCGGCGGCGTGCGCTGGGCGGGACGCGGGGTCCCGCTCCGGAAGGCGGCCCCGGCCACGCAGCGAGTCTCGAGGCTGCCGGGCAGCCTGACTCCGAGGCTGACTTCCGTGGCCGGTACCCCCAGCCCGCCGCCGCGAGGGGCAGGTAGCACCAGCGCGCGCACGCCGCACCTGTGCCCTCAGCGTCCGCGCGGGCGGCCCACGCATGCGCGGTCGCGGCGCACGCCGGCGCGGCCCCGCCCGCCCAGGAGGCGGGGCCTCGGGCCCGGGCCCCCGCCCCGCCCCGCCCCCAGCCGCCGCCCCGCCCTCAGCCGCCGAGGGCCCAGCCCCGAGCCCGCGGGCGGAGCCGGCCGGGGAGCGCCTGGGCGCAGGCGGGCGGGGCGGGGCGGGGGCCGCCGCGGTTGCCGCGGGGACGGGGCGGGGACGCGGCCCGAGGCGGAAGTGAGACCCGGGCCGGCGTCCAGGGCTGGCGGAGCGCGGGGCGCGGCGCGACGATGGGGGGCTCGGGCAGTCGCCTGTCCAAGGAGCTGCTGGCCGAGTACCAGGTGCGCGGGGCAGCGCGGGCGCGGGCGCGCTCGGGGCGGGCGGCGCGGCGGGCGCGGCCTCCCGGCCCCGCTGACCCCGGCCCTTCGCCTTGCAGGACTTGACGTTCCTGACCAAGCAGGAGATCCTGCTGTGAGTGCTGCCCAGCCGCCCTCCGGCCGCCGCTCGGCTCCGGACTCCCCTCGCAGGCCCTGCCAAAGTGGGGCGCCCCTCACCCCTGCGCCCCGCTGGCTGCTGCAGAACCGAACTTCCTGCCCCGGCCCGCGGGCCTGGGCCTCTGTGCCCCTGGGCTGCTGGCGGACCCGGGGCGGCCTCGGGAGCCCGGCGCCTTCCGCATCTTGGCGAGCAGCACCGCAACCGTTAACGCTTCCGAGCGCTTTCGGGGCTGTGCTGCGCGGCTGTGTACAGGGGGGCTCAGGGGTCTGCCCTAGCTTTGGGGAGCCAGCGGGATGCCATGACCTGGGAAGGCTGTGGGGGCTCCAGTGCGCCCACAGGTGCCCTCCTTCTTCAGAGCCCACCGCAGGTTTTGTGAGCTGCTTCCACCGGAGCACCGGGGCGTGGAGGAGTCGCTGCGGGTGCGGGTGTCCCTGGAGCAGGTCCTGGGCCTTCCGGAGCTCAAGGTGCGCCCGCCGCCTCTGCTGCCCGTGCTGCCCGTCCTGGGATCCTGTGGTCACTGGTCGTTCCGGCCTTCCTGTTTTGCCCTGCTCTCCTGCGGGCAAGGGCCTTGCCCAGTCACCCGCGCTGGTGTCAGAAGGGCATTTTCACACGCGATTCCGGGTAGGGCTTGGTGGCTCGAAGCAGCTTTGTCCTTCAGGGAGGTAGCTTGTCGGAGGTTGAGGCTCGGCGCCTCTGAGCACGTCTGTTCGAAGAGTCTAAGCTGGGGCCTGGAGTGGTGAGCGCAGTTAAGTGCCTTTGCAGATGGCCAGCTTCCTGTCCTCCCCGGGCTGACATCGCTGTCCCTCTGCCCTCCACGCTGGCCCCAGGCGCTGGCCGAGCCCGAGGTGTGGGTGTGGACCCCCCTCCGGCCTGGGCCTTCACGGAGCCTATCCCCGCAGGCCAACCCCTTCAGGGAGCGCATCTGCAGGGTCTTCTCCACGTCCCCCACCAGGGACAGCCTGAGCTTCGAGGACCTTCTGGACCTCCTCAGTGTGTTCAGCGACACCGCCACCCCGGACGTCAAGTCCCACTATGCCTTCCGCATCTTCGGTGAGGACGGGGAGCCTGGGGGCGGGTGGGGCCGCCTGCCCGCCCAGCCGCCCTGGGGTGCTGCTTGGCGCACCCCGTCTCCATCACGCTGGCCCCCGTGACTGCTCCAGACTTCGACGACGACGGCACCCTGAACAGAGAGGACCTGAGCCGGCTGGTGAACTGCCTGACCGGGGAGGGCGAGGACACACAGCTCAGTGCCCCCGAGATGAAGCAGCTGGTGGACAACGTGAGCAGCGGGCGGGGGCAGGGGTGTGGCGGGGTGCCGGCTGGGGCCCTGCCTGAGGCGCTCCCTTTCCAGATCCTGGAGGAGTCGGACATTGACAGGGACGGGACCATCAACCTCTCCGAGTTCCAGCACGTCATCTCCCGGTCGCCGGACTTTGCCAGGTGGGCGCCCCGCCCTTGCCGAGCCCCGTTGCGCCCCGCTGCCGCCGCCTCCACGTCTGCGTCCAGGAGTTCATGCTGGGAGGGGCCTGTGGGGGCGGGGGCGGGGCTCGGCTCAGTCCAGCTCCCTCTGGCCTGCTGCAGCTCCTTCAAGATCGTCCTGTGACCACAGCCAGCCGGCCCAGCGCCAGGGAGCCCGTGGGAGCCCCACCCGGAGCCGGCCAGCCGGAGCCGGCGCTGCGTCTGCCGGGCAGGGGCCGCTGCGGGGCCTGTCCCGCGCGGCCGTGGTCGTGTCTGTCAGTAATAAAGGCCTGGACTTGGTGTGTGCGACCGACGCTGCGTGGGCCGCGGGAGCTAAGGGCGCGGCAGACGCCACCTGCCTGGCCGGGAGCCCTCGGGCAGCCTGGCCGCGGGTGCCTGGCCAGTGGTGGGCGCGGGCACCGACGCCAGAAGGAAAAGCCAGTTTCATTACATTTTGAAGCAGTGACTTTAAGCTGGCAGAACCAACTGCCTGTCCCTGGAGCCCACCCTGGGCTGAGGGGGGCGGCCAAGGGGGTGCTCTGGCCGGCCCCTGCGCTCAGGGCCACTGCCGGAAGGGGCTGCTCGGAGGCAAGCTGGCCCCCCAGCCCTTGGGAGCGGGGCTCGGACCCTCTAGAGCGCAGATCTAGACCAGCCTCAGAAAGCAGCAGTCCTTGGGGGCAGGGCCATGACTCATTTATTTAGAAAAAAAAGTAAAGTGCATTTTATTAAAAAAAATATAAAACCCATGAACTCAGTGCTCAGCCCCGGGCAGTGTATCTCCTAGGGCAGACAGGTGTGGTGCCTGGGCCCAGGTAGGGGCGGGGGGCGTCGGGCCTGGGCTGGGCGCAGGAGGGCGGGACTGTGTCTTCCCTGAACCATGAGGACCCAGAGGCGGTCACCCCGGGCCCACGGTGACTGCAGTGTCTGCACCTGGCACGGGTCAGAGACGTCCAGGAGGTAGGTTGGAGCCCAGGGCCTGGCGGGCTTCTGGCGAGAGCTGCCTGCCAACCTCGTCCTCTGGTCCCTGAGGTGATGGCAGCGGCCACCGCCAGGAGGCCAGGCGGGCCCCGCCCCCTGGAGGTCGGCTGGAGCAGGCTCAGCGCGGAGGGCCTCAGCCTCCCCATGCACGGGCCTGAGGCCTGGCCGGGTGCCAACCCAGAGGCCTCTGCCACGGCCGGCCCCGCGCTCTGCTCTCGCTGTCCTCTGCCTTCACAGCTGCAGCACGGGGCTGGGCCCGCCGGGGTGCGGCGGGCACCATCTCCGCCAGGGCCTGGGCTGTCCGGGCCGGCGGGAGCCCGGCTGCTCAAGTGCGGACCGGCGCTGTCACCCCCGGGCCGAGCGCAGCTGAGCTTCGTGCTCAGGCCCGCGGCCAGGGCGGCTGCCTCGTCCGGCTCACACCACAGAGTCCCGGATCTCCGAGCCGAGCCGCACCCGCGGCCGGGGGCACACCGGCGACACCTCCACGAAGCTGTCCTGCAGGCTGAGCGGCCTCTTCTCGGACTCAGTGATGAGCCGGGGCCCGGGGGAGCTGTCTGACAGGGCCTGGTAGCCCCGGTGGTCGAGCGGGGTGCCTGGGGGGCCCACGCCGTTGAGCGGCCGGGTCTCGGGGGGCAGCGCCGTGGGGCGGGGCTTGGGGTGCACGCTGGCACACTCGCCCTGCTTCAGGAAGACTTTCATGCCGCCCCGGTGCCGGTAGAGCAGGAACAGGAGGAGCAGCGCCACGGCGAAGGCGAAGAGCGTGCACATCACCAGGAACTCGGTCCAGTAGGACCTGCCCGCCCCCCAGCTGGCGTGGCCGGCGGCCGGGGCGCTCACCCGTGACGTGCTAATGATGCTCAGGTCCCCGTCCCTGCCGTGGCCGTGGTCGGCTGCCACGTCCTCCACCAACGGACAGTAGCTGGCCACCAGCTGCTGGACGCCCTTCTCCAGCGACCAGCACTGGAACACCCCCAGCTCGTGCTGGCCGCCCACCAGCAGCAGGTCCCCGGTGGGCAGCATGTGGCGGGCGGCCGAGTCGTTGACCGGGGCCCCGTTGTGCAGCCAGAGCCGCCTGGCCAGGCTGGAGAGGAGGGGGCAGGCCAGCGTGTTCACCGTGTGGGGCTGGAAGTAGACTCGCTCGCACGACTCCTCGCCTGCCAGCAGGAGGGACGGGTGAGGGGCGCTGTCCCTGCGCCCCGCTCGCCCGCATTCCCCAGCCTGGTCCTGGGGCCGTGATGGGGCGCCGTTGCGCCCAGGGCCCTGCTTGTTGCTGGAGGGGTGGGGTGTGAGGGAAGGTGCCGCCACCCCAGGGCCCGCCTGGCCCCACGTCTCCTCACCCTTCTTTGCCTTCCGAGACGAGGGCCTGGTCGCGTTGCAGAGGTTCCTGGTGTTGGCGCCTTTGATGTCCTGGATCCACGGCCTGCGGGCCAGAGAGCCTGCGATGGGCCTGGAGCCCCCGTGGACCCAGCTCCCCCCACAGTGCTGACTGACCAGCCCCGCCCCACGGGGTAACACCTCCTTTCTGTGCAACATTTACTTCAAACAACAGCCACTACAGAACTTCCCTGAAAACAAAGCCAGGGTGAGCCCCAGGGAGAGCGTGGAAGGCCTGAGGCCCTCCGTGCCTGTCCTGAGGGAAGCAGTCAGCGCCTCCCGAGTAAGACAGCAACAGAGGCCAGCCAGACGCGAGCAGGCGCGAGGGCCCCAGGGCCGTCACCAGCTGCCCTGGGGGGGCCTGCAGGGGGCGCACGTGACTGAGCAGCGCGGCCTCTGGGGGAGCCAGGAGCCGGGACAGGCCCCGCAGGAGTCGAGGTGCTTGTGCGTTTCCCCCTCACGCCGCAGCGGCACGGGGGGCACGTGCGGCCACGGCAACGCTCGGCGGCGGGACTGGGGGGTCCCAGCCTGGCGCTTGCCTCGGTTTACTCCAGAACCCGACCAGCAGATCCAAAAGCCACCGTGTGCCCTGCAGCACGGCCGTGGCCAATCCCGCGCCACCCGAGGCCCGGCTGCGCAGAAGGCGGGCTGTGTGCCGTCTGGAGCGTGTCTGAGTCGGCCGTGGACACCACGCTGGCACGGCACGGCGAGGCCGCGGGGCACAAGGAGCGGGCAGGCGAGTACCAGGGGCCGCGGCGGGCGGGCGGGCGGGCGGGCCCCTCACCTGGGGGCCGTCTCGGGCCGGCGGAGGCTGACGGGCCTGCAGCCAGAGCCGTCCCACGCGCAGTAGGGGTCCCGGGCCAGCAGGCAGTCCCCGCAGCTCCGGTACAGGCCGCAGTTGGCCACAGGCACCTGGACGACGCTCGAGTGGGACGTGGCGTACAGCAGCCCCTGCAGGGCCGGACACGGTGAGCGGGTGAGGGGCTGCAGCGGGGCCGCGCCAGGGGCTCCCACTCCTGGCCCCCACCCCATCTGAGCCCTGCTGTGACCCTCCCGTCCCGCCGCAGCAAGGGAGGCGCGTGGGTGCTGCCAGCCGGGCCCGCGGCCTGCTCACCTTCTGCGTGTCCAGCAGCAGGCTGAGCACCGGCTGCCCCTCGGGGAAGACCTGCAGCTGCTCGATGACGTGCACGTGTGCGTCCGCGACCACCGCCTTGTGCAGCCAGCCGTCACCTGCAGCGGGGACAGCGCTCAGGGCTGCCGGCCACTGGCCCGCCACGCCCCGCCCGGGCCCTGCCGCCAGGTCCCTCACCGGTGCCCAGGAAGAGGACGTCGTAGGTACGCTGCAGGCCGGGGACGCGGTGGACGGCCACCCGCTGGTAGCGGGCCTGCGGCTGCAGCAGCACCATCCGGCTGCGCACCTGCCCGTCCATCAGGAAGTGGTCCTTGAGAAAGTTGAGCACCCGGTCGGGGAGCTGCAGGGATGAGTGGATCCTCTTCTCGCGGGCGCTGTTGGTGATGCACTGCAGGGGAAGCACGCGTGAGGCCGTGGGCACCCAGGCCGGCCCGGAGTCCCCTGTGGAAGGCCAGGACAGGCCTCGGCCTGAGCCTCCGAGGGGCCGAGCTGAGGGGCGCCCAAGGTCCAGCAGTTTCCTTGCGTGCCTCTCCCTGCCTGCCACTCCCAGCGCCCCTCCACGCGCCCCAAAGAGCCGGGCCGCTCTCTGCTCCTAGGCGTCTGCGGGGCTCAGGGAGGCCGGGCTGGTGCGGGGCAGGAGGGGCCTCGGAGAGCCACCCACCCAGCAGGCGCAGGGCTGGTGCGAACGCCTGGGGGCAGGGCTGTGCTCCAGCTGGGGTGTGTGGGAGGCACCAGGGTCCCTCTCGCCCCCCTCCGCTCCTTCCTGCCCCTCCTGCTGCTTCCTGGGCTGCCCCCGCAGCGCCCGCTGGCACTAGCCCCCTCTCAAGGTCGACTCCGGCTGCGGAACAGGAGAGAAGACGGACTGTCCACCACAGCCAGGCCCTTCAGTTCCCCTAGCTGAGGCCTGTGCAGCCCCGGGGTGGGGGGGACCCCACCCGGACTGAGTGCCCAGCTGGACACTGCCCTCCCAGGGACAGGCCTGAAGGCCTCTGATGACTCTAAGGGGCGAAGTGACTCCGCCCAGGGCCCGGGTCCCAGTGCCCGCCGGGCGCGGGGAGCAGACGCACCGCGCCGGGCCGGGGCGAGGGCACGGAGCTCGTCACCGTGTACCACTGCTGCGTCTCGCGGTTCACCTCCTTGTACAGGCCGTCGAAGGCCCTCTGCACGTCCTGCATGGTGAAGACGCAGACGGCAGAGCCCTCGGTGGCGCCCCTGTGCCTGCGGAGGCGAGGATGCTGAGCCGGGCGGCGGAAGTGGCCAGCGGGCCCGCCCCCCGCCCCGCCCCGGCCCCTCTCGGCCGCCGGGTGCCGGACCTACCACTGCGAGGTGAAGACGCCGTAGAAGAGGGTGTCGCGCCAGCCCTGGGAGCCGGGGCTGAGCGTGAAGACGTCCTGCAGCACGTTGAAGGGGAAGCCGTCCTCCGGCCGCGAGCACAGCAGCTGGGCCTTCAGGAAGGTTGTCCAGCGCTGCTGCAGCACCCGCTCGCCGCCCTCGTCGCCCTGTGGGACAGCGCGGGCTCAGGCAGGTCTGCGGGCCTCGCGGACCCACGGCCACGGCCACCACGGACGCCGCTTTACGCGGCTGCAGACTCACGGCAGCGCAGCCCGTGCCGCCGCCGCTAGGGGGCGTCCTCGAAGCGCGCCGGGGCCGGGCCTGACCCAGAGCGAGGTGTGGGGGCCGGCCTGGTGCCACCCCCGGCCTAGGAGCAGAGCGCGAACCCGCGGCCCCCTCCCGGCCCGGCCCGCTCTGATCTCTGCGCTCCACTCTTTACTGGTGGTTTTGTGGGCATTCTGCTAAGTTTCCATGAGACACAGCGACGAGCGGCCGTGAAAGGAGGACGGCCACTGGCCAGCGGCCGCCGCGGGGCCCCGGGGCGCCTGGTCGGGCCGCGCACCTTGCAGACGCGCGCAACGCGGGGCACGATGGTGTTCTCGAAGAACTCGAACTCCTGGCCCGTCTCGCTGAAGAAGAAGTAGATCTTGTCGTCGTCCCCCTGCGGGCTGCCCACGCTCTCGGGGATGAAGGCTGAGGCCACGAAGGCGGGGTCTGGGGGCCGGTGGGGGTGCACAGTCAGCCCAGGGCCCAGACGCGAGAGGATCCTGGCCCCTCCCCGCTGCTGGATGGCGCTCGCAGGCAGGCAGCGTGAGGGCGTGCTGGCGCACGGGTGGGCGCGAGGGTGTGCTGGCGCGCGCACGGGGGCGGGGGCTCCACCTTGCAGCCAGTTGAGGGAGCTCTCGGTCTTGGTGGGCCGGGCGCTCTGGCTCCGGGAGATGGCCGGGTCATTCCCCTGGAAGCTGCTGACTGTCCCAGTGTACAGCTCGCCATCTGCCGGGAGAACGTTCCCATGGGAATGGCCCTCGGCCCCGCCCCCTCTTCCAGCTCAGGCCCAGGGTGACCTCGGGCCGCCATCTCCCCTGCGGAGGGCAGAGGAGGGAGTGGGAACTGGGAGAAGCCCCAGCCAGGGCGCCTAGGTCACTGGCGCACGCCTGGGAATGGGCGCAGGCCTCAGGGAGCCCCCCCTCCGCCCAGCACTCACCAACCACCAGGGCCGTGGACTTGAAGTTGGGGTCGAAGGGACAGCGGCCCTTGCCATCCTCCAGAAGCGCCCTCCCGGCCTTATCCCGGGCCAGAGTGAAGTTCGCCAGGTCCTGCAGGGGAGTGGGCAGTGAGCCAGAGAATGGGCCCTGGCGGGCAGCTCTGGGTGTGTCTGGGGGGCCAGGCCACCGTCCCCGCCCCAGCACCCTGGGCACCAGGGCTGGCGGTTCCCAGTGCGGTCACCACCGCGGGCCCAGGCCCAGGAGAGGCTGGGAAGGACCGCTGAGCTCTGCTGGGGGCAGAAGGCCAGGGGGCGCTGTTGAGCACGGGGAGTAGAGCAGCCGCCGGCCCAGGTGGGGGCCTCCAGCGACAAGGGGCCTGACCCAGACCTCCGACCCCAGGGGTGCAGGGACTCACGACGTAGGCGCACAGGGGGCTGAAGGCCGCGGTGCCGCAGGTGAGCAGGTGGCTGCTGTTGAGCGGCAGGAGGATCTTGATGTAGTTCTGACAGTCCCGCTGCGAGGGAAGCGGGCGGTCGGCGAGCCAGCCAGCGGGCAGCGCCCAGCCCTGTCCACACCCGGGGCCCTGGCCGAGGCCGAGGACGGGCCTCGGCCAGCTCTGGGTTCAGCAAGCCCAGAACCCCGCCCTCCTGGGCTGCCCGCAGAACTCCATGAACACGCAGGGCCTCCCAGCCTGCTGGGGAGGAAGCCGGCGCCCGGAGCAGCCAGACTGGCCCCGTGCGGGCGCCTGAGCAGCCCGTGCTCCAAGTGCACTCCCCTCCGCGACGGAGACGCCACCTCCCCGAGGGCTGGGCCCGACCCCGCGGCCAGGAGCGGGAAGTCCCGGTGGCACGATCTTCAGAGCACACCGCGCTGCTGCCGCCGCCCCTCCCTGCATGGACGCCCTGGGCCTGAGCGCCAGCCCCACCACTCCCATGCCCCCCGAGGCCGTCCCCGCAGGGTGCCCAGGCAGCTGTCCCCAGCGGCTGCAGGGCTAGCCCAGTGCGAGCCGCGTAACGTCCCCGAAGGAGGCCAGGGCCGGGCCTGAGCCCGCGCGAGGCCGGTTCAGGGCCCTCTGTCCACTTCACTGCCACCGGCTGCACGCAGGACAAGGAGGCCTCTGGGAACGCCAGGGCGCCCCCAGGGTGGACCGGCCACTGCCAAGCCTGGTCCGTGGCACCACACAGGCACCGCCCTGCAGCTGGCTGGATGTGCCAGATGCCTCCCTCGTGTCCCTGGCAGCACACGGCCCCTGCAGCACGGCCACGGACAGGCGCGGTGTCCGCCGGGGACGAGGCGCCCGCAGAGCAGCCCCGGCATGTCGCAGAGTGCACGGGCCAGCGTGGGCCTAGCTCACCGCCGCGGCACAGCCGCCTCCCACCCAGCCAGCCGGCGCCCGCCAGCTCACCTGCGGGTCCTTGCCCTTGAAGCTGCACTGCTGCTTCCTCTCCGCGTCGGCGGGCCACGGCACCTGCAGACGAGCCGGTGGCGTTGCGCGGGCAGGGAGCAGCCCACCGCCCCAAGCCCTCCCGCCGTGTCCTCCTCGGACCCTGGGGTCGCGGCCCGCCCGGCTCCCTCACCTGCTGGTAGGCGCCCCCCGGCTGGAAGCTGCGGTCAGTGTCCAGGGCGAAGAGGGCCTCCCGGGCGCCCACGTACAGGGTGGCGCCATCTTTGCTCAGCAGAAGGGCTGTGTAGTTGGAGACGTTCGCAGCTTCAAACCTGAGGAACGGCCGCTCTTCAGAGCCTGGAGGACAAGGTGGACGTTACGGGGCCAGCCCTCCCCTGGGGAGCCCGGCATGGGCTGGGGTCAGCTGGCGGGAGCAGCATCCCGGGTCCTGGCGGGACGAGAGAAACGGACGCACGCAGCGAAGCAGGCCCGCAGCCCCGGGGCAGTCCCACTGACCGGCCGGAACCACCGAACGTCCACGCCTGGGAGCAGCGGAGGGAGGCCACGTGCCCGGCGCTGGGACGCGCGCGCTGAGGGCAGACGTGTGCCCGGAGCGCCAGGAAAGCGAGTGGTGCAGGAGGGTGACCGGCCCGGAGCACGTGCTGGACGCGAGCGACCCCCGATCGCGCTGGGACGCGAGCAGGCACCCCCTGTCCCACGCGCGGCAGCGGCACACACCGCTGTCCTCACCCCACACCACTGAGCCCCCAGGAGACGGACGCTGCCTCGCGGTCAGGGCTGTCGGCCTGGCCCTGACGCTGGAGGGCCGAGCGAGGGGCGGAGCCGCCCCCACAGCAGAGGGCACCCGAGGAGAATGACTCAGGAGTGCTCAGAGGTGGGTGCAGCTGGGTGAGCTCGGGTGTGTTGTTTTGACTCACAAAGGGAGAAAGCGCCTGGCGGAGGCGGGAGGTGAAGAGGGGTGGGCGTGGGGTGGGGGTCCTTCCTCTCGCAGCAGCCCAGCCTCCCAGCGCGCCCAGCGCGGACGGGCCTGCGGCTCCAGAGGTCCCTTGGGCCGGGCCGGGGCTGGGCCGGGCTGGGGCTGCTTCCCGCGTCTTTTCTAGATCTAAAAGCCAAGCCGCGCACCTGGACCCGGACTAAAGCTAAACATTTTAATGCCGTGGAGCAAGTGCTAAGAAAACAGCGACTCTTCACCGTCACTGAAGGGACACAGAGGTCGCAAAGTGCTAGGTGTGGACTGCAGAGAAGCGTGTGGTTTTGTGTTTTAGAAAAATATAAGCTTAGGAAAAAAATGCAAAAGGCTAAATCACAAACTGCTGAAAATGGGTTCTGGTGGGCCACAGGTCCCCTCCCCTCAGTCACGTGACCCTTTTGGCTTCTCCAAGCAGCAGGTGGGACTTGTGTGGCGTGAGAGAGCAGAGGGGAGAGAAGGGAGGAGAAGTAAACGTCTGTCCAGTGGGCCTGTGCCGAGTTGCTGATGGGCTTGGAGAGAAACCATCTTAAAAATCTGAAACAGCTGATAAGAAAGCCGAGAAGGGCAGGAAAACAGCAGCGGCCGCCCTGTCCAGGTCCAGTCGCGTCCCGGCCGCACATGGACAGGCAAAGCACAGCGTGCCCGGCGGGCTACCTACCCCCGGGCTGGCTCCACGAGGCAGGGAGGGGCAGAGAGAAGCGGTGAGACAGAGCAGCAGGTGCGGGTGGGCAGGAGAGGCCCTCTTCAGCCCCATGGCAGGGAGCAAGGAGACGCGTGGTCCCCTTTTACCGGCCACTGACGCCACGGGGACGCAGGTGCACTGGACCTGGGGTGCAGGCTGGCAGCCGGCAGGGAGCCGCGGGAGTCCTGGGGATCTGCCCGGGAGCCTGCCACCGGAGAAGCCCTGGGAGAGTCCCACCCGCCTGGAGCCCGCTCCCCACGCGCGCAGGGGCAGCCCCTCTGAACAGGAAGCCCAGTCAGCGGGACCCGTCGCCACTGCCCCTTTGCACGCTACGCACGGAGCCCCACGGACAGTCACGGACCAGCCCCCACCGGCCCCTGAACCCCCGGGCCAGCTCTGTGGCTGGTACTTGGCGCCGGGAGCGAGCGGCACTGAGCAGACAGCCCGACCTCTGTGCTCGGCCCAGGGCCCACGCCCCCGGGGCTGCCCAGCAGACAGCTCAGGCCCACGTGCTCGGTCCACTGTGAGGCCCAATGCGGTGGCCTGCAAAGCCCCACTTACATACGCCCCCCCAAAAAGACACGAGCTGGAGCGGGGGCGCGGGGGCTCGGAAGACATGAGCTGGAGCGGGGACGCTGGGGCTCCGAAGTCTCCTCCTCAGGTTTGCGCCTGCCGGCTGCCAAGCCAACAGGGCACAGGGAGCTCAGAAGAGGGGCGGGCGGCTGAGGCTGGGCACAGCCTGCAGCTCTACAGGCTCCTGCGGGTTCCCGAGAGCGGGTCTGGCCAGGCTGCGGGGCCGGCAGGAGCACGCGGTTCTGGCGGGCCGCAGGACACCTCACCGGGCCGTCCTGGGAGCCGAGCGCAGGGGCCACGGCCCCGGTCTCTTGCCCTCCGCACCCAGGGAACGTCCTAGAGGCAGGCCCTGGCCCCACTCGCCATGGCTGCGCTGCCGCACACCGTTCCCGCCCCGAGGACAGCAGCGGCTCGGCCTCAGCATCACCCAGACTCGGTGCGGCCCAGGTCACGGGCGCTGCAGGCGGGTCTGGGCCCAGCAGCGGGCACGGCCAGCACGGAGGGGCGGCTAGCCCGGGCGCCCCCAGCCCAGCTGACCAGGGGTCCGGACACGCCGTGGGTGCAGGCCTGACACCGGGCCTCCCCGGGGTGCTCCCTGGCGCTCCACCCTCAGCCTGTGGCCCCACGGTCGCTGGCCTCCCGGGCCCCTCTTGCCTGCGCGCAGGGGCGGGGCGGGGCCAAGAAGGCCGCAAGGCAGCCCGGTCAGACGCCGCCCGTGCTGCTGCCGGCGTGTGCCACGGGCGGCTTCTGCCTCGCCGTCCGACCTGTGAGATGGGCCGATAGCGTCTTGCCTCACCGGGCTGCCATGAGGAGGAGCGAGATTACGTGTGCAGATGGCAACGCGCTAAGAACGCACACTTACCGGGCCCTGCTCCGAGCGCCCGTGCACGCGGCCCATGCCAGCAGGGCGTCTGGCGCGCGGCCAGCCCCAGATCAAAGACAAACGCGCAGCCCGCGGGACGGTCCGGGCCGGCGAGCAGCGGCCTGGCCGCTCCGCTCCCCGCGTGGGCCCCAGAGCCTGCGGCCGGCCGGGCCGGCCTGCACGCGCGTCTGGGCCCTGCCAGGCCGCCCCTGCTGTGTGTGCTGGGAGAGGATATGGCTGCGGCTGCGCCCGCCCCGAGCCTGTGCCTTCTGCGGGCCCAGGTACAGCCACGCCCTGCCGGGCCACACGCTGGGTTCCGGGTGGACGAGCCCCCCGCGCCCTGGGCGCGTGGCTGTGGCTCCGGGCCGGCCGGCCTGGGTCTGGCCGCCGCCTTGGCCGGACCTGCCGAGCGCCCCAGAGCCTGGCTCCACACCCTGGCCCTGGCAGGGCGCTGGCAGGAAGTGAGGCGGGAGCAGCTCAGCCCCCAGCCTCACCTGCAGCCGCTCCCTTCCCTGTGACTCAGCCGGAAGCTTCGGCTCCCCGCCCCCCGCCCCCCAGGCCCCGGCCAGTCAGGGCCCTCTGAGTCAGAGCCCCGCCCCCACTCCACGCAGGCCAGCACCTGACCGCCCCGCCATGGCCCTCGCCCGAGCGGCACGCTGCTGCCCTGGGGAGGCACCGGCGAAGGGGCAAAGGGTGGCCCCAGTGCCCCAGGAGGTCCCGGCCAGGACACCTGAGCCTCTCCTGGGCCCTGGCTCCCAGACCCACCTGCAGGGTGGGACGCTGACTCAGCAGTGGCCTGTGCACGCCCTCCCGCTTCGGCCGAGGGCCAGCAGGGCAGAGTCCCCAGGGAAGGGTCACTCGGGCAGGCGGAGAGGCACGGAGGCCAACAGGGCTGAGGCAGCAGGAAAGAGGGGGAGGTGAAGGACGAGGCCTGAGCGCCTGCATCCCGGGGCAGGCACCCCGGACGGCCGCGTCCGCTGCCACACCCAGGCCCACGTCAGCAGCCGGCTCCTGGACCCTGGCCCTGCCCCCGACGCCCATGGGCCAGCAGGGAGCTGCGTGGCTGCGAGTCATGTGACTGTGTGACCGGGAGTCAGACCCCGCTGCCCGCCCTGCCCGCAGCCAGCGCCCCTGCTAGGCCAGGACCCTCTGCGACCCCCCACCTGTCCGAGCTCTGGCCTGCCACGGCTCGAGGCCACCTGCTCCCCAGCCCCGTCCCTCGAAGGGCTGAGCCACCGCGCCCACCAGGCGCCTTCACGGGGATACGGGTTTGCGAGAGACGGGCACCTGCTGCCCTTGGGCGGGTGCCAGGGAAGTGACCCGCAGGCCCCAGCTGAGCCAAGTGGGGCTGGCCCGGGCGCAGGCTCCAGAGTCTGTCGCCGACCACCCTCCGCCTCTACGGGGCCTGCTCCGGAATGTTCTTGTGCCAGGCCAGCCACTTCCGAGAGCCGGGTGCTGGAGACCCTCGGGCCTCTTCTCCCGGGGGGCGCATCCCGTAACCCGCAGCTCCCAGGTGCCGTGTGGGCGGCTCCCCACAGCCTGCAGGCCCTCGACGGCGGGGCCACGTGTCTCTGCCCAGCAGGCCTGGCGCGCCTTCCTTCCCCAACTTCCACTCCAAGCCGTCACCCTCTGCTCCTCAGTATTTTGCAAATCCAGTCACGTTGCCTGCACCCCGTGTCCTGACAGCGCCCCAAGCTGCACGGGCCACTTCCCCTGCCCAGCGCCCTGCTCTGGGCCCGCCTCCAGCCAGAGGGCTCTCGACCCGCCAGCTCCTTTGCGCAGAGGCCCTGTCTGGAACGCCCCGTCTTCTGACTAACTCCTGCTCATCCTGAGACTCAGCTTGGGCCACCTCCCCCAGGAAGCCTGCCCGGCGCTGCAGCTGCGAGGGGCCCTTCTCTGCCCCGCTGCTCCCTGCCCGCCTCGCACGGGGTCCCCGGCTCACTCGCCCGCTGGTGGGAGTGCCTCGCTCGGGACCCAAACCACCTCGCTCTGCAGCGGCACAGGCCACGGGGCGGGTGAGAGCCGAGGGCCGACCCAAAGAACGCCAGATCTGCCGATGGGACGAGCGAGGGGCTGAACTTCCTCTCTGGGGCGCCCCGCTTCAGGGAGGGCCCGACTGGGACGGCCTGGAGGTCTCGAAGCCTCCGGCGGAATCCTGCGGCGCATCTCCTACTCTGCCCGCTCCAGCCCTGAGCCCGGCCCTGGAACTCCGGGGCCCGGCCCCTGCGTGGAGGCTGGAAGGGCCGCGGGACAAGAGCAGTGCCGGAGAGCTGGACGGCTGCACGAGGGTCCCGCCAGCCTGCCGCCCGGAGGAGAAGCCAAGCCTGGCCGCCGCCGGTACCAGTGGTCAGGACCAGCGCCGGCCCGGCGGCCACACCCCCCAGCGAACTCGGCCGAGCCCCGCGCATGGGGAAGGCCGGCCCCGCAGCCTGCGAGGAGCGGAGGCCTGGAGCTGCGGACGAAAAGCCCCGAGTTCTAAATATGAGCCACGAGGATTGTTTCCCACGACACTCGGGGGTCGAGTGAGCTCCGTCCGCCGGCTGCCCCACCTTGCTAACCTCTGGCTGAGACGGTGTCCGAGTCTGCCCGGCCTGGCCAAGCCCCCGAGGGCCCAGCCGGCCCCACCCTGCCGGGGAGTGACCAGTGGTACCCGGGGACACACAGCCCACGGCCACTCGAGGGGAGCTGGGGGTTCGCAGCCTCTGCAAGCTCCTCTGGCTGCAGGGCCCTCCACATGCAGCCCGGCCCTGGCAGGTGGGGGCCCTCCTGCATGCTCCTCCCTTCTTCTGTGCCACCTCCCGAGAGGCCGTGAGCAGCATACTTGGGGGTCAGGCCCACGCGGAAGGTGTCCACCTGCTGTCCCCGCTGGGACCCCTGGCGCAGGCCCCCGAGCCACGCCCCCAGCTGCCAGAGGCCTTCCGGCTCCTGGTGCCCCGGGTGCAGAGTGGAAGGCCTGGGAGGCGGGGCTGGCTGACCAGCTCAGCTCCTCTCTGCACCTCAGCCGCCTTATCTGTGAGATGGGGTGACCTGCCCCCTCAGGCTGGTGGACACAGGGAACTAAGACCCCACGCCCAAATGGCTCCAGAGCTGCCCCTGCCGGGGTCACAGGCACGTGGCCGTGCTGTCTGGGCCCGGGCCTGTGGGGGTTGGTCACGCAGGCCACCGGCCCAGGAGCGGGGAGCGCGCGGCTGGGGGCAGCGCAGTCGCAGCGGGGCCTTGAGGGGCCCTGCGTGTCCGTCCGAGACAGACCTCAGTGGTCACTGCCGGGCGCTGCAGCCCAGGGGCCAGTGCGGGGCGGCAGGCAGGGCCAGACGCCAGGGCGGCGCAAGCCCGGGGTCAAGTCTTGTCGTTCCTCTCGCCTCACTCCCAGGGCACCGGCGGCGTGGGGGTGCCATCCTCCCTACGAGTCCCCGGAAGGTGAGCATGCGACCTGGCCAGCCGTCCGCTGCCCTCGTCTTGAGGGTGGACGTGCAGCTGCGGCCAGCTGTGCGCGGAGCGTGCGAGCCGGGAGCCCTCCTGGGCCGGCGCCGGCACGGACGCCCCTGGGTGCAGCACGCAGCGGGCGGGGCGGGCGCAGTGCGAGGCGGGAGCGAGGGGGGTCCAGCTCCGGTGACGAGGTTCGAGCCAGAGGTGGGCTTCGAAGGAGCTGCACCGGGGGCGTGAGAAGCGGACCGACTTGGGGCTGGCCCCACCGGGCCTCAGGGCCCCACGGCCCAGCCCCGCGGGCTGCCTGCAGCCCAGGCTCGGACCACGTGCACCAGGGACGCGCAGACCTCGCCTGGTCGCAGCGGGGACTTCCCACCAGCGGACAGAAGCTGCGGCTCTCACTGCGGCCGAGGGGAGCAGGTGCAGCGCCGAACGCCACACAGCGTCTCATGCCCCTGGGCCGCAGCTGGCCCTGCTGTCCTATCCCCATAGAGCCCGTGAGGCCACCACGGAGGAGCAGGACCTTGTCCAGCGTGCCGTCAGCAGCGGCCTCACCCCCAGAACCGCGCTGTCCACCAGGCCACGGCAGGCGGGAGGGGGCTTCTCAGGGCGGCCGTCCCCGGGGTGCCCGCTGCAGGGTCAGGGGACACTCCATTGTCCTCGCCACTCAATGGGGTTTTGTTGACCGTGGCCTGCAGGCCACTTTCCTGCAATCTGGCTGGAACCGCTGTGTCCAGAGCTGCCAGCAGGCGCGGGCAGGGGGAGATGAATAACTCCTCTCATGGCCCAAATAAGGGGCCAGCAAGAGTTTCAGGCACCACAGGACCAGGCTTGTTCCCTCTGCCCACATGGCCAGGCCGGGGCAGCGGCCGGAGCTCGTGCACCGTCAGCTCATCGTCCCATTGGGCGTCCCTAGCCCCGACCGCCGCAGGCCCGGGGCCAGGACCCCAGGCCACGCAGGCCCACTGCAAGGCTCTGCCTGTCTCAGCAAGCGGGCAGGCTCTGCTTGGCCAGCGGCCAGCGGCCCCGTCCTCCTCTCCCGCCTGTCCGCCGGGCAAGACCGCAGGTGGGGAGCTTCTGGGTCCCGAATGCACTGCTGACCAGCAATCGCAAGGGCGCTGGAGGGAGGGCCCCGCGCAGATGCCAGCTCCCACCTTGGGGTTTGGGTGCGCCCCCAGACGCGGCCCTGCTCCCGGCTGGCTGGCCCGTGGGCCGGGGAAGCCCAGGACAGGGGAATGTGGCCCCTAGCTCTCGCCCGCTCTCTCGCGCCCAGTGTCAGCGTCCCCGGGGCCAGCTCAGGGCCGCTCGCTGCCAGAAGCATGTAGCGAGCCCCCAGGGACGCGGCAGTGAGCGTCTGGGCTGCCTGGCTGCTGGGGGCCTGTGCGGGGACGCGGGGAAGGCCCAGCGGAGAGCCCAGGAGGCGTCCGGCGCAGGGGCCATGGATAGCTCTCCGGTTCGGATGTCGGTGTGCTACAGGGTGCGACTCGAGACGGGGCCTTCGGCCGGACGGAGCCTCAGGACTCCGCGGAAGGCCCTTTCCCGCTCAGCCCTGCAGGCCCCTCGCGCCCGGCGGGCGGCGTGAAGAGGCCGGGCGCGGTCCGCGCTGTCCCCGCAGCTGGCCTGATGTCTGTCTCTTGGGTGAGCTTACTGACAAACTGGGGGCACAAGTGTCCAGGGTAGTGGCTTCTGTGGCGGGCGGGTGCTGGTGTGAGGTGTCCGGGGTGACGGGTCCATGGGAGGGGCCAGGCCCCGGAGCTGGGCGGTGGTGACCAGCGAGACGCCAGCCCCGACTCCGCCTGCAGCCACCCCGAGCGGACCCCCAGTTTCAGAGTGGACACGTAATGAGCCGCAAGGACCTGCCCCAGGCCCGCACGCCCCCTCCTCCACGCCCCCTCCTCCGCCACCCGCCTCCTCGCCCCAGGGCACGGACCGAGGGCAGAGGGGCTGAGGCGCACAGCTGCAGAGCAAGGGGTGCGCCTGGCCAGACGCACCTGCTTGTGGCCGAACTGCCACCCCAGCACGCCCCACCCAGCACCGCCCGGGGGCGCAGCTCCCCACCCAGGCGCAGCACCCCACGTGCTCACACATGACAGTAATGACAGCTGGGGCGGCTCCCACAAACTAAGCCCAATTCGAGGCCCTTTTCAAGACACCCCGATTTAATCTCCCGGCCAGCCCCTCCTTCCTGCACACAGCCCAGCTGGGGGGCAGACGGAAGACAGGGCTCAGGGTTGATCCCCACTCTGCCCCGGACGCAGGGCCCTCCTTGGGCCGGGGTGCCGTGGGGACAAGGAAGCCTGGCGCGGGAGTCTGCTGTGACCCTAGCTCAGCACCCTGTACCCCAGTTCCTACAGAGCGCTGACCACGCCCCAGGCCGGGGAGCGGCACCAGGCTGGACACTGGCGTCCCACGGGCCTCAGCTTCCTGACAGGGCAGGAGCCCCCCAGACACTGGGGCTCACCTCCGAGGAGCCAGGTGCAGGGAGAGGAGGAGCTGCAGAGCCCAGCTGGGTTAAGGGGGCGGAGCGGCAGGAAGGGAGGGGGCCGCAGGCAGAGAGGGAGGGCGGCCCTGGGGGACTCCATGGGTCCAACCGAGTGTAGCCGGCCTGTCCCTAGTGGGGTCTCCCAGGCCTGGGGGTGCCCCACCATGTGGGGGCGGATCTGCGCCAAGGCCAGGGCAGGGCGGGAGGGAGGCTGGGGCGCCCGGAGTCCTGTCGCTACTTGTCCAACACCAGCACCCCAGTGAATACCAGCACCCCAGTGTTTAAGCACAGCCGGCTGGCGGCTCCGGCCCCGTGCTCCGCAGGAGGACCAGCAGATGGGCGGGGGGCGCCGGGCCGGCCCGCGCGTGGGGGTTCGGGCGCCCGCCGAAGGCCAAGCACCAGCACCGCGCAAGAGCTCGCCAGCCGCCGCCCGTCTCGTTCGCTCGCGCTGGAGGAGGAGGGTCCTCCAGGACCCCATGCCCGCCGCCCGCCGCCCGCCCCTTTGTCGCCCGCCGCGCCCCGCGGCCCGCACTCACCCAGCGGCAGGCTGATCCGGGGGGCGGACGCCCGCGTCGGCGGCGGCGGCAGCAGCAGCAGCAGCAGCAGCAGCAGCAGCGGCGGCCCCGCGCCCACCCGGCCCCGGCCCATCGCGGCGCGGGGCTCGGACGGCGGGGAGCGGCTTCCTCCCGCTCGGCTCAGGTGGCTCAGGTGGCTCGGCGGGGCTGGCCCCCAGCCTCCGGATCTGGGGCGGGGGCGGAGAGTCGGGGTCACGTGGGGGCGCGCCCCACGGTCCTCCCACCGCCCGGCGCCCCCCAGCGCGGCCCCGAGCGCGCCGAGAGGCAGAGACAGCGGAGACGGCGGAGAGGGACAGCGGAGAGGGACAGCGGAGAAGGGCCGCGGGAGGAAGTCGGCGCAGTCCGGCCGCGCGTCCTCCCGCCCGGCGGGGCCGCCCCTCCCCGCCCCGCCCGCTCCCCGCCCCCTCCGCCTCCGCCTCCGCCTCCCGCTCCCGGGCGCCGCGGGCACGAGGGGCGCCAGCAGGGTGCGCCTGGCTCGGCGCGCGCAACAGAAGCCGAGCAGGGGAGCAGGGGCCGCCGCAGAGGCCGCGGGGGGGGGGGGGGCGGCCCGCCCCCCCCCCCCGGGGCCCCCCCCCGCCCCCCCGCCCCCCCCNGGGGGCCGGGGGGGGGGGGGGGGCGGCCCGTCCCCGCCCCTCGGAGCCTCCCACTGCCCCCCAGCCCCTTCCGGCCTCGCAGGGACCCTCGGCCGCAGGTTCCCGCGAAAAGGCGCCGGGCCAGGGCCGCGCGAGGGCCGGCCTCTCCCCGCCGCGCGCCCCGACGCTCCGCGCCGCTTCTCCCGGACCGAGAGCTCAAGGGTCGCCTGGCGCGAGCGGGCGGCCGGGGCGCAATCTCTGCACCGGCCCGTCCGGCCTAGGTCTGGGCTGGGGGCTCAGCGCGGGCTCTGGGGACCCTCGGTGGTCCAGCCTGAAGTTCGGGTCCCACGAAGCCGAGGTTCCGGTGGGGCAAGTGGGCCCTCGAATTGAGTGGATTGTAGGGGAGGCGAGACCACCACGCCCCCCAGGGGCCTGCAGGAGGTGCCCCTGAGGTGCGGGGGAGGCGGCACCAACCCCACTTCCAGACACCCTAGGTGGTGCTCCCGCTGCAGACCACGCCCCTTCGTGGTCTCCAGGGTCCGCCTCGTCAGCATAAGGGAGAGGCAGACCCGGGAGAGCAGAGGCCCAGCGGGGCCAGGCGGCTGGGGACTGTCCGCCTGCCCTCGGGACGAGCAGAGCCGGGCATGCAGACTTCCTGGGGTCAGCGCCAGGGCTGCAGGCCTGGAGTCACCTGCTTGGCAGTGGCAGCAGTTCCTCCCGGAATTAGCTGCAACCCTGGAAGTTCCTCCGCTCCCAGCCAAAATGCTTCCTCAGAGACACAGCTCGCCTGCCCCCGCCCCGGCCTGCTGCGTCCTCTCCCACAGGCGGCCTCCAGCTCCCTCGGCTTCCAGCCCTGCGTCTGCCAGATGGACCCCTTTGGGCGCGGGGCCTGGCCAGCAGCACCCCTCCTGCGGGCGCAGGGACGTGGGCAGCACGAGGGGCTTGCCCTGCCGGGTCCTGGCCGCTCCGTCCGTCACTGGTGCCCAGTGGCCAGCGTGCCAGGCTCCCACCCGCAGAGGACCTTGGTCCTGAACGCCGCTGGCCAACACGGCCCAAACTGAGCTCTGCCCCCCCCACAGAGTACCCCACCTGCGCGGGTCGTCCAGCCCATCGGCGGCAAGCCCGCTCTAAGTGGCTCAGGAGAAAGCCTCGGCTCTGTTCACTCCTCACATCCAGCCGCTGGCAAGTCCACAGTCTGACCGCCTGGCCCTCGTGCGGCCAGCACCCCACCTCCGTCACCGCCAGGGCCTCCTAACGGCCCCGCCCCATCCTTGCTTCCTGCCCTTTCTCGACTCTGTGCCAAGCAAGTCTTCCAAGCCCTGGGGGGCCGTGGCGCCCCTCTGCCCAAGGCCCTGTGATGGGTCCAGCCACCACCGTCCCGTCAGCCCCCACTGCTCCCTCCCCTGCCCCAGCCAACCTGCGGGTCTGTCCCGGCTGCACTCACCCTCCCTCGCCCCCAGGAGCCCCTGCAGCTTGCCAACCCTTGCCCAAACGCCCCCTTCCTGAAGAGTCTGAACTCGCCTGCTCTCCCTTACCCAAGACGCCCTTCTCAAACCGCTCTTCACCTCTAATGACTTGCTTCTTTGCTGGGTTTTCTTTGTCGTCTGAACGCCCCACCCCAAGTCTGTCGACTAAGGGGCGCTGGCATCTCTGCTGCTTTGGTTTGCTTATTCCCGGAGTCTCTCAGGCAGAGCCTGGCGCGAGGCAGCCCTCAGCACACCCGGCTATGCTCACGAACAGACGAATGGGTGCACGAGTGAAGGGACGAGACAGCCCGGTCCCGGGGCCCGCTGGCTCCTATCATTTAGGGCGACCTCCTAGTATCGGCCTGGGCCGCTGGAGTCCCCAAATCTGAAATCACAGTTAACTTTCCAGCCTGGCCCAGAACCGTGCGTGGGTGGCGCAAGCCTGCCGGCCCTGCTCCAGACTTCACCCTGCCAGGCCGCTCTGCGCTCGCCTCCCAGCCTCCCCGCCCGGGCTGAGGGGCCTGCAGCTCTGACAGTGGCTGCGGCGCCTTGATTGGGTCGCCGATAAAGCAGGGCTGAGCGGCGCAGCTCCCAGCCTGGTTTCTAGATGCCCTCCCGGGAGAGCCCGACTCGAGGGAAGCGAAAGGGAAAGCAGAAGAGGAGCGCGGAGCGTTGGGCAGGACGGCAGGCAGGTGAAAGGTTGAGGGAGACGTGCCAGGGCCGCGCCAGCCGGGGCAGGGCCGGGACCGGGCCGGGAACAGCGGGCGCCAAGGCCAGCCAGGGGGTGGACTCTAACGCGTCACCCAAGAAACAGTCCGCTGGCCCGGCGTGACCGTCGGGGGACTTGGAGGAGGGCAGAGAGAGGAGTGGAAAGGAGACTTCCCCCGGAGAAAGATGCCGTCAACAAGTGCAGGAGAAACGAGCCGAGGAAACCTGGGTCCCGGCGAGGGCCATCCCGGGACACACGCGGGGGCTGCTGGGAATGCAAGTCTGTCCCCAGGGGGCCCTGGACCCCAAAGGGAAAGCGACTCTCTGAGGCGCCCACCCCAGACGGCCTCCCACGGGCGGGCAGCGGCCCTGGTCGCTCACGGCCTGGGGCGGTGCAGGGCGCCGGGCGCGGGCGTGGGTCCGTGAGCCCCTCGCCGAGAGCCCCGCACAGCCCTCCACGGAGGCACACGGCCGGAGCCGCCGGGACCCCCGAGAGCCAGCCTGGCGGGGGGCAGAGCACATGGGGCCGTCCTGGCTGCGCGGCCACAGCACGGCGCCCCACGCACGCGCCCCGTGAGTCCTGGAAAGAAGGCAGCCCCTGGAGCGGCGGCCGGGCCTGCCTGGCTGGGGGAGAGGCCTGCGCGCCAGGTGGGCCTGGCGGGGGCCGCGGCGAGGGCCGGGGCCTGGCCTTGGAGATGCCGCTGCGGGTTTTAAACGTGCAACGCCACGTGTTGCAGCCTTCAGATGATCCCGCAAATGTGTGTGCGCGTGTGCGAGAAAGGGCAAGGGTGGCCCAGCAAAGGGCCAACCGTTGTTTGATGCAGAAAATTTTGGGGTGTTTCGTACTGGTGTTTTGTAAGTTGGGGGATTGTTGGGTGATACAGGGTGCAAACAGCCCCAGGCCTCCAGAAGCTTCCATCGTGCAAACATCCCCTGTGCCCTCAGGGCCGGGAGCAGCCCGCCTGTGCTTCTGCACCTCCCCTGAGCACACTCTGCACAAAGCGGCAAGAAAGCGCATGCAGCTGAGGCCCTCAGACCCCCTCTCCTGTTTCCAGGAGGGCGCTGCGCAGGGCTGAGCCACCTGGCAAGTGTGCAGGCCCCGTGCCTGCCCCGCGCCCGCCCCAGGACAGGAGCCGGTGCCGCGCCTAATTACACCCTCTGCTGCCAGGTGCTGCCATGCCTGATGCGCGGGGGCGGCGGGGCCTGGGGGTCCTCTGCCGTGTGGCCAGGCTGGCAGGGGGCCCTACAGGAGGGAGGAGAGCCCTCCAGCCGAGTCCCATGGGGCGTGGATCCCAGCATGTCCTCCAGAAACGCCAGGAGCCCGCAGGAGAAACTCCCGGAGCCGGCTCCCTGTGGGGAGCGGTTCCCAGGCCAACGTCGGCTCCCACCCCCTGCCACGCGGTGCCCAAGGCTCCCTCGGCCCAGCTCGGCCTGTGCATTAGCGCAGGGTGCCTGGGAGAGAGCAGGAACGGCCGGGGGGAGCAGGGCGCTGAGCCCCCAGGGAGCCCGAGGTCGCCATGGGTGGCCCTTCCCTCACCACTCGGCCCTGATCCTCTGCGGTCTCGTGCAGACAGACAGCAGTGACGCACCCCAGGAATGAGAGGGGGCTCCGAGGCCCAGGAGGCCTCTGGGCAGGGCAGGCCAGGCTGCCGGGCAGACACCAGAGCGCTGGGGGAAGTTATCCCACGTGGGATGGGGTGGAAGAAGGGAAAGTGAGGCCGTGGAAGAGGGAGAGCGAGGGGGAAGCAGAAGGGCTACGAGAAGGTCAGAGGTCTGGGCGAGGACACACTGCGGACGGCCCGCGGCTTCTGGGGCCCGGCAGCGCTGCCCATGCGCGGTCCACTGGGTGTCTGCCCCAGGACCACGACACCGGCCACTAGGTGCAGCCTCTCCCAGCTGCAGGCGGCCCCTGCCCCTGAGGGGGTTGCCCAGCCAGCCCCGAGCCTGTGTCTGCTCCCACAATGCCACGCTGGAGCATCCCTTTGTTTGCTGCCCGCGGGGGAGGGGCCTCCTGCAGCCCCAGGGAGCCGAACCCCAGGTCCCCCCAGCCCCTCCTGGAACACCACGCGCCCCGCCTGCCCCGGCCTGCCGGGCAGGCTGCCCAGCGGCCCCACAGACACGCACTGGCTGCAGCCCAGCTCCGGGGCCCTGGCGCCCTGCCACCACCCCCTCACTGCCTTGAGCCCGCCTCTCTGCCAGCCTGCAGCTGCAGCTCCGCCTGCCCCAGCAGGGCACGCTGCGGCGTCCTCCTGGGCGGGCAGAGCCCAGCTGTGATGAGAAGCGACACCGGCGGACACGCCCCGTGAGCTTTCAAACCAGCCAATGACCTCCAGGCCCCGGCGGAGCTTCCTCGGGACCACGGCCTCTGCAGCAGGGCACGCGTGGGCCAGCCCGCCCGCCCGCCCGTCTCACGGCCGCTCCGAGCAGGCCGGCCGTGGTCTCCATGCCTCCCCGTGCCCAGACCGCATGTCCCCGCTCTGTGCCTGCGTCAGGCGCCTGGCTGGGCACAGCGGCCGAGGGGCCCAGCCCCACCCTGGTGGCTTCGAGGGAAGCACACCTGGGCCTCCCGGCCTCCTCGTCACGGCGGGGCAGGGGCAGCCTCCGGGTCATCGGCCAGAAGGAGCTGCCTTTGCAGCCAGCGGCCAGGGCCTCTAGAGGGACCTCCTCTGTGCCCCCCGAGGGCCCCTCCGGACCCCCGCTCAGCTTCAGCGGCGGCTGCCGGCCCAGTGCTGAGGCTGCAGGTCTCCTTGGGAGGAGGAACCGGCCTGCCCGGCCCGTGCGGGTGTGCCCGCCACCCCCGCCGGGCCTGTCGGGGCCTGAACTGGCCGCTCCCTGGAGGGGGTGCGGGCTATGGCGCAACCAGCCGGGCTCAGCCTGTCCCGGCTCCAGCAGCAAGCTGCCCCGTCACTCCCCTGCCCGGCGCGTCAGGAGGGGCCTCGGCAGGCCCTGAGCCCTCAGCAGCTTCGCCGGCCCACGGACGCCGGCCCACGGCCGAGCCGGGCACGTGCGCCCTCAGATCTGCAGCCGCCTGCTCGGCTGCGGGGTGTGGGCGTGCCCAGCCGTCTGAGGGCGGCAGCCAGACACATAACGGTCTGAGAGAGTTTCAGCTTCCTAAGGCCCTCGCCCCCAAGACCCCGAAACTCCAGGGCTCTCTCGTTTTCTGCCTCCTTCATCCCGGTGCCGAGCCCCACACCTGCCGCTCCCCCAGACAGAACCAGCCCGGTTCGGTGTAGCCCACGGGGAACGGAGGGTGCCGGGAGCACAGTGGGACCTGGGGAGTGAGGGGCACTGGTGCTCGCAGCCCGAGAGGCTGCAGGGTGCCTACTTTGCGGAAGGGGAAGGGGTGGCGCCCCCTCCCTGAACTGACCCACCTTATCTCCAGCTTCTCCACTGCGCTCCACGGGGACCCGCTGACCTCAGAAAGGGGCAGCCCCACCCTGTTCCCCTAGGCTCGCTTTCTTATTATGGGCTGCAAGCAGCGGAGCAGAGCCCCCCAGCGGTGGGCTGCAGGGAGCGGTGAACCCCAAGACCAATCTGCAGTTGCTGGAGCGAGAGACCAAGTTTTCACTTGATTTCCAAAAGACCCTGCCCCCTCCGCTCGGAAGAGCCAAGAACCGTTTCTCGGGGGCGACCCATCTGCGGCAGGGACCGCAGAGCCAGCCTTGGCTGCAGAAGTCCGTCTGGGCCGCGCCCACCCGAGTCCCGCACCGGCCCGGCCCGGGGCTCCCGGCGACGCGAGCTGCTGTCCCGCGGGCACCCTCTGCGGTGGGCACGGTGCCGGGCTCGCGACGTTCCCGCGGGTGAGACAGACGCTCGGGTGGCCCCACGTCAGGCGAGAGGGCGGTGCGAAGGCCCAGGGCCAGCCGGGCTCGCCCGAGGGGCCGCGGCCCAGCACAGCCTGCGGACGCGTGGGGATGCCCTGTCCCCCAAGAACGTTGTCATGGCCGCGAGCCCCAGAGAAAGGCAAAGCACAGGCCCCCCGCGGGGCTGCCGCCTCACACACCGGCCCGTGCCGCACTGGCAAGACTCTCGGGGCGCGGCCTGGGCAACTCAGCGGACTCCGCGAGGGGGCTCGGGCCACAGGGCAGCGCCCTCCTCTCCTGACAGTGGCGCGTCTGCCTCTCCGCTCCCCTTCCCCTCTCCCCACGCCCCCCTCCCTTCCCTCCTTCCCTCTCTCATCCACTCAGCAAACAGTTCACTTGCACAGCTGCCTTCCGTGCTGCTGAAGGCGAAGGGCACTGGCAAGGTCGCCGCCGCCAGAGCGCACTGCCCCGGCCCCGTCCAGGCTGCGCCACGCTGGCCAGAGTCCTCAGCCCTGCACGCACTCTCCTTTGCCTCTGGCCGGCAACGAGAGACGGCTGGCGGCCTGGGACTCCGAGCCGCACGGCTGCCCAGCTGCGTCCAGCTGGTTCCCAGAGTGGCTCCTCGGGGCTCCCGCTTGGAACTGCTCGGGTTCTCGCTGGGAAGCTGGGTACTGGGGCGAAGCACGGTGGCAGCCCTGCCGCCGCCCCTCCGAGCCTCCTGGGTGTGGGCCCAGGCTCCGACCCCGGACCCACCGCCAGCCCCCGGCAGAGCTGGGGACGGCACGCACCAGTGGGTGGTCGCCGAGTGACAAATGAGTTTCTGCTCCAGCCGACGGTCTCAAGCACCTCCAACCCCTTCTTTCCAGAGCTCCTTTTGGGATCTCTTTTTCCCAGCCTCCTCCGCCTTTTCAGAGTCCACCTCCCTGCTTTCAGCAGCCGAGGCGTTGCCAGTTCAGCCAGTCTCCACAGAGCTGGCACCGAGGAGACGGCATTCTGGAGAGCTGCTGCGCCCTGGGATTGACTTGGGGCAGTCCTGCCAGATGCTGCGTAGAGCAAGAGCCTGAGCACCGGTCATCGGCTGTCCCCAAGGCGGCGGCCGGAGCCCCTTCTCCTGGTCACCTGTTGCCTGGTCTCCGGCTCCAGCTCGCCGGTCACCAGGCCGCGGCGCGGTGAGGGAGCCTGGCCCGATGGTCCTGAACTGCCAAGGGCCTGGCTGTCCAGCCGGGGGGCTTCCTGTGCCCGCCTCCCATCAGCTCACGCTGTCCCCTTGGGGGGATGGGCCTCTCTGGGTCCGCTGCTCTGGCCGAGAGGGTGGGGCCGCTCTACATCGCGCCCAGCGGCACGTTTCCCACACGCATGTCCCTGTCCTTGCGCTCAGCGCTCCTCGCTCGCCCCGTGGCTGACTCAGAAGCCAGCTTCCTCCAGGTGAGGAAGTGGGGCAGAGGTGGACGACCTTCCCGGGTGACCCAAGCGCCCGGTCTGCCAGACCAGGTGGCTGGAGAAAAGCCACAGAGCACGCGCGGCCGAGACCTGTGCCCTGGGCTCCGAGAGCCACGGCCAGGGCCCAGCTCAAAGGTCAGCCGCGACCCGGAGGGGCCAGGCTTCGCGGCCCAGGGGATTTCCCTCCCAGGCCGGGGCTGCTGTCCCCCGGCTCCATCTGGGGACTGGGTTGTTGCACCAGCGACCAGTAGGAGTGGGCTGGGGTGAGGGGACTGGGGAGACAGCGAACCCCCACTGACCCCACTGACCGGCCTCCTGCGCTGCCATAGCAACGCCCCTCCCAAGAGGCGGCGCCCACCTGAGCGAGTCAGTGGCGCCCCCTGGGGAGAGGGCCCACTGGGGTACAGGAGGTGGCCTTGAGGGTCTCCTCCCGCGCCAGGCCCGGCGCCTACCTGAGCCGGTGGCGGCCGAGCGACCACGGCCCCGGGGCCCCTCGGGGGCGGCGCCCCTCTCCCGGTGCCCACTGGCTGGTCGCGGCTGCCGGGTCAGACTCGCTCTCGGGAGCCCAGATCGCGGTGCGGACACCCCCGGTCGCCGCGTCCCGGAAACGAGGCCCCGGGCCAAGCTCCGCCCCGCGCGCCCCGCCCCCCGCGCTCTGGGAGCCGACCCGAGGCGCCCGCCCGAGGGCACCGCGCTCGCCCCTGCCCGGCCCCGGACCCGGCGCCGGCCTGGGGGCTCGGGCTCGCCGCAGCGGGCGCACCAGCCCACCCCCGGCCCGGCCCGGGCTTGCCCGGCGCAGTCCTGGCTCGGGCCTCCTTTCCCCGCTGCCACCCTTGGCGCGTCCCCGGCCGCCGCTGCTTGCGCGCACAGGGGCGTCGGGGTAGTGGGCCGCGCAGGCCCCTCACCGCGCAGGTGCGGGGGCCACCCCCGCGCACACCTGGCGCCGCCTCCAGAAGGGGCTCGCTGTTTCCCGTCGCGCCTACGGGCTGGGCCGCCCTCGGAAACCACCCGCGTCTGCGCCCGGTCCAGGCCGCTCCGTCCCTTCACCTGCCATGGGCCGCTGCCCAGGGGAAACCAGAGGGCCTCCAGGAGGCGGGGCGCCCGCTGCGAGGGCCTCCTTCCACCCGGTGACCTTGGCTCCTCGCTCGCTGAGGAGTGTCCCATCTGTCCCGCAGCGCAGCACACGGCAGCTTTATGGGCGGGTCCTGAGAGGCCAGTTCTGGGCCTGCAAGTGGCTGAGCCGGCCAGAGCTGGCTGGTCAAGGCCTGCAGAAGCCCGAGGGCAGGGCCAGCCCTTCCGCTGCCCTGCTGGGGCCGCTCCTCTGGCCGGGGTTCCAGGACGCTCGGCAACGGGAGAGCGCCCTTGCTCTGCCGTGCTTCTACGCCGGTCCACATGGGCGACCACGAGCCGCAGCGCCGCGGCTTCACCCGGCCTGGAGACCGCGGGGGCCGCTTTCCGAGACGCCTCTAACCTCGGACGGCGACGCGCGCACCCAGGCCGCCCGCCTCGCCGCAGCCGCGTGTGGCGCCCGCCGCCTCCCAGGGCCCGAGCGCGGGTGGTCTCGGGCGGAAGCGTCCGCGCCTTCACCGCCTTACGTGTCCGCCCCAGGTGTGGCCAGCGCTGGAGCGGTCTCCCTGGAGCGGTCTCCTTCTGACGGTTCCCTCAGGCGCATTCCGCGCATCCCTCCTGAAAGCCTCGACTTCCTTCCTTCGTGCTCCCTCCAGCCTCTGGAGCAGAAGCGCACGTGGCTGGTGCAATGGATTAAACCACTGCGGTCCTGTCATTAGTATGAGGGGACCAGGGCTTGCTAAAAATCAGCATCTCGGAACTGGGGCACAGGGCGCCTTTGTGTCCCACTCAGAGGCCCAGGAGGAGTCCCAGCTCCCCGGGGCCCTCGGCGCCCCTGGGGTTCACGCAGCCAGGACCCACTGGTTCTCACTGCTCAGCCCCAACTGGATCAGCAGCCGCCCCCCTCCTCCCTGCTCCCCCTTGCCTCCTCTCTGCAGCCCTTCGCTGCTCTGCCCTCCCTTCTGCCACTGGCTCCTCCAGCCTCCTCCGGCCCCCCAGTAAGGGCACGGGGGCCCTGTGTGGCGCCCGCCCTCCCCCCGCCCTCCCGGCTGGACCGCAGGTGCACGAGGCTGGAGCTAATCGCCCTCTCCCCCCGCACGATGTCTGGTCTGCACAGCGCAGGATCCTCGGGGCCCGCCCCTCCCGCCCCGCCAGGGCCACACGCCTGGGGTGCTTAATGTGCATGCTTTGCCCTGTGTCTGCAGCACGTGCACTGCAGACTCGAGGAGGGGCGGGTCCTCTTTTCTGACTTCGCAGTGACTGCAGACTCGTGAGGAGCCGCAGAAACGGCGCCGGGCCGTGCGGTAGCTGCAGCCAGGAGCGAGCCAAGACGCAGCTGAAATCAGTGCAGAGCGGGCTGGAGCAAAACCCGGGGTCGAGCACCGTGGGCTGGGCGCCCACGGACCACGGCTGGGGCCCCCGTAGGTCACAGCACTCAGGCGGGTGGGCAGTGCACTGCGACGCGCACCCACAAAGAGCCTGGGGAAGCTCCCACACCTCGAGACCCAGAGCGACTCCTCCACCGGCACGCTCCCAGGGGCCCTGCACCGGTGCGTGTGTTCAGCCGCACGGCCGTGCGAGGTAACGTCCCACGGGTCACGTGCGCGCAGCCCTCAGACGGCCTCCCTTGGCCCACGGCGCCCGCCCAGTGCCCGCCCGGGCCCGGCGCCTTCTTCCCCGTTGCTGGAGGTGCCGGTACAGCCTGTCACCCGCAGAGGGCGATTTGGGGGCTCCCAGCTGGGGCTCTCGCAAACGAAGCGGCCCGACACACGCGCAGGTCTGTGTGGACGCTCTCTCTCCGGCCCTGGCTGGCGTGCGGTACCTGAGCGCCGCTTAGCTTTACCCGAGCGGGTGCGGCCGCACGGAGTCCCGCCGGTGCCTCCGGGTGTCGCTCCGTGTCCTCCCCGCGGGCATCTCCGTTTGTGCCCGGCCGCGCTGACGGGCGTGCAGCTCGGCCCCCCATGATCTCGTCTCCCCACTAGTCCCAAGTCGGGCGCCCTCCACAGGGCTCTTTGCACCACAGTCCCTTTGTGAGGACTGCGTCGTGGCTCTGGCCCATTTCCGGCCGGACCGCCTGGAGTTTGGGGCGCGCACACCGGGCTTCCTACCGCAGCTGCGTGCTGCTGGTTTCACCCCCACAGACGCGGCCCCGCGGGCCCGGCCCGCCGTGCACTGCCGGTGCCGCTCAGAGCCCCGGGCTGCAGCTGGTGTGTTCCACCCGCAGGTTACAGGTGCCCGGCCCGCCCCGTAAGTAAGCCAGCGGGTGTCTTCTGGCCCAAGGACTTCGTATTGCTGAGGGCAGGACATCTGCTGAGGCGTGGGCCACCCTGCCCACACACCGTCCCCGTGCACCGCACTCCGCCAACACCCCACTGTCCCCAGCCGCCTGACCTCCCCGGTGGAAACGACAGGACAGTCTGACCCATCTCAGCCGACTCTACCAGGTGTGACGCGTGAGTGAGGCTCTGCGCCTTCGGTGCTTTCAGTGAGCTGTGGCGCCCGCAAGCAGTCCAGCTGGGGGCCACCCCCGCCCTGCGTGCTCCCTGCGCCGCCCTCCCCCGGCCCCACAGCCTCTGCCCTGACGTCTACGCCCTGAGTGCGTCTGCCTCTCCCGGAGCCCCAGGGCGGTGCAGCCGGCCCCGTGCCTGCCGAGTGTGCTGCTTCACGGAGCTGCACGACAGCCCCGCTTGCTGGGCAGCAGTGAGCCGCCAGAGCCACCTGCTCAGCTGTGTTTTGAAGAGCTGGGTGCGGGCCAGAGGTGCGGGGGGCGAGAGGACTCCCCAGAGACAGAGCGGGGAGCAGAACCGGCGGATCCCCTGAAGCCCACCGCTGAGGGAGCAGCGGGAGGCAGCGGAGCTCTGCTGCCATGGGGGTCCCTCCCTGGCCAGGATCGAGCTCGTGCTGCAGGGGCTGCGGGCCTCACAGAGCTGAGACTCACCCTGCGCTCCAAGGAGGCCCCTACCCCACCTGTGGACGCTCCAGCCGGTGGTCTGAGGCCACGCGCTGAAAGGGGTGGCCAACCAAGTCTGCCTCGCTGGCCTCCGGTCTGCCCTGACATCTCCCCATCCCTTCACTTTTCATTTTTTCTTGCTGGAGTCACCTTCTCTACCTCGCTCTGCTCCCCCCACTTGAGCCCCTTTCGCTCGGTACCCGCGGAGGCTCCGGACTATGCGGAGTCTAGAGAACGGTCTCCTGGCAGCCCAGACGCTGCGGCCGTATCTCCCCAGCTGCGTGCCTGCCGGCCTGTGGGTGTCTCACCCTTGGGCGGTCTCCAGTCCCCATCAGACTGGCCAGGCTTTTTGCCTCGTGGTTTGTGCTGCTGGGCTCTTCAGAACGTCCGCCCAAGCGCACGCACGGGCTTTGCTCTGCGGCTCCCGTGTCCTGCACACCCAGGGCCTCCCGCCCACTCGTCCGTGTGGTGGCGACTTAGGGATTCAGCTTTGTTTTCCCATTAACTGAGCACTTACCCCCAACCACGTCCCTGTGGCTCCCAGGCCGTGAGGTGGGGCTCACCTGTTCCGGGCCGTGGGCCCCGCCCGCTGTGATAGCGAGGGTGCACAGGCAGCGAGGGTGCAAGGGCAATGAGCTCAGCGACATAAGGTGCCGCCCTGCAGGGGAAAGTACACTCGATTACGACCATGTGTCAGAGGCCTTGCCCTGCACCCCACCGCAGAACTGGACCTCCCCGCCCGCCCCCCGGCCCCCACGTCTCCCTGGACCCAGGGCCCCTGTGCACACCTTGGCCTGGCACAAGACGCCCTGAGCTGTGTGCTCCGTCCTCCCGCTGGAGCCTGGAGGTTGCCCGCCCACCTGCTGGTGCTCCCGTGGGCGGGAGGCTCAGCTGGGCGCGGCCCCTCCCTGCCTGCCGCTGTCCCTGCTCAGGCGGCTTCAGCGTGTGCCCGGCCCTGCCCTGCCCCATGTCAGCAGCTGGCGCCCTCTGGCTCGGCCACTCCCTCCCCCAGCAGTAACGGCCGTCAGCAGATCCCAAGTCCAGCCGATCCAGCGCCGCTCCCCTCCGCACCGTGGCCCTCCCGGCCCGCAGACCCCCCCGCCTCTGTGCTCGGCACCCCCAGCCCACCCGCTGCCTGTGGGGAGAGCAGAGCCCGGCGGCAGCCCTGGGGTCTCTTCCTGAGCCGCTGGGGCCTCACCCAGTCTCAGCAGGGACAGCCCGTGCCCGCCTCCTCCCTGCACCCCGCTGCAGGGCCTGAGGCCCCAGGTGCAGCAGGCGGCAACGGGCTAAGGTTAAATCCGAGGCCCCGGAGCCGAGACCCAGCTAAAGGGGCCCAGAGCCAGTGACAGCCCAGCCCGGCCTTTCCCACGGGAGAGGGTCTGGGCTCTGGCTGCACAGTGACAGCACTCAGGGCAGCAGGCAGCACTCCAGTCTGGGGTCCCGACATCGTATTTAAGTCTCAGGAGCCTCTGGCCACGTGGCGCCTGCCCCATCAGACAGGCCTCTCTGCCCCCCCTTGCCCCCCCCTCCACTGGCTCATTCCTAAAAGCTTTTAAAATGAAGGGCCTCCTGGGGGCGCAGTGGAGGGGGTGTGAGTGCTGCACTGTGAAGCATCCTGCACTGCAGCACGTTGTGGATCCCCGGCCAGGGAGGGACCCCCAGGGCGCGGCAGACTCTCCTGTCCCCCGCTGCTCCCCTCAGCAGTGGGTTTCAGTGGATCCGCCTGTTATGCTCCCCGCTCTGTCTCTGGGGCATCCTCTCATCTCCCACCTCTGGCCTGTACCCCTGCTCTTGTGTGCAGAAATAAATAAATCTTCAAAAGAAAGAAAAAGCTTTTAAAATGCTCATCTCCCCCACTTAAGATGCTCTTCTGGCCCTGCCCGCACGCAGTCGGCGCCCCGTGGAGGGGCGCGGGGGTGAGGGAGCAGGCGGCCAGGCAGGCGGGGCGCTCCCACTCCCAGCCCGCATGGGTCGTGGCCGCCGCCCAGGCTTGCGGACGCCTCCCTCCTCCCGCCCCCCTCCTCCGGGGGCTGGCCTGAATGCCCCCCCAGGCGTGACCCCTACACCCCGAAGACAGGCCCAGCTCAGCTGGCTCCCGTGGACTGGCTCCGAGGGGTCGCGTGGGGAGAAGCACCACGGAGCGAGGACCCCGCCTCCCGACAAGCACGCGACATGTGCTCCAAGGTCAGATGTTTCCAGAACTCAACACCGCCCGCCCGTGTCTGTTTAAGGGAGGCCGGCCCTCTCCGGCCCCCGCCAGCCCTCCAGGGCAGGCCTGGACACTGCTGCAGGTGCCCAGCCAGGCCTGGCCGAGAGCATCGGCCCCTGAGACGGCCGGGCCAGCCCGCAGGCCCACCGGCCGGGGAGGCGGCGTGCACAGCCGCGTGGGTGCCGCCGCTCGGGCCCCGACGCCAGGGCAGAGCAGGCGGAGAAGAGGCTCCCGAGGCACGGGCCACATCAGCTGGCAGGGACCGGCGCCCACTGCGGAGGGGCCTGAGAGGCGTGTCTGTGAGGCCGTGACAGATCCTGGACCCAGATTCAGCGACCCGGCTTCCACGTCCACCCCGGCGCCCGCGCCGAGGGCTCCTGGTCGCGGCTGGGCCTGCTGGCCCGTGTCCACCTGTGAATAGTGGACAGACACCGCCCGCGGCCTTCCCAGGCCCCCACGCGGCCTGGCCAGTCGCCGAACCTAGCCGGGGCCCTGGCCGGCTCAGAGCAGGCCGCCTGGAGTGTGGCGAAGTGGCTGAGACACTTCAGTGAACTGTGTCTTCTTACTCGGTCGCGTTCCTTGGGGAGAAAGGAGAAACCCCTGGTAAACACGCAGGGGAAAGCTGCTGCGTTCCTGCCCTGCCGTAGCGCGCGCCTGCCAGCATCTAGCGTTTGTCCTTTCAGCGTGGCGAGTCTGCGCGGGCTCTGCTCCGGCGCGCTCCCCCGAGACCACAGGGTGCGCACCGTACTCCGTCTAGTTCAGACACACGCCAAGCACTTCGGCAGGCAGCTCTGTGCCTCCGCGTGGAGACGTCAGACACTGGAGCGCCGGCCGCTGGCTAATCCCCGTGGTCAGACGGCGCCTCGTCCTCGTGCTCATGCAGGCCCCTCCTGCCGGCTCTGTTCGTGGGACGGCTCCTCGTGCCCGGGGCTGCGGGGCGGCGAATCGCCAAGGCCCTGGGACCCCCTGGAGGCGGGCAGGCTGCTGTTTCTAACAAGAACGTGTTTCTGTAAGAGGACCGGTCCTTCTTAACTGGAAAGTGGGGCTCTGGGCTTTGGGGACAGGGAGTGTGGGGGGCTGAGTGGACAGCTGGGTGACTCAGCCAGCACTGCTGACCGGGCGGCCACTGCCGGGCCAGAGGCCACCACACCGCTGGGCCCGGGGGACGCAGAGCAGCCGGCTCGGGCGGCCTCTAGAAAACTCCGCTGACGCCGGGGCCTGTGCCGTCGTTCTGTGTCCCGCCCCCTGCGGCGCTCTGAGCAGCCGGCTGAACCCTCATCCCGGCCGGCCAGCACCGGCTCCGAGAGCCTCCACCTCTTGGGGCTCCCAGTGCGAGAGTGCGGGGTCGCCAGGGAGCAGGTAGCCTGAGCGCGGGTCTTGGGCGGGCTCAGCGTCTCGTCGGCGGGCGCGGCCGCCGGGCCTCACGCGAGTCTTCCTGCCTCCGAGCCCGTGTTGTGTGTTTTCAGCTTTACTTTTTGTATTATTCTTATATTTCACCTACTTCGGTTACGCCGCCCGAAGTGCTGTAAGCTGGATTAGGCCAAGAGAGCTTTTTCAAAATCCCAGGGTGATGCCGCATTACAGCGTTATGTAAGCGTCAGGTGTGCGTCTGGGAGCCCCCACGTGTCTATGCCGCGCTGAGTCCAACACTAAAGGGTCCGCTCTGTCCTCGCCATTGTCCCCTTTGTCCTCCCTCACCCAGCTCCTGCGGAGCCGCCACGCGCATAATGGACGGAAAGGCCTGGACAGACGCGCTGGCTTGGATGGGCTGCAGGCTTCACCCTGCAGGGCTCAGCCATCTTTCCCTCTCCCGGCTCCCTCTGGAGACATGGAGGACTCTGCCTAAACACCCCTCAGAAGCGAGGAGTGGCCACCTGACTTGCTTCAGCAGAGAAATGTGAGGACACAATAGATAAAACTTAAAAAAAAATTAAAAATAAGAGCCCTAAGAGTGACCCAAAATGGAGCACACTATCTGTACCACATGCAACTTCCCTCTTAAGACTGACCATTTTTGACATCACTTTTCACAGATCAACTTCATTCTTTTTCACAGCTGCATAGTATTCCACTCCCTGGCTAGACCATCGTGTTCAGTCATGCCCCACAAAACCAACCTTTTCTGAATGACAGGCTGTATCTGTGACGGCGGTCCCTATAGGTCATACCACCTAGCACAGGTGTGCAGCACAGGTGCCTTCCAGGTGTGTCCAGTGCCGTTTTGATGTTCTCACAAAGAGGAAATTGCCCAACGCCGGATTTCTTAGAATCTCCCCCACCCCGTGTCTGAAAGTCACGCATGATTGTACTCTAATGGGCCTCTGACAGACGTGGTTATTCACAACGGGCAGGTTCTCAGCCGCACATGGCTAGGCTGTCGCAACGCTTACAGCACAGGAGGCACCAACGCTCATTACCCCTTTGGGGGCCCCCGCTGGGCGGTCGCGGCCTCGGGGGCCGTGCGCCCCTCCTGGGTGGGGTGAGCCAGCTGCGCACACCCAGGCCCTTCCAGGTGTACGAACGTGGAGGCCATGTGTGCTCGAGGACACGGACCAGCCCGACACATGGGTGGGGCAGAGCTAACGGCCGGGCACGCCGACTCACGGATAACCCCGGGGGTGCGTCAGCATTGTGGGGGGCAACATCGACCATGGGGCTCTGCGACTCCGGGAGCTGCTGCGACAGGCCGAGGGGACCGTGCGGGCAGCCTGCTTCACGGCAGGTGCCGGCCGGTCCTGCACCCCAGCCTCTGCACCCCCGAGCGGAGGGGCCACGAGCGGCCAGTGGCCCCCTGCGCCACCTCCGGGGGCGCATGGGCCACCCCAGCCCGGCTCCTTCCCCCAACAGGCGCCCGGCGTGGCATCACGCTGCCCACAAGTGCGGCTGGCGGCAGCGGGGCGAGCCGAGCCGGTCCATGGCGCCTGCTGCGGGGTGCACGGTGGCGTCGCGTGCTGGGCAGGCCAGTGCGGTGCAGGCGGGGCCAGCGGGCACAGGTCCTGGCCCTGCGGGGCCCCCAGGCGGGCCTGGGCTTCCGGGCAATCTTGTTCCGCCTCCTTTCCGACGTGAGCGTGGTTCTGTCCAGGAAGGGCTTGCGTGAGTGGGAACAGCCCCCAAGGCTGCCCGGAGACGCTGCTCCTGGCGCGGCCACCCCCACCCCGACTTCTGCTGTGTGTGTGGGCGCCCTGCCCCCCCTCATGCTCGCCGAGTCGTAGCCCAGACCCGCCCTCCCTTGGGCTCCACGCCCGTGTCCCACCCCGGGCACAGCTGGGAGCGCTGGCCCGCTCTGAGGTCCGTGGAGGCAGGCGAGGCGCGGCAGCCCTCCCAAGCTCGTGGAGGCGGCACCTGCGCTCGGCGTTCCTGCCGGAGGAGGCAGTCGTCCACGCAGCCAGGCCGTCGGCGGAGGGGCCGTGGAGGCGGCCGGCTGGGCCGCGGCTGAGCTGAGCGTCTGCCTCGCCGCCCTCCTGCGCGGGCCCCTGCAGTGCAGACCCGCGGGTGCAACGGGCCCCTGCACCGCGCTGCTGCCGCCCCCGGCCCCAGACCCCAGCGGGAGGCGGCCGTGTCCCGGCCCCGAGCAGTGCCACGAGTCTCCCGGGAGAGGCTCAATGGAGGCAGGAGGGCACGGCGGGTTCTCTGTGTCCGGAGAGACGGTCAAGGAGGCGTCCTAGAACCCTCGGTGGCTTCAGGCTGCTATCAGTCTCTGTGCATCCGAGGCGGCCAGCACGCGGCAGGTGGGGCCGGGGACCGCAAGGCCGGCAGGCGAATCTTCTCTCTCTGGGCCGCGCTTCTGCTTGTGCGGGCGTCCCCGCGATGCCGCGGTGTGCCCTGAGTCTCAGCCCTGGCGCGCCCACCGACGCCTGCCCACACCTGCCGCGGTGCCAGCGGGGAGCCCTTGGCCGGGCACGGCGAGCCAGCCCAATCAGGACGGCGGCAGCAGAGATCGAGGCCCGGAGGCGGGTGCCGGCAGCAGGTGGCCCTGGACGGCAGCAGAGGCTCAGACCGATGCCACCGAGGAGGACGCACGCGAGAAGTGACTCAGAAGGGCCGGGGAAAAGCAGGTGCCAGAGCCAAGGGCGCCATTGTGAACAGCGCCTGCCCCCAGGGAGGGGTGCAACGAGGACTCCCCTTTTTTTAAAAAGATTTATGCATACAAGCACTGGGGTACAGGCCAGAGGTGTGGGGGTGGTGAGAGGATCCACCAGACAGAGCAGGACGCAGAACAGGCAGATGGACGGAAACACACTGCTGAGGGGAGCAGCGGGAGGCAGGAGAGGTCTGCTGCGCCACGTGGGTCCCCTCCCTGGCCAGCGGCAGGGATCGAACGCGCGCTGCTGTGCTGCGGTTTGCCTCACAGTGCGGTGCTCAACCCAGGTGGTGCGCTGCGCCACCAGGGCGGGCCCGGATCCCCCTTTTTAAGGCCTTTCTGCGGCTGGGGCCCCGGTCCTGCCTCTGGTCCTGTGCCTCCTGGCCTCGAGCTGGGCGCCTCACTTTCCTCCGCAGGGCCGCCCCACGTGCGCCTCGCGTGTGAATGTGTCTGAGGTCCTGAGTGTGTAAGTGTGTTCACGCCCGCGAGGCCGCCTGCCACGGCACTGTCAGGGTGAGGCTGGCGGGCGGGGCGGGCTGGGCCGGAGGCGGCCCTGCAGAGGCCCCAGTGCGAGGGCAGGGTGGCGGGGCCCGGGGCGCAGCGAGCTCCAGCCCGGACCCGAGTGTGTGCCCCGGACGGCGGCTCTGCCCGGGAACCCAGAGCTGGGGGCTTGGGCGCAGGGGCAGGGGCAGGGGCCGGCCCGCGGCTTTCAGGGCAGCAAGACCGTCCGTTGGTCGTGGGAGACAGTCTCTGTCACGGCCGACGTTTCACCTCCTGCAGGCTGCGCTGGGGGCGCAGGGGCCTGCAGGGCTCTCCGCGGGCCAGCATAACCTCCTGACCTGGGCAAGAGCGCCCGGGCTCCCACTGCTGCCCAGCCCAGCTTGGCGCTCAGCCCTGGCCCCTGGCCCCCACGGCTGCCCACCAGGGGAGACCGGTGGGAACCAGCAGTCTGCCCGGCGCCCTGAGCGTCCCGCTTCAGCAGGGAGTCCCTGGGCCGGCCCGGAGGCGTGTGCCCGGCTGGCCTGCCTGCGTCACCAGGCCTTCCGGGCACTCCGCTGGCCAGCGGGACGGGGGAGGGTCAGCGCCGCGGCCGACCAGCCAGAGCAACCTGATCCAGCAGGAAACAGGCCTCCTGCCAGGCAGAGCTGGCCGCTGCGCACCTGGAGTCTTTGTTCCCTGGATTCCCGCCCCAAACTTTCCCAGGCACCTGCAGCGGCCGCACCTGGCCAGGAGGGCTCCACGGGGTCTGGTTCTCCCATGGGAGCGGCCGGCCGTGGCCAGGGGCACCGCCCGTCCCGACCCCTCGGAGTCTCGCCGCTGCCAGGCACTGTCCGTGGAGGCCTCACCGCGAGTCCCCAGGCGGGCGCCAGGCCACGGTGCCCACTCCGCAGACCGGGAGGGGCCCAGGCAGCGCCTGTGCCGGTCGCAGCCACGGGAAGTGAACACAGGGCTCTGGGGCCGCGCCCTGGACTCCACGGCCTGGCAGGGGAAGCGGCCGCTCCCCAGCCTGGCGCCTGGCCTGGCCGGAGCACCCCGACCGCAGCGGCGGGGGCTGGTCCAGCGGCAGTGCCCAGGCCTCCCCGCCCCGACTTGCGGCCCAGCCCCTCCCTGAGCCCACTTTGCGCCTCAGAGGGGCCCGGCTGGCTCCAGTGCAGCCCAAGCTCTCGGGGGCACATTCCCAGGGCCACGGCCACGCCCGCGGGGGCCCAGGCCCGACCCTCCGTCCTCCCACCAAGTCAGCAGGGCAGCAGCCGGGGGCGCCGGAGCCGACTGCGAGACGGAGGCCGCGGCTCCCCAGACCGCCAGGACGCACTCGGCCGGCGCCCGGCTGGGCGCTACCCCACTAGCGGGCTCACCCCTCAGCGCAGGGACAAGATGGCAGCGCGGCTCCCGCCGGAGCGGGGAAGAGCCCGGACGTCAGCCAAGACACCCCCAGCGTACAACAGCACACACAGCACACACCACACACCACACCACACAACATACACCACACACCACACACACCACACACACCACACACCACACCACACACACACACACCACACACACCACACACCACACCACACACACACACCACACACCACACCACGCACCACGCACCACGCACACACACCACATACCACGCGCCACGCACACACACCACATACCACATACCACAC
>JAGFMF010011680.1:10090284-10114494 GCA_019455555.1 Galemys pyrenaicus | reverse complement strand
TTTCTTCACATGTCCCTCTGCTCCACGTGCCTCCTCCAGGTCTCCTTGCTGCTCTCCATCTTCCTTTCTTCTCTCTTCTTTTTTCTCCAGAAATCTTTTTCTCCTCCTCAGCTCCACCCACTTAGGGCGGAACCAGGATTTTGGGAACTTCCCCTTTTCCTGGGACCACCCTGTTACAGGGTCAGCTCTCTGAGGCACACGGATGCATGTGCACCTCATGTGTGGGCCTCACCTGCACGGGCCTCACCTTTGTGGGCCTCACCTGTGCGGGCACCACCTTGCAGGGATCACCTGTGCGGGCCTCACCTGCGTGGGCCTTGCCTGAGGGCCAAGGACCTGCCACTGCCCTGGGCGCCCAGGGCCTGGACCTGCAGGAGCCTGTGCCTTGACCCCGCGGCGTCTCAGCCCTGAGCGGACAGTGCCTGTGCGTCTCCACGAGCTCAGGGGTCGGAGACACTGTCGTGGGCTCCTGGACCTGGGGACACGCGGCGAAACCAGG
Source organism: Galemys pyrenaicus (assembly GCA_019455555.1). NCBI lineage: Eukaryota > Metazoa > Chordata > Mammalia > Eulipotyphla > Talpidae > Galemys > Galemys pyrenaicus. The sequence continues at coordinate 10,113,995 of JAGFMF010011680.1, read as the reverse complement.
AAACCTGGAGTGACCATTGCTTTCAAGCCGCTGGGGTCCTCCCCTCATAACAGAGAACGACATCATCCGTGGACGTGCTTCCTTCGGACAGGACAGTGGCACTGGCGAGTGGACGGTCGCGCTCGTTTCTAAGCTCCGCGGGGCAAGGGCAGCGGTAGGACACGCCTGTCCCGAGTGCCTCAGCCCTGACTCCGGGCAAGCACTCAGCGGCTGCAGCCGCTGTCCCTCCGGGCCCTGGGGGCTGCTTGCGCCGCCTGCCCCGCCCGGCCTCGCTGCCTTGCGTCCACCACGAGACCGAGGAGGCCAGGAGGCTGGGACACGCCTGGCCTCGCTGCCTTGCGTCCACCACGAGACCGAGGAGGCCAGGAGGCTGGGACACGAGCCGAGCCGAGGTCAGCATGGCACCGACAAGCCCATCCTGGCTGCCGGCACTCAGCTCCTCCCTTTATAGGGCTCCCCAAATCACGCCTTTAATCTTGCACTGCCTCTGGCTCCATGTTTGAAGTTCCCACTTTCTTCCCTTTCAGAAGGGAGTGGCCTTTGACCCGGCCGGCTCATCTTCCGGCTCATCTTCTGCTGTGACTGTCCAAAGGCCGCGGGCAGTGACCCAGCGCCCACTTCCCAGGGCTGGGACGTAATTAGCCCGGCCAAGGGACCTCATTTCAAGCTGCCGGGTGCTCATCTGCAAACCTGGCACGACCTGGCCTCTCCCAGGGCCCAGCGGAGCTCACTGCCCCCACCGCAGCTGCCAGCACCCTCCCTGTGGCCAGAGGCTTTCTCCGCATTGTGAAGAGCCTCGCAGGCTCATTAGAGAAACCACAGAAAACCGGCCAAGCGGGAAGACGGCGCCAGGGAAAAGACCCCCCCGCAGGCTGACACTCCAGCGCCTGCAGAGGCCTTCTAGGCCCCCAGGCCCTCTCCATCAGCGCTGTGCGAGGCCCCTGAGCCCCAGCAGCTGCGGGCGCCCCAGGCAGGAGGGGACAGAGGTGCTCTCGCCCCCGCTTTCACTTTAGGACCCAAAAAGAGCCCCCAGAGTGTACCTTTCGCAGAGTTCTCACCCCACTGTCTTTTTCCTGACACCCCGGTTTTCTGGGGGGGACAGACAGATGCTCCTGCGGCCGCGAAGACGCAGCTCACGGCCACGGGCTGGGTTGAGGCCTCGGAGTCTGCCCATCAAGCTCCCGCCCCAGAACCCGGGCCCCGCGGCCTGGAGAGTGGCCGGGGCAGCGGTCGGTCATGGCGTGGCCGGCGGGTCCTCTGGGAGCAGGCGGGGACGCGACACTCGCAGAAGGGAACGCGGAGACCTGGGGCAGGCGGTGCCGGCGAGGAGCGAGGCCTCCGTGGGGCCGCCGGGAGGCTCCGCTGTCACCGGGCCAGCGGGCAGGCTGGGCAGGACACCTGGCCCGGGTTCAGGGCGATGCGGGGCCTTCTGTGCAGCTGGGGTGTGTGCCCCGGCTCCTGGGCGGGGCAGCGGACCCTGGAGCCAAAGCGCGTGTGCCACAGCTGCCCCACACGCAGCCCTGCTGGCTCGACCCAGCCGGGGGCTGACCCCAGGCGCAGCCCTCTCCTGCCTCCCGCCGCCCCTCCGCAGTGCACGTCGGTCCATCTGCCTGCTCTGCTCCCGCTCTGTCTCCGGTGGGTCCTCTCACCCCCCCCTGCCCTGCACCCTAGTTCTTCTACGCAAAAAAACCCCAAAATCATTAAGAAAACCCCTGCTCCGGACAAGCACACAAAGGCGTCCTGGAGACTCCCAGTGGGGCTCCCGCCCGCAGTCCCTGAGGAGATAAGAGCAGCAACTGTCAAAGGGCAGCGAGGAACCAGGAGCCCCCCAGCTGGGCGGGGTCCGTGACCCGGCCCGGGGCTGTAGGCCGTCAGCCTGTCGGTGAGCGGTGGTGAGCTGCGGCGCCAGGCTGGGCTGGCCTCTGCGGCCGCGCATGGGGCTCTGCGGGAAGATGCTCCAGAACGCGCATCGTGGGCTTGTTCGCAGAGCGAGGAGCCGCCCCACGTGGGGACAACTCGGACAGCGGGCGCACGGGCGGCGGCCTCCCAGGTGACCTGCGGGAGGGGCCTCCACGCCAGGCCGCTGGGCAGCCTCTTCCCTCGGACTTGGGACTTAGTGTGGAAGCAGGTGGCCAGGCCGCTCCCTCCGCCGGCTCTCGCAGAACCAGACGGCCCGTGCAGCGGGCACCAGGGCAGGCCCCTCGCCCCGCTTAGCTCTGGCCGGGCGCCAAGAAGACTGGGCTCTAGGCCTGGCCGAGAGGGTCGGGGCCTGGGCGGGGCCTGGGGGTGGCCCAGGCGCAGCGACTGGGTCCCAGCTGCTCTGCCACAGGGGCCTGAGCCCCGCATCCTGGGGGGAGAGCGCCCGGGCCCCACAGCCCCGCGGACACGATATCTGAGTCCACTGGGAGCTGCTAGTAAACTTACTTTTGTATTTAAAGACAAGTTGAAAACAAAACTAAAAAGCAAACAAAAATAACAAAAGCCAAAAAGCAGACTGCAAACAACAAACAAAAGAGAAGAAGAGAAAACGCGAGGGCAGCAGCTGGAGCGTTGAGGGGACGCTGCGGCCAGCGTGTGCGTGTGGGAGGCGGCGGCCGTGGTGCGTGCTGCCCCGTGCTCTGGCGGCCAGGCCTGGAGGGCAGGACCCGCCCCGCACCTGCCCGGAGCCCCCAGTCCCCCCAATCTTCCCCCGCCCAAGCCCTCTCCAGGGGTGCACACACCCTCGTGTGCACACACTCGCACACATGCACACACCCTCACATGCACACGCACACACACCCTCACGTGCACATGCGCACACGCCCTCGCACACACCCTCATATGCACACACCCTCATGTGCACACACACGTACTTGCACATGGCTTGGGCTTCCACGCAGGCATCGACGCTCACACAGACCCCCGTCCCCGTGGGTCTCTGTGGGCTCCGAGGTATCGGGGTGTCAGGCTGAGCCCTCCCCTCTCTGTTCACCCCTCTGGCCCACTCGCAGGAGGCCTGACCTGCAACTTGGGCAGGCAGAGCCCCCACGCAGGGCAGTTGGCCGGCTGCCCGGAGGGGCCCGTCCCCTGGCCGGCAGCTGGCCGAGAGGAGACGCCGGTCTCGGCTATGGACTGCCCGGGTCTCAGGAGACCAGCGTTGCGCCAGATGGCCAGGCCTGCACACAGCGCAGGGGATGCCTTTGTTCAGGAGTCTCCGCCAGCCGCCCTGGCTGAGGAGGAGGCGGGCCAGGGACCGGGGAGAGGGAGATGTGAGCACATGAAGAGCCACCGGCTTCGCAGGGTCGCCGACGGGAAAGGGACCGAGAGAGAGAGGAGGAGACGGGCGGGCTGGAGCTATGAAAGGGGCAGGACAACTAAATGGCGGAAGCCCCAGCCTGGGCGACCCGGGGGAAGTCGCCAGTGTGGGGAGCCCGAGGCCAGACATGCCCATCTTGACCGCGAGTCGGGCACGTGGCTGGCCCGTCCCCGCACGCACCTCCAGGACCCGCCCCGCAGCCCCACTCGACACCCCTGTCCGCAGCTGGGCGCCCTCCTGCCGTCCCGCACCCGGCCTCGCGGCTCCAGGCGCCTCCTTGCTCCGGGCACCTCCTCCTGGACAGACCGCCGTGCCCGCCCCGACGACGGCCTCGGTCACCTGGCAGCACGTCCCTGGCCGCCAGGCCGAGCTGGGTCTGGGTTTCCTCCTCTGGAGGCGGAGCAGAACCCTGGCGCAGGCAGACAGGCCTGGGTGACCCTGGGCCGCCTCTGGCCGTGGGGAGAGACGCTGCTGCGAGCGTGTCCAGCGGCTCCCCGGGGCCCCGTCCCCCGTGTTGGGCCCAGATGTGGACTCACGGTCAGCGGCTGCTCCGGTTTAGACTTTTTGAGAACCCGTGCAGTTGCCCTTGGAGGCGACACCGTTTGCTGTCACCGGCTGTGCGGGCAGCTCCGTCTCTTCAGCTCTGGCCGGCGCTGCCCACTGCCCGCGTCGCTCCTGGCGCTGTCCAGGGCTTTGGTCCGCGCCTGCCTGGGGACCCGGCCACGGGCCATCGCCCAGTCCCTCCCTCGGTGGGGAGTTGGAGGCCCTCGGGGCGTTGCGCCAGGGCTCGTAGCTCCCCGTCCTGGTTTCTCTCCCGGGGGCTGCCCCCCGCCCCAGTGCACACCTCCGCCGGGCGGCCCTGTTTTCCTGCGTCTCCTCACGGCCGTCCTTCTGAGACCGCGCGATGCCTGCTGTCTCGGCCACCCGTGTCTTGTTCTGAGCTGTGCGTCTGACTCACGCCTGGGCTTCGGCCCCTTCGACGGCGCCTCCTGTGTAAGGCTGTGGGGCGGCCTCTTCCGTGCGTGGACACCAGGCCCCCGCCTGGACACCAGGCCCCCGCGCACCGGCCCCGCGGGCCTGGCTCTCCCGTCGGGGACACTCGCCCACAGGCGGAGGGGGCATTTCTGGGCTCTCTGGTCCCTTCCACCGGCCCACACGTCTGTGTCTGTTGCAGCACCAATCAGAGTTCCCACAGCTCTGTGGCACGTCTCAAAGCCGGGCCCTCTGAGGTTGCTTGGGCTAGTCCCTCGAGGCGCCACACGAACCTGACACCGACGTTTCCTATTTCAGCAAAAACGTCCCTGGGACTTGGCCATCGAGGGCGCTTCGCCGGAATCCCTAAGGCTCCGTGTGAAAGGGCCCCCTCCTGCCGCCTGCTGCCCCTGCGCAGTGCGGAGAAGAAGGCCTTGCAGAGGAGGGGCCTTGCAGAGGAGGGGCCCGGAGGCAGGCGACACAGCCGGAGGGAGAGGGGCTGGGAGTGAGTGGGTCTCAGCCAGGGGCCCCAGGAACTGGGTGCAGCCTGTGGGTGGGAGACTTGGCTGGGCTCTCTGCAGCCAGGGCTGCTGGCTGCTGGGCACTGTGTCCCTCGGGGCAGAACACCTGGGGGAGGGGCGCGCAGCCCGGCAGACTTGGGTGCCGCAGGGGGTGCTGTGGGTGCAGCCAGTGACTGCCATGTGGGCCGGACGCTCCCGCAGGCCGGCCAAGGCTCAGCCCGGGAGACACTGCCACCTTCCGGCTCTGCGAAGTGCTTCCCCCTGCGACCCGCTGGCTCCCCCGCTGGAGTCGGGGTGGTGTCCCGCTCACCGCTCACCCCATGGTCAGGCCTCCTCAGACCGTGTTCAGTTCAGGGTGGGGGGCTCCGGGGCCCCGGGGCTGTGTGAGAGCCCCCGCAGCCCTGCCCCACAGTCAGGGGTCACTGCTTCTGCCCTGGGAGCCCCCAGCCCCTGCTCCTCCCAGGCGGGCCTCCCGGGCCACCTTCTCCTGGTTTCCCAGGCGCGTTCTCCCTCCCCCTCAGAGTCTTGTTCTCCCTCCTGAACTGCGGGCACTTCCCTGCCTGGCCCGGGCGAGGCGCCTCAGGCTCAGAGCAGACCCCCTGCGCCCCCTACCGTCCCACAGGGAGCTGCAGGGCACCTGCTGACTGGCTTCTCACCTTAGACTCTGGGGCACGTAGATGCTTCCTGGCCTTGTCCAGGGAGCCCCACAGGCCCCTTGGACTCTTGGGGGGCTGGGGAGGGGCTCAGCTTCTGCTTGTCCACTCCCCCAGGGCAGACTGACTCACCAGTTCCTCCGCCCCAGCACCTCCTCCCCCTGCCTGGGGCCCCTCCGGGACTGCGGCCATCCCATCACACTGGGGCTGGCCCTGGGGCTGCTGAGGGCACTCAAGGGTGTCTTAGGACCAGCAGGGGCAGGAGGAAGCCCTGCGCGGTCCGGTCTGCGGACAGCAGTCCTGGAATGACCAGGTCCTGCAAATGCCAGGACGGGGCGGCCCAAGTGCAGCCCCAGCCCCGGGCTCGCTGGGCCGGGCGCCTTCCTGGCGGCCTCCTGAGGCTGTGCCAGCGCCGGGCCCGCCTCCTCCTGCAGAGTGCTCCTCGACGCCCGCCTATCGGCCACCCTGAGGCCTAAGCAGGGAAGGGCCCTCCTTCAGCGCCGCCCGCTCGCTGGTCTGCTCTCGGCACGCATGCCCCTTTCCGCAGCTGCAGTTTCAGGCCCGTCCTGACGTAGGTCCCTCCCAAGGCTCAGCACCTCATTTTACATCATCTTCTTAAAATGGACCTTCCCACCGGCCCCCAGCCCGGCCCACCCGCGGAGCCACCTGCGGGCCCAGGGCCAGGGGCTGCACTCAGCACAGGGCAGGCGGGGGCACAGCTGGGCCACTCTGGCCAGCGTGAGGGCCGCCGTCCTCAGCACTCGCCCTCATCCAGCTCAGCGTGCCTGGGCAGCTCCCCCAGGAAGCTGGGCCCTGATAGGTGGCGTGGGGGGGGGGGGCGGAGGGGGCAGGGGCATCCCCGTTCTGGGAGCTGCTGTCTGTGCTTCTGCCTCCGCTAGGCTGACATAACCCCCCACAGACAAAGCATCCCAGCTCAGCTACCCAGCAGAGGCCGGAACCAACCGACCTCCCTTGGAACCCGTCTCCTCCCTGCCAGACTTTCCGAAAACCCACCCTGCGCCCACCGCCAGCCCTCCTCTCGCCAGCTGGGCACACCCGGGTGCTGCCCGCCGCCTGGCTCTCGGCAGGCCTGGCTCACTGGCCTCAGGCCCGCCCGGCGGTCACTGCGCGAGCACCGGAGAGGAACCTACTGGCCTCCCAGTGGACTCAGCTTTAAGCCACTGAAGTGAGAGCCTGAGGTCGCAGGAGGAGCCGCTTGCCCACTGCCCGGGCGGTGCCCGCAGAGCTGGGACAAAAATAGCCCGACTGCCCGCGGCTACGAAGCACAGGGAGCCAGTCCAGAGCGGGTGCCTGTGGGCGCCTGGCGCTATCTGCGGGGATCACGCGAGGCTGACTAGGATGACCCGCCTCTGGCGTCTGCATCTGGGCTGGGAGCTCCCCGGGCAGTGGGGTCGGCCGGGGCGCACCTGCCAAAGACCCCCGCCAGGAGCAAAGTCAGGGCCTCCTGGGCTCAGGGGCTGAAGTCTCAGCGCTGTCCACAGCCACCGCCGTTCGATCCCCCGCGGAGCGGCAGACTCTCCTGTCTCCCCAGGCTCCCTCAGCAGCAGCGGTTTCAGTGAATCCGCCTGTTCTGCTCCCCGCTCTGTCTCTGGGGAGTCCTCTCACCCCCGTACCTCTGGTCTGCACCCCAGCTCTTGTGCACATAAAACCTAAAAATACACCTTTGTTTGAAAAAGAGCAAGGGGCCGAGGGGCAGGCGTGCTCCCGGGCTGTGCCCTCCGTGCCGACCCTCTGCCAGCCGAGCTGGCCCTCTGGGCGGGCGGCTGTCCTGAGGGGGAGGGGCGGAATGGCAAGCAGCTGGAGCCACGCAGGGAGAAGGGCCTGGGCGAGGACACAGCCCCAGGCCTGGGCGAGCAGCGGCACAAACAAGCCAGGACGGTGCAGAGAGCACGAGGGGGGCTGCGGACGGAGGCGGCTGGGGCGGGACATGCCCACACCTGACGGCTCAGCCCGAAATGCCCACGGACTCGCACGACTCCACGGGCCAGGGGCCCGGACGGACATTTTCCCAAAGACGATGTGGCCAGCGGGTGTGAGTGGGCACCCCAGCTGCAGGCAAGGCAGCAGAACCCCAGCGGCTGGCCCTGCCGGACCCCCCCCCGCCCCGCGCCAGTGGAGACCAGCACCAGTGTGGGGGCGGCGGGAAGGGAGCCGGCAAGGGGGCAGCGCTCATGGAGGGGCCTGACCCGACGCAGCTGCCTTTCTAGGGATCCACCTGCAGGAAGCCCCACCCTGAGGGGGGTGCAGGGTCCCGAAGCGGCGCTCAGAGTGGCCAGATGTGGCAGCAGGCAGGGGAGTGGGCAGGGCAGTGTGGAGCAGCAGGGGCGAGGCTGAGGCAGTGGGCCAGAGACAGAAGACTGCGCGAGCTCACCTGTGCACGCTCACCTGTGAGGCAGGGAGGGCGTCTGAGTACTATACTATCCGCAGGAAATAGTTTCGACCTTGTGGGTCACCCCACCCCCAGGCGCGAACCCGGCCCCTGCGGGGATGTGGGTGTACAACACTTGCGAATGTTGCTCCAGGCGCACCCCCTAGCGCCCCTGCCCCAGGGAGAAGCCTCCTTGGAAAGGAAGCCTGGGGTGAGCAAACGGGCTTGCTTGAGGCCTTAAGAATGAACCCTCTGGCCTGGGGACTCTGACCTGTGCCCCAGCTCTTGCTCGCATAAATAGATGAATCTTCAAAAAAAAAGAATGTATCTCTGCCTGCCCCTGGGAGGGAAGTGGACGATACTTAGTATATAACAGAGCCAAGTCTACAAAGTCGCATAATACTGAAATAGGGATTCTCCCCGGCCCTCGCCCGCCCTCCACACACTGGCTTTGAGCCTTCACTTCATACGTGCACGTGCGTTCACGCCACCACGGGTCACTTCTCTGCAGTCATTTTCACTGAAGTGCACCACAGGGCATTTTCCTGCGCCAGCAAGGGCAGGTCTGGACCTCCCTGCGGGCGCAAGGCATTGAGGCCGACCGTGGGGCTTCTGCAGCCACCGCAGCGCGAGTTGGATCCCGGGCCAGGGAGGGACCCCCAGGGCGCAGCAGACTCTCCTGCCTCCTGCTGCCCCCTCAGCAGGGTGCTCCGGTGGATCTCTCTGTTCCGCTCCCCGCTCCTCTCTGGTGAGCCCTCCCCCGCCGCACCTCAGGCCTGGACCCTTTTGTGACGCTCTCGTGCGTAAATAAAAGGACGGGTCTGTCTCGTCGCCGCAGCTGGCCACGGTGTCAGGCCTGGCTGTCCCCGGCACACGGCACTGTGAGCACCTCCCAATCGCGCCACCTGGGGGCGTCTCCGTGGCTCAGGCCCTGCAGTGCCCCTGGCCCCACGGCCACGTGGTGTGGCTGGCCATGCTCAGCGGTGGCGCCCGCCGCGTGTCCACCGAATCACACAGCCGGCGCCCCGCTGCCTGCGGCGCCTGGCGCTCTCCAAAACATGCCCCGTCTGCCCGCAGCGTGGCTGACCCCAGCCCCGGCCCTCCCGTGTGCCGGCCGGCCTGGGCCTCCCCTGCGAGGGCCTCCACAGGCGGGCGGAGTCAGCGCTGCGGGAGAGGAAGGGCGGCTCGGGTGCTGGCCGGACTCACCACGCCACGAGGTCTCCGGGCACCGAACCCAAGGGCCTGCCCGGAGCGGAGAAGCCTCCAGGCCCCGGCAGCCACGGCCGCAGGCGGGCGGCCTCTGGTCCTCCACGCGGTCAGGGGTCGTCGCGGAGCTTCCCTCGCGCGGCCCTTGGTGGTGGGCCTTGCTGAGAACTTTCAGGGTGAACTTAGGCAACCTGCGAGGAAATTTCATGAAATGCAACAGTATCTCAGACCAGCCCAGATGCGCTCCTGGGCCCCGTGAGCGCCCCTAAGTGCGTGCCAGGCCGGCGCTGTGTCCTGTTATCAGGGGCGGGGGGCTCGCCTTGATGACGGCTGTAGGTCCCAGCTGCGGGTCCCCCAGCTGGCGGGCTGGGGGGCTTGGCCTTGGGTCTGGCCCTGGGATGTGGTGGGAGGAAGGGAAGCCAAAGGTCTCGCCGTGGGGCAGCGGCCACCCTCGTGCCCTTGGGAAGGGCGGTGAGGTGGCAGTAAAGGCGGAAGGTCACACCACCCAGGCCATGTGCCAGGCAGAGGGCAGCTGTGCGGTGTGTGAGCTGGGTGACCGCTGGCGTGCTTCAGGAGGACGTGGCCAGAGGCCGCTGCCAGGGCAGGCTGGGGTGGGGGCACAGACTCGGCCAGAGGCAGCTTAGAGATGGCCATAAATAGCTCGCCACCCACACCCCCCGCAGCCTCCTCCCGCCGCTGATTTCTAATAATGGCATCAGACGCTTCCAGGTCTGGGGTCTGGCTTGCTGTGCCCCCCCCCCACACACTCCTGCTTCCATCTGTCTGTACCACGTCTGCAGTTGGGCCCCTCACCCCAGACCTGCCCCCATAGGGCCTTGGCCCCCTCCTCCAGGCTGACCCCCAGCTCTGAACATCCCTCCGACTTGTCTGAGGGTACCCTGCCTGCAGACACAGGACTCACCCCTGGGCGCTGCTCTTTGTGCCTCCATAAGGAATTTGTAAGTGGCTTAGCCTCAGACACTCCCTGGGGCTGATCGCAAACCAAGAACCCCAAAGTCCAGAGTCTCGGCACCTTTTTGGTAACCGCACTGGCTCTCGCGCCAGGAACTCCAAACTAGTGCAGTGAATAGGCGCCCCTCTGCCTCCCAGAGAGCACCCCATGAGCCGGGCCCCTCCGCTCCCAGAGAGCACCCCATGAGCCTCTCTGGCTTCCAGAGAGCACCCCATGAGCCGGGCCCTCTCTGCTCCCAGAGAGCACCGCATGAGCCGGGCCCCTCTGCTCCCAGAGAGCACCCCATGAGCCTCTCTGGCTTCCAGAGAGCACCCTATGAGCCAGGCCCCTCTGCTCCCAGAGGGCACCCCACGAGCCGGGCACCGGATGGGAGCTGGCCCCGTCTTCCCGGCCGTGTGACGCTGAGGTGTGGACCTCTCTGAGCCAGCGCAGCTGACAGCAGGTGGCCCGGTGGGAACAGGAGTTGAGCGGGAGGTGGCAGTGAGGCCCAGAGAGACCCAAAGACTTTGCGGCGGCTGCTCCGGCCAATGCTTCTTGCAAAGGCGCGTGGCCCCGGCAGACGCCCCTGCAGCACAGGCCGGGCCCGGGCCAGAGACGGCAGGCCCGTCTCCAAGCTGAGTCCAGCCTTTCGGGTCAGGAGGCTCCTCAGAGTCTGCGCTCCCAGGTGTCCGTGTGGACCAAGGCCAGAGGCCGAAGACGCAGGCCGGCAAGCAGGCCAAAGGGCAGCGCCAGGTCCAGCCGTGCTTCTGGACAGGAGTTTGGGACCCGTGGGAAAAGGATGAGGGTTCTCCCAGAACACGCCCCAATCGGGCCTTCGTGAGCGGGGTCCTTCGTGGACCGCCAAGCGGCCGACCTGTAGCGGGTCTAGGCGCAGGGCCAAGGGGGGCCCCGGTGGGGGCAGGAAGCGTTGCTGTGGGTCGCTCAAGGTCACCCTGGGGCCTCCGCCTGTGCAGCAGCGGGATCCGGGAGCGGGCGAGAGGCTGCGTGCGCAGGGAGCTGGTGTGGCCGGCAGTGGGCCCAGGTGCCTCCGCTGCGGGAGCCCCAGTCCCGAGCTGGTCTCCTGGACAGCCGGGGAGACTGGTCGCTTACCCGAAGGGTCAGCATCCCGGGAGAAGGCGTTGGCCTGGGAGCGCCGGGGAGGGCGTGGGCCTCGCTGCGGCGGCGGGGCGTGCGGCCGCCCAAGGGGTCGCCACTGACCCCCGCCCTGAGGCAAGGACGGCTGCGGAGAAGCAGCCCTGAGCCCTGGGCCTGGAGGCCGGGCGAGGGCGGGGTGACCTGGGCGACGGACTCGGCGCCCGGGGGGCGCAGCAAACACCGGGGCTGCCCAGGTTTGCCTTGGGGTGACGCCTGCTTTAACGGGGCGCCCCGGGGGCAGGGGCTGGGCCTCGCCGGCGGCTCCCCCACGCCTCCCGCCCGCGCGCTCCGCGGCCTCGGCGCCCACCCCGCCCACCGGACGGCTGCGCCGCGGCGAGGGGGCGGGGCGGGCGGCGACCTGGCTCCGCCCCCGAGCGGCCGGGCCAATGGGGAGGGGGCCCCGGCCGCCCTCCCGCCCGCCGGCCCCGCCCGCCGCGCTGCCCAGCGCCGGGGCCCCGCCGCCCGCGCCAGCAGCGAGCAGCGGCCACCGGGACCTCGCGCGCTCGGGATGGCTGGTTACTGGCGGGTCGCGGGCGCCTTCTGCAGAGCCTCGGGCTCCGGGCCGGCCTGGGCCTCCGCAGCCGCCCCAGGCCCCAGCTTGCCCGCGCAGCCGCGGCGCCACTGTGAGTGCCACGAGGAGGCTCCGCCGCGCGGCCCGCGGGCGACGTGGCAGCCTCGCGGGCGGGGACGGGGAGCGCGGCCGGGCGCCCGCGCCGGGGACGGCGGGTCTGGCGCGCGAAGGGCCGGAGCGCAGCCTCCCGCCGCGCTGCCCAGCTCCGGAGCTTCCAGGCCGCGCCAGCGCCGGGCGGGGCTGTAGGGACGGCGGCAACTGGTGGCCCCAGCTGCGGGTGTCCGGCCCGCTGGCCCCAGCGGGCGTGCTGTCCCCCGACCCCGACCCGGGTGGGGGAGGCCGCCCGCGTGGGGAGGGGGAGCTCGCGCCTTCCCGCCCCAGACAAAGGCGGAGGGAGGAGGCGGCCACTTCCCCTTCCTTTAGCGCGCCTGTTTGTCAGTCCCGCCTGTTTGCCGGGCCTCCGGCTATCTTTGGGAGCTTTTACTGGACAGCTGGAGCAGCCGCTCCTCTCCTGTTGCCTCACTGGGCTCATCCTGGGGTCTCTCTTGGGAAAGACAACTCCTCGGACCCGGGGCCTAGTGGCCCCAGTGGAATGCCGCCTTCCCCAGTCGCGGGGGCGGGCCTGCTCAGCCACCTGCTCAGACAAGACAGGACAGGACAGGACGGGGTGGTCTAGCGCGCACTTAGCGGGGACCCCCTGGCCCCGCTGCCAAGGGCACTGCCGCACTGGCCCTCCTGAGCCCGGGCGGGGCAGGAACGATGGAGGTCCCTGTGCCCCGTCCGTCTGATGCCTGTTGCTGCAGAAACCCTACCCGACCTGGCCAGGCGCCCCTTGGGTGAGCCAGGAGAGCGAGAAGGGGCGGGCCAGCCGGCCAGGAGAGGTAATCTTTAACCCAGCGTGGAGCAGCTGACCACCGGCTCCCTGCCAAGGAGAGGCCGGCATTTCTGCTCTGCGCTTTTGGAATTTCTCTCCAGGGTCAGCTGTGCAACTCAAGGTTCCGGTGCCCGAGTCTCCGAGTGACACCTAGTGCAAAATATGATGAGCCTGGATACAGTCACCGCTTCCCCTTTACCCTTGCCTAAAAAAGAGAGACCCCCCCCTCCAAAAAAGAGACCCAAGCCCTGCAGGAAGAAGAAACCGAGCTCAGGGCTGGGGCTGCGCAGACGGGAGAAGTGGCTGCACGCAGCTGCCCTGCCCCGGGGCCGGCTGTGTGGGGCCGCCTGGCGTCTGGGCTGAGGCCAGTGTGGCTGAGACCCTGACTTGTCGTCCTGCTGGCCTGCCCGCCGGCCAGCTGCTGGCCACGGAATGCTGGCTCTCCCTGGACGGCGCCGAAGAGGGTTTTCCCGTGACAGCTGTCCGGTGTCTGCGCCACTTTCTCTGGAGCCTCTGTCCCTGCGGTGCGGGCCTCGGCTGCGCGAAGGCCTGGGGGTGCCTCCCCAGCCTGCCTCGCCCGGGGCGTCTGCGCCCGGGCCCCGGGTGCGCTCCAAGCCTGCTGTCTGCAGGCCCGTCCTGAGTCCTGCGCGACCTCGTGCCAGATGCTGCTCACCAGTGCTGCTCTGGGCGGGCCTTGTGAGCCAGATGAGCTGTGACTCCGAGGGCCTGGGGCCTGCGGGGTGAGGCCCCACTCCGTTCTTCGGCACGGGGTGCTGGGCGCTGCCCCCGCGTGGGAGCCAGGCCGCCCTGCCCGCGTGAGCCTGGCCGAGCAGAGCCGCCTGCAGGGAGCGCTGGGTGTGCGTGGTGCAGCCGGCGTGGAGGGGAGGGCGCGGGCCTGGGTGCAGCGCGTGGCTTGGGGTCCCGTGTCCTTCAAGAATGCAGAGAAGTGGTGTGCTGGGCGCTGGACAGGGTGCTGGGCGTGGGGCGGGGCCCAGTGCTTTCTGCCCAGTGGCTTCACGCAGGGACAGTGAGGATGTGGCGTGCTGGTGTCCAGGGTGACGCGTGGCAGGAGCTCCGGGGCCACAGGGCCAGGCGTGCGGTGCGAGGCTTCCGTGGGGAGGGGAGGGGGTGCGGCTGAGAGCAGGGCCAGGCGGGGCTCTCAGGCCTGGGGACTTTGATCCAGGGCCTCGCTCTGACGGGGGTCTGGGGAGGCCATTGGAGGCCCAGCTGGTGGCCCAGGGATGGCGAGGAGCCGTCTGGTCCTGGGTGTGTCTGAACAAAGTGAATAGGGATTTTGGCGGTCAGGATGTGGGTGTGGGACGGAGACAGGGCAGGAGAGGGTGACACCGAGGACGACACCAGGTGCCGCCTTAGGGGCCTTCCATCTTGTGGGGCTCGGGCCCTCTGTCGGACACAGCTCCTCCCTGCTGCCACCCTCCACCTCTGCCGGGGCTGGACCGGCCTGGAAGCCCGAGGGGCGCGCCCGGCCCAGGCGGCTTTGCCGGACCAGGGCTGAGGCTGACCATGGCAGGTTCCGCGTCGCCGTCAAGTCATGACCGGCTCTCTCAGGGACCGTGAAGGGGACGTGTCCAGGATCTGCGATTGCGGCCAGCCCCGCCGGTTCCACGGCCCCCAGGCCCCCGCCCTGCTCCCCACCCGAGAAGCGGCCGTTTCGGAGCCCGGGCCCCCAGCAGCCAGCTCGGGCCCTGGGCCCCGGGCCGCCGCCCCGTCCCGCTTGGGCTCTGGGCGCCTTGGGTGCGACGGGCCTCAGTGGCCGTTCCCGCGGGCCTGGCCTTCGCTGTCTGGCCGGCAGACACCACCTCTTCCGACCGACTGGCTGTGGGCAGGAGACGTGGGTCCGTGCTGGGAGGTGCGGCCTGTGAGGGGCCTGGGCGCGGCGGCCTCCCCTCCAGGGACAGGCCTCTGCGCGCCCCCCCCCCTCCGCTGGCCGTAGGTGCCTCTCCCGGGCATGCACGAGCGCCTCTTACCCGGCTCTGCGGCGCCCCCTGCGGGGCCGAGGACAGCCGCTTCCCGGCCTCCCTGCCCAGAGCCTGCACCTGTGGCTCTCCGGCTTTGCTGGCCAGGCCCCTGCCCCGCCTCCCGCTGGGCCGGTCGCTGCCTCTCGGGCCAGTGCTTCTCCGCAGGTCTGCCCGGCCTGAGCTGGGGACTCCCTGGGGCCGTGGCACCTGGGCTCTGGCCCCGCACTGACGCGTAGGCTCTCCCACGGGGCTGTTCTGCAGTTCCCCGGGGTGAGGGTGCAGGGCAGGCGCCCCGGCACACGCTGCAGACTCCTTGCTTCAGCCCCGGCGTTCCTCATAGGACTGCAGGGAAAACTGGAACCGACTCTCAGATGAGGGCCCCGCGGCACTGGCTGGACGGTCGCCTCCGTCCCAGGGCAGCCGTGTCCACCTCCTGCGGGCAGCAGCCGCACTCAGTGGGGCCTCGGGCCGCCCCGGGAGCAGCGAGCCTGGGCGGGCAGGGCAGGGCGGCTGGGTGAGGCTCCTCACGCTGCCCCGGGCGTGATGGCCTGTGTGCGCCTGCAGATGCCGACAAGAGGATCAAGGTGGCGAAGCCGGTGGTAGAGATGGACGGCGACGAGATGACCCGCATCATCTGGCAGTTCATCAAGGACAAGGTGAGTGGTTTGTTAGCTGCGGCCGCCAGTGTCCGTGCGGGGGCCTGGGCGCAGTGTCCGGCCCCTCCTGTCTCCACGGGCTGCGGGATCCAGCGCGGCCGGCTTGGAGCCTGCCCTTTGAAACACGGGCGTCCGGCTGCCGCTGCTCCGTCCCTCCCCCTTAGCAACTTGTGGCGTGGCCGGCGGGTGTGCCGGGGCCTCGGGCTGGGCCTGAGCCGGCTCTGCCCCCGCCCCTCGGGCCCGAACGCGGAAGCGGCTGGAGAGCCCTGCTCTGCCGGGGGAAGTGACCCCCGGTGGGGAGAGCAGGTGCGCTGGGCGGTCGGCCGGCAGATGGGCCCCCTGGCAGCCCAGTGCCCTGGCCCCTGCACTGTCGGGTTGCCCGGCTCGCCGTGGGCCTTCCGGGCCCACCCTGCCAGGTGCCCCGCCCGGTGCCGACTCCCACCTGACCAGGGTCGCCCGGGCTGACTCCGGGCCTTGGCCGTCCGTTCCCAGCTCATCCTGCCCCACGTGGATGTCCAGCTCAAGTATTTTGACCTGGGGCTCCCACACCGTGACCAGACCAATGACCAGGTCACCATCGACTCCGCGCTGGCCACCCAGAAGTACAACGTGGCCGTCAAGTGTGCCACCATCACCCCAGACGAGGCCCGTGTGGAAGGTGCGAGGCGTGGGGTGGGGCCGCTGCGGCACTCAGCCCTGGACAGGCGGCGGGAGGGCGGGGCTGGCGGCGTCTGCGGGCTGTAGCTGGGCGGAGGAGGCCGCGGGGAGGCGGCGGGCAGCCTCCGGGCAGCCTGGCCCCGCCCCGGCCCCAGCGAGCTGGCCGCCAGGCCCAGCCCTTCAGACCCAGCTCTGGGCCACGGCCTGGCCTTGCCCCGCCAGGCCGTCGGGTGTCACAGAGGTGCCCCGGGCTTGGCGCAGCTCTGGCTCTGGGGCGGTTCGGACGCGCTCTCGAGGGTCCCGGGAAGCAGCACAGAGCGTGGACGGGGCAGGTCTGAGCTGGAGAGCGCGGCTTGGGGTCTCGGTGCCCCACAGTACGGGGCGCGGGTCCTCGGCGCCTCTCGTGCCGGGCCATCCGCAGGCCCTGGCCTGGGCGCTGCTCCAGGGCTCCGCTCTGTGGGTTTCTCATCGCTCCTGAGCCAGGACTTACCCACGCCCCGCCAGCGGGCTGAGGGGGTCTGGTAGCTGGGCCCGCAGCCCGGGGAGAGCCCATCCGGCGCGGGGGTCCGAGCGGGGGCCACCAGGGCCCAGCATGCCTGCCCTCGCAGAGTTCAAGCTGAAGAAGATGTGGAAGAGCCCCAACGGAACCATCCGGAACATCCTGGGCGGCACGGTCTTCCGGGAGCCCATCATCTGCAAAAACATCCCCCGCTTGGTCCCCGGCTGGACCCAGCCCATCGTCATCGGCAGGCACGCCCACGGAGACCAGGTGGGCCCTGGGCCTGGCGCCCCGCGGGAGGAGCCCCGCCGGAGGAGCCCCGCGGGAGGAGCCGGCCTGAGCCGCCCCTCTCCCTCCAGTACAAGTGCACGGACTTCGTGGCGGACCGGGCCGGCTCCTTCAAGATGGTGTTCAGCCCCAAGGACGGGAGCCCCGCCCAGGAGTGGGCCGTGTTCGACTTCCCCGCGGGCGGCGTGGGCCTGGGCATGTACAACACGGACGAGGTGAGCGCCGTTTCCGCTCCCCCTGACTGGCCCGAGGCTGCGGCCCGAGGCCCGAGACCATCCTGGGAGCTGGGGCCGCGGTGCTCCTGGGCTACGCACCTCTTCTGCCTGAGCAGACTGGTCCGGCGCACCTCTGCCGGCGGCCTGGTCACAGCCTGGGGTCCATGGCCCCTCCAGCACCGCCGCCTCCTGGCTTGGGGCCAGCAGAGGCCCCATGACCATCCCCGGCCACGGCCGGGCCGTGGGGGACAAGACAGGACCTGGCAGCTTCCTGCAGAGCTGGGGGCGCTGGCGGCCAGACGTCTCGGCCCTACCCCTAACCGGGCAGCCGAGCCGTCAGGCCACGTGGATAGAGGGGCGCCCCGCCGGACACAGCAGGGCCTCTCTCCCCGCAGTCCATCTCGGGCTTCGCACACAGCTGCTTCCAGTACGCCGTCCAGAAGAAGTGGCCACTGTACCTGAGCACCAAGAACACCATCCTGAAGGCCTACGACGGGCGCTTCAAGGACATCTTCCAGGCCATCTTCGAGAAGTGCGTGCCCCTTCCGCGGCCCCGCCGCCCGCAGGGAGGCCCAGCCCACGGCCCCACACCCCCGGGAGGCTCGGCCTGCGCGTGTACCCCGGTGAGCCCCTGCAAAGGCCCACCAGCCCTCTGCTCCCAGGCACTACAAGACGGAGTTTGACAAGAGCAAGATCTGGTACGAGCACCGGCTCATCGACGACATGGTGGCGCAGGTGCTCAAGTCCTCGGGCGGCTTCGTGTGGGCCTGCAAGAACTACGACGGGGACGTGCAGTCCGACATCCTGGCCCAGGGTAGGCCCTTGCCGCTCGCCCTGCGGGTGCTCCGCGGCTTCTCTGCACGGGATCTTAGACTGGTAGGAAAACGCAAACCCAGCAGTAGCCCTGGGGCCCGCTGGCTTGCTCACGGCCCGTGGCCAGCAGGGGGCAGCAGTTCCCTGGCAGCCCTGTGAGGCTGGCTCTGGGTGAGGTTTGGACGGGTGCAGCACTAAGGCTGCTGTGACAGGGCCGGAGGATGTGGGATTTCCGGTTCGGAAGGGCCAGGTGTGTGGGCCTGGAGATGGTGCTGACCACCCAGGGGCCCAGTGGCCATGTGCACACCAGACCTGGAGCAGGTCTGATTCTGGTGGGGCCGAAGCCCGTCGGGCGCTCCTGAACGGTAGAGGGTTCACGTTGCACAGTGAACTTCCTGGAGGTCAGAGGGCCAGGAAGGAAGCGTGGGGCGAGGTTCAGCAGGATGGCAGAAGCAGCCTGGCTGTGTTGGGAGCGGGGAGCCACCGGCACGGGCGTCCAGAGGATGGGGAGGATGAGACCGCAAGCGGGAGGGGGTGGGGTGGAGTCCCAGCAGAGAAGCCCAGGTGGCCGCTGAGGAAGGGCCGGGCGACACGTGGGGCTGTCACTGTTTTGCCAAGCTCCCCCCTGGGGTGGGGCGTGGAAGGCCCAGCGACAAGAGGGTTCATGAGCGTGAGGGTTCATGAGCGTGAGGGCCAGGCCCGCATGAGCTGGACACCTGCCCGCCCACGCAGCGGTTCCCAGAGGAAGCTGCTGTCTCCTCCTTCGGCCTTCGGGGCTCCCCAGCTAGCGCGCCCTGGGCACCGTGGAACCAGGGGGCCCCCTCAGGGGAGAAGAAGGTCTGGAGCTAAAGCCCCAAGCCTGAAGTGCCCCAAGGGCAGCAGGAGGGGCATCTGCGCGGCTTCACTGTGCCTCCAGGCCTGCTGCCGGGGGGCTGGGCTCTGGGGGACCGGCTCCCAGAGGTGGGGCGCCCTGTGCTCGTCAGCTAGTGATGCCCTGAGCGCCCTGCCTGTGGCTAGGCCGGGCAGGGAGCCCGAAGCAGAGGCTGACCCCGGCAGCGGGCGTGGGGCGGAGAGGGCCGTGCCGGGGCGGAGGGCTGAGCGAGGGTGCCCGCAGGCTTCGGCTCCCTGGGCCTGATGACGTCCGTGCTGGTCTGCCCCGACGGGAAGACCATCGAGGCGGAGGCAGCACACGGGACGGTCACCCGCCACTACCGGGAGCACCAGAAGGTGAGGGGGCCGTGGCAGCGCTGCCCGGCCGCTCTGGGCCCAGCGCCCGCCCCTGGGGTGGGCAGGGCTGGCCTGGCCGCAGCCTGGGCCCGGGTCCTCACTGGCTGCTTTGCTGTGTGTTCCGCGCCCGCCAGGGCCGGCCCACCAGCACCAACCCCATCGCCAGCATCTTCGCCTGGACGCGGGGCCTGGAGCACCGGGGCAAGCTGGACGGGAACCAGGACCTCGTCAGGTGAGCCGGAGGGAGCGGCCTGGCTGGGCAGCCGGGCTGGGCTGTGCTCACTCCGCCGCCTGCAGGTTTGCCCAGACGCTGGAGAAGGTGTGCGTGGACACGGTGGAGAGCGGCGCCATGACCAAGGACCTGGCCGGCTGCATCCACGGCCTCAGCAAGTGCGTGGACGGGGTTGCGGGCAGGGCTGGCCTGTGGGGTCTGGGGCTGGGTGGGAGGCGCCAGAGGGTCCCTCTCAGACGCAGCCAGGAGCCTGGCCAGGACGGCCACCGCCCCACAGCTGGCTCAGCGCCACCCCGACGCCAGCACCCCCGCCCCGTGCACCCCCGCCACGGGCCTCAGCCGCCGTCCCCGAGGGGCGGTCAGGCCCCGTGCTGCTGCCCACGGCCGTGGCCTCTGTGGCCTGCGGCAGGCGGGCGGCGCCTCATGAGCGCTTCTCCCGCAGCGTGAAGCTCAACGAGCACTACCTGAACACCTCGGACTTCCTGGACGCCATCAAGGGCAACCTGGACAGGGCCCTGGGCCAGTAGCGGCGCCACGGCCCCCGGGGCACGCTCCACGGCAGGTGTTCGGGTGGCTGTGGGCCGGCGGCGCGTCCCCCCCGCGGGCAGTGCCTGTGCCCGCGCTGTGCTGGGCCCGGTGCCACACTTAGCACTAAAACTCTTCACTGAGCAGCTGGTCCGTTTGTCCTGGGGCGGGGCCGCGAGGGCTCACAGGCCGCGGGGGACAGCCGGCCCTGGCCAGGGCACACGGGGCTCTGGAACGCCCTGGCATGGCCATCGGACACCCCGTTCTCCGCTGGAGGGTTTGGCCGTGTGCACGCCTTGGCCGCCGCCCCGGTCGCCTGTTCTGGGGGCTGGACTCCCACCTGCCGCTGCCGCTCAGGGCTCGTGTGGGAGCCGGGCCAGGCCGTTCCTACCGGTTCTGGAGAAGGGGCGAGGCTGGTGAGCAGAGCGCCCAGGGAGGCGCCTGCCCGCCCGGCGGGCACTGGTGCTGCGCGGCTGGCCGGGTGTCGGGGGCCGCGCCCCACGCTCTGGTCTGGGGGCACGCCTGGCACCTGACACCTGCCAGCTGCAGCGGCTGTGGGCGGCTCCGCCAGGGTGCCACGTGTGGGGCCCCGGGGCCCCGCTGAGGAGCGGGGTTCCTTCTGAAACCTGGGATGGGGGTGTGTGTGGGGGGCAAGGCCACGAGGCCCAGCGAAGGAAGCAGCCCAGTCACCTCACTAAAGAATATCCATTTATTTATAATTATTGCTAAGTAAACTCTTTTAAACCGGAACGTAAAAACACAGTAGGGCTTCGCACAAGTGGGGTCTAAACGCTGCTCGTGGACGTCGGAATAAGTTAGCGAGGCGGCCGGCCCCGTGGCCCAGAGCGGCCGCCTCCGAGGGCCAGGCCCCGCCGGCTGGGGCGGCCGGGCCGTGGCCAGGCTCCTCCCGGGCTCTGGGCCAGGCTGCGCAGGGGCAGGAGAGGCGGAGGTGCGGGCTTCTTTTTGGTACCAGGGGAGAAAGACGTGGGAGGAGGTAGTTTGCGGGGACGGCGCTTCTGCGGGGCGGGGGGGGGCGTCTTCCACAGTGACCGGGTCACTGCCACCTGAGGGGCGTCTCGTGGCTCGCTCTGGCTCTGGCAGCCAGCGGGGCCGCTGCTGCGCAGAGGCCGTAGGGCCCACCCGCCCTGACCACCCGGCCGGCCCGAGCCAGCGGCCCCCCGCGCCTGCGTTCCTGAATGTGCCACGTCCCCGCGGCGGCGTGGTGGTGCCAGGGAGGGGCCGGCAGCGACGTGCGCGGGAGGGCAGGGCTGCAGGGCGCTGGGCGGGCGGGGTGGGGCTCCTGGCCCTGCCCCCGCACCCCTGCAGGCCGCACGGGACACGCTCCACCAGAGAGAGGCGAAGGAGATGGAGGAGAAAAAATAAATTACCTTTAGAACACCCCGCTCGCTCCAAAAAATGTTTCAGTTTCTGTCTGGTCCTCATTTTCCTTTTCAAACGTGTTGCTCTTGCCTGGGGACGCGGCTGGGCCCTAACGAGGCCATGGCAGCCTGGCCCGGGTCCTTGGCCTCCTGGGAGGACGGCCCTCGGCCCGGGCAGCCCCGCGGCCGCTGCCCCGCACTCAAGGGATGGCCTGTGCCTCAGGTCCCTGACGTGGGGCTGCTGGGCCAAGGGGTTTCGGTAGAACTGGACGCGTGGAGGACACCGGCTGGCACCCGCTCCCAGCGGGGCGGGGCCTTCTGGCAGGCGGGGCAAGAGGCACCGGGAGGTAGAAGGCGGAGCACCCCGCCTGGCTGTCCACGGACAGGGAGGGACGGGGCTCGGGCCGGGGGGCAGTGGGCAGTGTGGCCGGCTCGGGCAGGAGCAGGTCCCAAGGAGAAGTGAGGCCTCGCCCAGGCCACGTCCTCCTCCAGGGCCGGCCACGGAGGAGCCCTCTGTAGGGGTCTGCCCGAGGGCCACCCCCGGGCCGGTCCCCCACAGCAGCAGGCGAGACAGCGTGACCCTCCGGGCCACAGCCGGCAGGGCAGTCCAGTGGCCGGAGCCCAGTGGCAGGGCGGGGCGGCGGCTGCGCTATAGCACGTTGTAGTAGGCCATCTCCTTCATGGCCTGCTCCGTGAGGACGCTGGCCTCGGCGCCGCCGTCCACGCCCGTGTAGGCGTAGGCGTTCTCCTCGAAGTCTTCCATCTCCTGCTGGCTGTCCAGCTCCGCAGGGTCTGTGCCCGTCAGCTCCATCATGGGGTCTGCAGGACCGGAGCGTGGTGAGGCTGGCGTCCCCCACGGCCGGTCGCCCCACCGGGGGCCGACGAGCTTCCCCAGGAGAGGGCTACCAGCTGCCTCTGGCCTTCCTGCCCTGAGCCGAAGTGGGTCTCCCCTGTAGGCTCCGGCGGACCCTCCCGGGCTTCCTGCCCCCCTCTCTGGGAGCACCCCTCGAGCACCCACAGGCGCCTCCCCCACTCAAGCGAGGCTGTTCCCACCAAAGGAAATCTGGGGCGGCTGCTGGGCTGCCCAAAGGCCTGGAGGCCAAAGGTGCGGGTGGGGACATGGGGACATGGGGCGACGGGGCGTGGGGAGAGGCCTGCAGTTCCGAGCTGGAGTCACCTGCTACAGCCCTTCCTGCCGCAGGCCCACACGAAACCCGGCCCCACCCACCCCGCCCCTTCCCAGAGGGAAGGAGGCTCAGGTGTGGGCTGTGCCCTGGGGCTTTTGCCCCACCCATGGGGTGAGGGGCCAGCAGCCTGGGGAGAAACAGGCCCGGGCAGGGTGCAGCTGGGCTTGGACATCGGGCCAGGGGGCTGCGCACGGCAGGTGTTCCGCGTCCGGGCCTCCCGCTGCCTCTGAACTCCACCGGGTCCACCGGGTCCCTCGGGCCAGCTCGGCCTCAGGGAGAAGAGCTGAGGTGTGTGTCAGGGAGGCAGGCGGACCCATCTGGCGGGAGGGCCTGCAGGCGTCCTGGGGCTCTCCTTGCCAAAGCAAGAAGGGAGCCAGTGCGCCCCTGCGTGGTGCGCCCAGGGTGCTGGCGGCCACTGTGTGGCCACGCAGAAATTGCAGGGACGCTGGGCAGGACCTCGCCCTCGCGTCTCCAAGCTACCTGGACTTCACGCCCTTCCCGGCACCGCCTGACGCGCTCTGGAGAGAGCCCTCGGACGTCTCGCTGGCCGGCGCCCGCAGGCGCACGTCTGCCTGCTTCCTCGGACAGGCCGCCTGGCCCAGGCCACAGAGCCGGCCGTTCCTTCCTCAGGCCGCAACCCTCGTGGAGGAGGCCGGAGGGCTCACCGGGACAGGCCCCGGGGGCGCTCGCTGCGGCCACCCCATGTCTGCACTGGCCCCGCTGCCCGGCCTCTATCCCGGGGTGCCCAGCACCGGCCTCAGGGCACCGACCAGCCAGCGCAGCAGCTGGGCCAGTGCCTGCCGGGCCCAGTCCTACATCGGCCGCAGGCCCGGCCTCCCGGGTGGAGGCGGCAGGTGCCAGGCCGCCAGCTGGTCCCACGGGCAGGGTCCACGTGCCATGGGGGTGCAGGGATGGCTCTTTACAGGGAGCCAACTGCCCCGCAGACCCAACAGCAGCCTCGGGACCCCGCCCACCACCCCGTGACGCAGCAGACGCCTGGGCGGGGCCTCCGGTCAGCACCTCCCTAGGACACGCCCACCCAGCACCTACCACAGCCACCTCTGAGAGCCCTGTCTTAGTCTCAAAACCCGACAGTGGGGCCTCCATGGTGGCGCAGTGGGTTGAGCAACGCACTATGAAGCATCCGCAGGCACTGCAGCTCGAATTCGATCCCTGCCTCCGGCCAGGGAGGGACCCCCAGGGCGCAGCAGACCTCTCCTGCTGTGTCCGCTGCTCCCCTCAGCAGTGGGTTTCGGTTGCTCTGACTGTTCTGCTCCCCACTCAGTCTCTGGGGAGTCCTCTCACCGCCCTGGGCTCTGGCTTGTGCCCCAGCTCTTGCGTGCATAGATAAGTCTTTTTTTTTATTATTTAAATTTATTTATTTATGCATACAAGCACTGGGGTACAGGCCAGAGGTGTAGGGGGGTGAGAGGATTCACCACAGAGAGCGGGGAGCAGAACAGGCA
>JAGFMF010011680.1:10056591-10083800 GCA_019455555.1 Galemys pyrenaicus | reverse complement strand
AGGGAGAGGGAGGGAGGGAGAGGAAGAGGGAGAGGGAGAGAGAGGAGAGATAAAGGGAGAGGAGGGAGGAGGAGGGAGAGGGAGACAGAGAGAAAGGGGGAGGGAGAGAGGCGATAAAGGAGAAACTAGATAAAGGAGACAGAAGAGGAGAGGGAGGGAGAGAAGTGGGGAGAGAGAGAGAGAGAGAGAGGGAGGGAGAGAGGGAGGGAGGGAGGAGGGATGAAGAGTGGCGGGGGAGGGGAGCCTGAGTTCCAGGGAGGCTGGAGGCCAGGGAACAAAAAGCAGGGATAGGAGGGGGAGGGATGGAGCGGGGAGGGGGGAAGGGGCCCTGGTGACCCAGAGGCCCAGCCACCCCATGTCCAGGGCTCAGCAGGCCCTGGCCCCTCAGAGCAGGTCGGCCCCAGCTTCCCAGCCCCAGCATCCCACTGCTGGCCTGAGCAGGCTGCGGGCACCTGGGGCTCCCTTCACGCATCTGCAAGACAGACGCATGGAGGCCCACATGGAGGCTGCCTGGGCCTCGAGGGAATCTGGGCCCCTCCCAAATGTGAGGGCATCTGAGACAGAGCAGAGGCCAGGGCCGGCCAGGCTGGTGGACAGGGGACACTCCGAAGGAGCCATCGGGGCCTGAGGCAGCCAGGCCTGGCTCTCTGCCAGGGACAACACCCGGTGGCCCCTGAAGACAGCGCCCTCCCCAGCCCCTCTGGGGACCCCTGCGGCTGAGTCACTGGCCCCACAGGCTGCTGGGCGCCCACAGGCTAGGGCTGTCCTGGCCATGGGGGTCAGGCGGGCAGCGCCTGAGTCCCGGGAGCGGCCCTGAGACTGTCCAGCGGCAGAGACCGCAGCGCCGGGCGGGGGCCGGGCGGGGCAGGGGGCCGGGGCGCCAGCCTGGGGCCTGGCTCTGGTTTCTCTGCCTACCCCACCTGACCAGCCGCACTGGCCGCGCCTCTGCCCACCCTCGGGCCTGCAGGGAAGGGACGTCCAGCGACGCCCAGGCCGCAGAGGACACTCGGGTCTCGGGCGCGGAGGCCGGCCGTCCCAGCAGCACCACTCGTGGGGGCAAGCGCAGGGCGAGAGGAGGCAGGGCAGGGCTGTGCGGGCGCCGCCCGGTCTCGCTTCTGCCCGGCCACAGGCCCCTCTGGGCAGCAGCGGGAGGCCCGGCGTCCCCCAGGGGTGGGACGGTCTCCTCAGAGGACTCTGCCTCAACTCCCCTTCCTCTGACAAGGGCCGCTGGCCCCAAACCTCAGCCAGGGCTGACGCTCAGCGTTCAGGTGAAGGGGGGACAGCTGGGCCCACAGGAGAGACCCCGAAGCCGGGTGGAGCACGCAGGTCTCCGGCCAGAAGCCCTCTGTGACGAGGGCCCTCTGGGCAGCGGCGAGGCCCCTCTGCAGCCCGGGACACCCTGACGGCAGCCAGCCCCTGCGGCCAGCGGCCACCGCTGTGGGCAGCCTCACCGTCTGGCCAGAGCCCCCCGGGGGACAGCCTGCCCACGGATGGGGCTCCGGGCTCGGCTGCAGCAGGCCCACCCAGCACCCCCGCCAGCCACAGCCTGCGGCCAACGCCCGCAGGAAATCGTGGCCGGCCCGAGGCTCCGCTGCTCCAGGGGACCCCGCTTCCGCGCCTGTCAGCGGTCACTCTCCAGGCCGCTTCCCATCCGCCTCCTTCCAGGACAGGGCTAGGGGACAGCCGGTGCGTCCTCAGGAGACAACGGGGTGCGAGGGGGCAGTCACCCCGAAACCTGGAAGAGGCGCGGGGAAGCCTTGCCTGCCAGCCTGCTGCTCTCCTCTGCCCTCGCCCGCCTGGCCGGCCTGCTCTCTCCTGCGGCCGCCCTCTGGCTGCACGGGCAGCCCAGTGTGCCGCTACCGGACACCCCACAGAGGCTGCTGGACCCGCGCCTGCCCTGGGGCCTTGGGCTGGCGTGGTAGGCGGTGGGGGCAGGGGCCGGCCCTACGGCCCGCGGCCGGACTGCGAAGTCTGAGTGGCCGGCCCCTGCCCACCGGGGACCCAGCGCCCCCGCCACAGCCCCGCCGAGTCGGCCACCAGAGAGGCGCAAGCTCGCCCCTCGGTCCTCGGAGCCCTTCCGCAAACAGCCCAGCCTGTCCGGGAGCTGCGGCCCCTCGGGCCCCTGCACATACCCGCACCCCAGGGCAAAGGGCAAGAGGGGTGCTGGGCCGGCACCTGCTGGCAGCCTTGCGACGGAGCCTCCCAGCCCGCTCCAGCTCCAGAAGCAAACGCGTCACCGTCCCCAGACAAGGACACCGCGACCCCCACACACGCTCAGGGAACCGGGAACAAACGAAACTTGCGGGACAGAGACAGGCCCGAGGGTTGGGCTCCGCGCTGCGGCCCGCAAGCGGCCCCGGCTCAGGCCGTGCCTCCCTGCCAGGGCCGGGGCCAGGCGGGCCGGGCAGACCCCGCCGAAGCTGCCTCCTCTGGCCACCTCAGTTTCCCCGTAGGGGCCTGGCTCAGACCTGGGGCCCCCTCCCCCTTCCTTCTCCAGACCTTCTCCATCCATCTTCCCTTCCCTCCATTCCGCCCCTCCTTCCGTTTCCGTGGCAACCCCATCCTCCGCTCTGCCTCGGGCCTGCCTTCCCCTCTTCCTCTCCGCTTTCATGTCGCCCCTCCTGGAGCACAGGCCGAAGCCCCATCCTCTGCCACCGCTTCTCCTTTCACTCCTTTCATCTCCCGCGCTTCCTGTGGTCTCAGGGCGTGTGTTTATCTCTTAAATTAAAAAAAATTAAGGAAAAAGGAAGGAAGAGGGAAGAAGGGCGGGAAGCAGGGGGAGGGCGCAGGGAGGGAGCCCCGCTCCGCAGCCCGCGCCCGCCCAGCCCAGCTCTCCTCCTCTCCCGGCTGTCTCCAACAGCCAGACCCAGAGGGCCCAGCACCCAGGCCCCAGCGAGGGAGGACGCGAGCAGCGGTGTCCTGAGCGCGTGGGCCGTCGGGCCTCCCAGCCCTCGCACAGCACAGGCGGCTGGTGGCCCCTCCACCCTGCTGAGCAGGACGAGCCAGGGGCCGGCCACCCACTGCGGGGCTGCACTGCCCAGGCCCCGGCCGCACCAGGCGCCTGCTGGGCTCTCCTGCCCAGTGCTCTGGGTGGGAGGGAGGGTCGGCGGCCCCGGCCGGCCCAGAGCCAGGGTCTGGGTGCACCGGCACAGGGGCAGGCTGGGCTGAGCCACGGTCGAAGCCATGGCAGGGAGGGGGCAGGGCGCACCGGCGCCCTGTTCCCTCGCCCTGGTTCCGTGGAGAGGCCCGCAAGCCTGGCGGCCCCACAGCCAGCCCGCCCTGTCCGTGTTAGGTCTAGAGGGATCCAAGACAACAGCAGAAACAAAGAGACCCACATGGGGGGCGGGCGTCGGCCCGGGGGCGGAGACTAGCGGTCGGGAGCCACGTGGAGAGTGTACCCACGGCTGAGACCCGGGAGCTCGAGGGCCTGCTCGGGGCTCCGGGCCACCCGTGGGTGCTCTGGGCAGGGCGGGGCCCAGGATGCAGCGAGGCCCAGGGTCTCCCCGAGAAGGCCGGCTTAGCAACGGGGAGCCCCAGCGCAGGGCCGAGGGGGACAGAGGGAAGCAGAATGGGTGGAGGGGCTCAGCCCCAGCGCCACAGAGGGCGTGGAGGGGCAGTGGTGGCCGGCACCCCTGCCCACCCCGCCTCCCCTCCCCAGCCGCAGGCCCCGGTGTCGGGAGGGCGGGCGCGGGGGGCTCCCGCCAGACGGCTGAGGCCGGACCGCCCTCACACCATCACGGCGGAGCCTGGGGTTCCGGGAACGAGCCTCGCCAGGGGGCAGGTGGAGGCGGGCGCCGGGCGCCCACGGGCCAGCCAGGGACCTGTGCGGCAGTCAGGGTGCGGCGTGCCCAAACGCCAGAGCTGTCCAGGCGGAGGGGAGGCGGGGCGGTCAGCGACACCTGCCCTGCTGACCTGCTGACCTGCTGCCGCTCGGCTGGGCCGGCCGGCTGTTGGGGCCCAGGGGCGAGAGCGTCCTGCTGTCTCCCGGCCCAGGGGTCAGGAGGCCGGTCCTGGGCTGGCTCGGCCTCAGCAGCTCCGCCCGGCACCAGGACCCCTCGCCAGGCCTGTGCTGGGGCTGGTGCGCCGGGGCCGGGCAGGGGCCTGCAGGCCGCACACCACCTTCCTGTATCCAGCGAGCCCGGGCCGGGCCACCTGGCTCCAGCACGGCGGGGTGTGCTGTGCCTGAAGCTAGTGGGGGGCCGAGGGGCCGCTTGGGGCTGGAAGGAGGGCCAGGGAGGCTGGAGGGCAGGGCCCAGAAGGCGCCTGGGGATCGGCCTCCCCCCTTTCACGGGGCTGAGGGCGCACTGAGTCCAGAGCGGCTCTGTTCCGGCGCCGGGAAGCGCAGGGCGGCGTGCCCAGGGCCAGCCGGGCTGGTGGAGGCGCCAGCTCAGCACCAGCGCCCGGCCTGCCCCAGAGGCCACACCTGCTCGGCGCAGCCCTCGCGTCCGCAAAGCTCTCCCCAGGCAGAGGCCGCCCACGCCCGGGCGACGCAGGCCAGCGCCGGCCTCCCACAGAGGGCCGGGAGTGGAGTCGCAAAGGCCCGTGGCCGCAGGAGGTGGTGCTGGGGGCTGACAAGCCGGGGGTGGCCGCCCTCGAGCGCCGGGCCAGACCGCGGAGCCCCCCTCGGTGGGGCCAAGCACCTGCCTCCCCAGCTCACGGGCCGGGTGCCGCCACCCCGGGCCCCGGGACTCGCCGGGCCGCAGAGCCAGTAGGTGCAGGAGCGAGCCCCTGAGAGGCCTGTCCTCAGGCCGGCCGGGTGCGGCTGGGGCTGGGCGCACGGTTCTCGCCCAGACCGGAGGAACCCGACATGCAGCAGCGGAGCTGGCAGGAGGCCCAGGCCGGCCCCCAGGTGTCTGGGAGCGGGAAGGGCCCAGAAGAGCAGGGGGCGGCCACCCCACGCAGCCCGTCCTCTGTGCCCGAGCACAGGCCCCGTGTTCGGGTGCAGCGGGGAAGAGGCCGCACCTCCAGGCCTGAGCCCTCACCCCGGGGGCGCAGAGGCGTGCAGTGCAGGGTCTTCGAAACCTCAGCCTGACGGGGGGGATCGGGCCTCGGCCCCTATGCCCCGGGCCCACACCTCGCGGCCTGTCCCCGCTCAGGGAGGGCCAGCTGCTCCCCTCTCCCCACCCCTGGACGGGGCACCGGTCCAGCGTGTCCAGCGTGTCCTCCTTGCCCTGCTCTCTGGCTACCCCTCCAGAGTCTTGGGCCGTCCGCCCAACCCAGAGCTGTCCGAGGTCCAGAGGAGCAGGACACCAGGGGGCTCGGGTCGAGCGGAGCCCTTGGGGGCTGGCGGGTGACGCGCCCTCCGGGGTGCACCCCCGGCCAAGTGAGGGGGCGGCGGGGCTGCGCCCTTGCCGGCGCCCCGCCCTCGGCCTCCAGCCCCTGTGGTGCCTGCGCTCTTGCCCGGGCGCCTCAGTGCTGCTTAACCTGCAGACCCTCGCTCCTCTGCCGGCCGAAGGCCAAGGGTCTCAGCCCCGCCAGCGTCCAGGCCCCAGCTCCAGTCCAGCTCACACGGCCCCGCCCAGACAATGGGCGGAAGAAGGGGAGTCAGAAGGGGAGCCGGAGCCCAGGACCTGTGGGCCTGTGGGCGGGGTGCGGCCGGCCTGACCGGGCCTGCGGGTGCCCCGTTGGGAGACCCTCCCCAGCAGCCCTCCTGGCTCGAGGAGCCGGCCCTCCTGGCCCTCCTGGCCGACCACAGCCCCGGCGACGCAGGAAGGAGACACGCGCGTTCTCCCTTCCTCAAAGAAACCGTCTTCTCTGCTGGCCCAACCCCGTGAAAACAGAGGCGCCATTCAGGAAGAAAGCGAAGGAAGAGCAAAAAAAGAAAGGAAGGAGCTGAACAGAAGAAGAAAGGGGAAAGAGGGAAGAGCGCGGTCTCGAGGGAGCCGGCCGGGAATGAAAAGCGAACGGTGCTGGGAAGGGAAGCGGGGCGCCAGGAGAGGAAGCGGGGCTTTGGCACGGCCGCTGCCGCCCACGGAGCCAGGGGGCAAGGCGGGAGAAGGAGCAGCCGCACGGCCCCACCCACCCGGCGGTGCCGCCTCCCCCTGGGCCTCCCCCTGGGCCTCGGCGCCTTCCTGGGGGCTGAGAGCCGCAGTGGACTCCAAGACGCACAAACACCACCGCGCGCTGGCCAGAGCCCTGCACCCCGGGCCGGCGGCCTTATTTCAGGGCCAGCGGCCCCTGCCCTGAGTCCGGCTACCCCGCAAGGCCCCAGGAGAGGCCCGGCCCTGACGCGCACGGCCGCCTCGGCAGCTTGGTCCTCCTGCCCTGCTCCGGCCTGAGAGCCGCGGCCTGGCGGGGTCTGGCTGGCGGCTGGCCCCGGTGTCCACTGAGGACCAGCTCCCAGACACCTGGAGTGGCTGCCGGCCGTGGGCCCGCATCCTCACCAGGGAGGCCGGGAGGCCCTGGCCACCTCACAGAGCAGACTGGGTCAGCCGCACCCAGAGACCCGGCCCGGGCCGGGGTTCAGGCCTCTGTCCCCCGCTCCGGCCGGCTCTGGAGGCCCCGCCACACACAGCCCCCATGGTGACTGGTTTCCCAGCTCCTCTGAGACGAGGGCAGCCCCGGCCCCCGTCCCCATGTCCCTCCTCCGGCTGAGTCTGACAGAAGCGGACACAGGGTCCCTGTACGCAGAGGCTTCTTCCTTCCCCCATCACCCAACGTGGGGCATGGCAGCCGCGGGGAGCAGAGCCGGCGGGAGGGAGCCGTTGGGCTGGCGGGCTGGGCCTGGCGCCGCTGGGTGGGTGCAACACAGGCCCGGCCAGAGAGCCCTGCCCTGGCCAGTCGGCCACAGGCCTCCAGGAGGCAGAGGGGCGGCGGGAGCACGGGGCGAGGGCCACGGGGCCAGCGGCAGCACCCAACGGGCCAGTGCCGGCCAGCGCACCCGAGCCCACGCGCGGCTCTCCGGGAGGACCTCGGTGTGCCGTGACCGACAGCGAGAGGAGTCACAGTGCAGGGCTCTGGCTGTGAGCAGGAGCGCGAGTGGGGGCACGGGGAGGCCGCCGGGAGGGGTCACCAAGACCATTTCAGAGAAGGCATGGAGCTACATTAACATATTAAAACGAACTAAATGTTCATTTGCTTTGAAAAAGCTTTAAAGAGTTTCACTGGCGAGGAGCCCAGCCCGGGAAGAAAGGGCTGACCAGCGGCTGGCGGGGGGCCCGTGACAGCGGCGTCTGATCTGCCACTGCACCCGGAAGAAGCAGCGCCCGGACCACGCACAGACGATCATTAACTCTTGCGGGCCGAGGGGCAGGCGCCCGGCCGGGGTGCCCGGCGGAGGGCAGTGGTGGCCGGAGGCAGAAGAAGGGGCAGCACACGCGCAGTGGAGCGTGGGGAGGAAGAACCCAGAGGACTGAAGGGCCACAGGCCGCCGCAGCACAGCTCCAGCAGCATCCGAGCCACAGGGAGCCCTGGCTTGTTGACAAAGCAAAGCAAGGTCAAGGGGGAAACAAGGCAGCATCGGGACCGGGGTCTCCAAGCCTGGGGCAGGCAGAGCGCGGTGCCCTCGAAGCTCATGACCACAGGCGTTTCCTCGAAAAGTTTCCTCCAGAAAGAACTGGCTCCTGCGCCTGGAGGCACCAGACAGAGGGCAGGCGGGAAGCACAGAGCGCCCGGGACAGTCACACCCACCAGCTCGGGCACTGGCTGGGGATGAGCCGGAGGCGGAGGCGCTGCCAGGGCCTGGAGCCACCAGGACACTGGGCCGTGGGGTGAGGGCGGCGGCCCCCGTGCGGGAGCTCTGGGCCCCGGGCCCAGCCCCGGCCAGGCGTGTGGTCCCACAGGACGGCCGCGTCCCAGGGCCTGCCCCGGCGGGTGCTCAGGGGGCCTCTCCCGCCTCCCAGCCGCTGTGGTCCTTCCTCACGGCTCCACGCCACGCGCCCCAGCACCCGCGGGCTGTCGCGAGGTGTGCTGGGCGCCGGCCACAGCAGTGCCCCAGCCGGAGCGGGCCGCGGCGGCCTGGAGAGGAGCCCCGGGCCCAGCAGGCCGAGGCCGCGGGAGCCCGCAGGCGCGAGGCCAGAGTGACGCCCCTGGCGGTCAGGCCTCTGCCCAGCTCTGCTGAGAGCCCTCGGTGTGTGCCGACTGCGCGTCGCCTGCACCCCGAAGCGCCGGGCCGGGTGGGGGGGAGGCCAAAGGGCCGGCCCCTGACACCTGGGCGGGCAGTTCTCAGAAGCCCGTGGTGATGCACTGGAGCTGAGCACCAGCTCCCGAGGGACCAGGGCGCCCCACGCCCCCGGCCCCCGGCCCCCCCCACTGCCCACCCTCCTCCCTCCAGGAGCTCACATCCCTCGGGCCAAGGCCCCCCTCCAGCTGCCGACCTCTGGCATCCTTGCAGGCCGGCCTCCTGGGGCCCTCTGGACGGGCTGCCCCACAGCAGGCAGAGGGTTGCAGCACCCAGAGGGCCTGGCAGCTTGTGGGCGGGTGCAGGATGCGTAAAGAACTTCAGGCGGGTCAAGGAGGTCCAGGGGACATCTGGAGTGGGCTGGGGGCCAGGCCTCGGCACTGCTCGCCTGGGGACCCCCCCACACACACCTGGCTCGGCGGGGAGCCCGCAGCAGGCGGCCAGGCGGGGAGTGTCAGAGCAGGCAGGCCACAGGCGGGCGGGGGGCGGTGGTGGCCGACGAAGCAGCACAAGGGCCACCCAGAGGACAGAGGCCATCTGGACAGAGCCAGGGCGCCCCGGGGGCGGTGCGGGCTTGAGCCCTTTCGGAGAGACCTCGGAAGCTCGTGCCAGTCAAAGGGAAGCAGCACCGAAGAGCCCCCGTGAGTGGACAGGCCAGCTCTAAGCCACCCCAGCCCTCGAGATCATCTGTGCCTGGGGCGGTGGGGACAGAGGGCTCGACCTGGGCGCTGGCGGGGACAAAGTGCCCTCCTGCCAGAGAGGAGCCAGTCTCTACCCGGGCCTGAGGCAGGCACGGGGCCGGGGACGCTGGCTGTGGGGCCGGCTCGGGGCGCAGGCCGTGGGGCCCGCCCGCTGCTCAGGGGGCCGAGGATGTCTCGGGCTTGGGGGCCGCAGGCTTAGGGGCTCTGTCATCGTTGCAGCTACCATCTTAAACGGCTTACTAATTTTCAAGCGTGGGCCCTTACTTCCATCTTGCTCCTTGCCCAGAACCTTCCGTCCGGCCGACCTCTCCGGAGCGCACCTGCTCCGAGGCAGGAGCCGCCAGCAGCGGGCGGCTCCTCCGCGGTCCCGTCTGCTGACCAGACGCACGCTGGCGTCGCACCCGGCTGCGGTCTCGGCGCGAGGACAGGCTCCCAGCCCAGCCCGGGGCCAGCCTGACCAGACGCAGCTGTGCGGGCCTGTGACTGGCCTCGGGGAACCCAGCGCCGGCGGGTCTGCCGGGCGCCAGTCAGGCAGTGGGCAGGGGCCGCGGGCCGGCCAGCCCCAGCAGAGGGTGGCAGCCTGACTCCCAGGGGAAGCCTCGGGCGGGCAGCAGGGGGCTGGAGAGACACCTGAGCCACGCCTTGAAGAGCCCCGGAGATCTGGGCTGCAGGAGAGGGGCCCTGGGCTCCGGTCTGGCCTCCCTCGCCCCAGGCCTGGCGCTTCGGGGTGCAGGCGGCCGTCATACACCGAGGGCTCTCAGCAGAGATGGGCAGAGGCCTGACCGCCAGGGGCATCACTCTGGCCTTGCGCCTGCGGGCCCTCCCGCGGCCTCGGCCTGCTGGGCCTGGGGCTCCGCTCAAGGCCGCCGCTGACCGCTCTTGACAGAGGCGGGTTCTGGGCACCGTACCCCCAGCCCCCTCAGCCCCCTGCCGCCTCGTCCTCCAGGTGTGGGGTGCCAGGATCTACACCTGACGGTGAGGGCAGAGAGCTTCCCTCCGAGCTCAGGATCGGGGTGCAGAGGCGGGTGGTGACCCAGGCATAAAGCATGAAAGCCCCCCAAACCTTGGGCTGCCTGGTTAAAGTCTCGGCGCTACCAAGCGATCACCAGCCGCTGCGGCACGAGTTCGATCCCAGCCGGGGTGACCCCCAGGGCGCAGCAGACTCTCCCGTCTCCCGCTGCCCCCTCAGCAGTGGGCCTTCGGTAGATCTGCCTGTTCTTATTCCGAACGTCTCCGGTGGGTCCTCTCAGCCCCGCTCCTCTGGCTGCACCCAGCTCTTGTGTGCATAAGTAAAATAAGTCTTTAAAGCAGAAACACCCCAAACCTGTCTGGACTGGCCCCCGTGGAGGGGCAAAAGCAGAGGGCCTGCAGATCTGTCCGCTGGCAGATCTCGCTGGCCTGGCAGCGGGGCTCCTGCGGCCTCGTTCCGAGACCTTGTGGTCCTTGCGGCCGGGATCTCTGCGACCTAACGGGGTGGGAGGTGGGGTGGGCCTGAGACTGGGTGACCTAGTCCCTCCAGGTTAGGTCCCTCCAGGTTGCCAAAGGAAACGCCCCTTGGGCAAGCCTGTGGCCGCCCACCCTCGGCCAGAACAAGCCAGGTTCAGCGGAGGCGAAGGCGAGGCACAGGGCAGGCCGCAGGCCAGAAAGCCCGCCAGGAGCTGAGTGAACTGAGCGAATCAGCAGGAAAGGCTGCTGTTTCCTGACCCCCCGGAGAACACACACAGGCACACGCATGCACACTCAGGTGCACACTCACGGGCACGCAAACACATGCATACTCACAGGCATGCAAACACATGCACACTCACGGGCATGCAAACACGCACACTCACACATGCACATTCGCGTGCACACTCACGCGCACTCACGAACATAAGGACACAATGCAGAACTCCCCTGTCCGGCGGTGACGGCCTGCGGGCCCCTGGGTGTGGGCCCTCCTGTCCCCCCCCCTGCCCCCAGCATCACTGCGGGGGGGGGGGGAGACCGTCAAGTCCGGCCCTGAGCTGCGGCTTGGGTGCGGCCTTGGAGGACCACAGCCGCGCTGGCCGCCCGGGCCTCGGCCCAGCCTCTCTGACCACCTGGTTCCACCTGGGGCCAGTGGACCCACCCAGGCTCTGCGCAGAACTCACATCCCAGGGCCGGCTGGGCCTGCGGCAGAGGGAAGTGGCCTGGCCGCCGCGGGTTTGGAGGGGGTGTGAGAAGCGCTGCCCCACTCGCCCCCATGCAGACACGTCTGGCGTGCCTCGGG
Organism: Galemys pyrenaicus; assembly: GCA_019455555.1. NCBI lineage: Eukaryota > Metazoa > Chordata > Mammalia > Eulipotyphla > Talpidae > Galemys > Galemys pyrenaicus. The sequence goes on along the minus strand of JAGFMF010011680.1, from coordinate 10,072,729 downwards.
CTCCAGTGCAGGACGGGCTTTGTTTGCCCCACCCCCACCCCCAGAGGGAACAGCAAGGCCCTTGGGCCCAGGCCCTGCCCAAGGGCTCAGTCAACTACTTAGAAGAGTTCCCAGACCTCTGTCTCGAGGCTGCGGCCCGGCCAGGACTGCCAAGGGTTGGGAGAAAGACAGGCGGACGCGGCTGCCGCCCCAGCCCCATCGAATCGGTCCTTCCTTACTGTCTCAGACCTGCGCTCTGCGCTGCCGCTCTGGGAGGTGCTTCATTCTCCCGCCCCCTCACCCTTAAAGGCAAAAAGGGACGCACCGAAGTCGTACCGAAGTCGTACCCGTGTTCCCGGGCCTGCACCCGCTGACGTGCGGCTGGCTGCCGACGAGACGGGGTGTTTCTGCTGCTCAGCAAGCTCGGCCCCTGGCCCTCAGCCGTCCGGCTCGGCGCTGTCCCAGGAACCTTCCACGGCGACCTTCGGCCGCTCGGCGCAGGGCTGCTGGAACGCACAGCGGTTCACCGGCCACGGCAGCCCTCACCGGGACACCCTGAGAACGCAGCTGCCAGGTGGGGGCCGTGCCGTGGGTGTGCGCTGAACCCTGGACAGCCCTGCTCTGCGCAGGCCCCAGTAGAGGAGCCGACCGTCCGGAAGAGGGCGGAGCTGAGGTGCGCTCACCTCCTCTGAGGGGCGTTCTCGGGCTCAGTCAGCGCGGCTTCCCCGCCCGACCTCATCCCTACCCTGGGCTTCCTGCAGTGGGATGGCCCTGGCTCACGGCAGCCCAGGCACGGGCAGGCTGAGCCTCGGGAGAAAAGGCCTGTGGGGCAGCTGAGTGGCCCGAGTCGGCCAGAGCGAGTGGCCGCTGGAGCCCCCGGAAGGGTCCTGAGAGGCAGGCTCTGGGTGCCACCCGGCCCCGAGGCTTTGGGGCTGGACATGCCTGGGCACCACTCCCCAGCGGGGCCGTGCTGCCCCTGCCCCCCACTGCGCCATACCAGGAGTGCGGGTCTGACCCGCAGCTCCAAGATTGGTCTTGAGAAAGCGAAACCGAACAAGCCCCAAAGAAGACCACGGCGGGAGCCCGCTGTCCGAGGAGTCACTCGGCTTCTCCACCGACGACCGGAGATGCGGCCACCGCGGCCGTGACCGCAGACAAGGAGCCGAGCGCAGCGTGCGGCGCCACGCGGATGCCCTGCAGCTCACACGGAGACGCCTCACTCGCTGCGCCACGGTCTCCTCCTGCTCGCTGCTGGCTCTTGCGAGCGAGCGCTGTGAGCTAAACAGGGAGCGGCTTGCAGCTGCACCTGGCCTGGCCGGCCGCAAGGGCTCAACCGGCTGCCCACATCGCCCTGGTCGCCGAGCGCAGAAGCCGAGTCGGGCGCTCCCGCCAGCGCCGCACAACTGGTGACAAGGCGCCCGGGGCGGGGCCTTCTGGGGGCCAGCTCGGCCGTGCCTGCAAACTGCCCTCAAGCCACACGCGCTGGCCGGAGAGCCAGAGGTGAAAGGTCAGCAGTGGCAGCCTTCCCGCTGGGCTTGCGAAAACCGCCGAGTCGTTCTCTTTGTTAACTAACTTCTATTACAAAGCAAAACCAGCCATCGCAGAGCTTGGGAAGATGAACGAGGACCAGAGAGCATCCTTCTCCCCTCGCAGGCGCCGCCTGCGGCCCCTCCCTCCCAAGCGGGGCTCTCGGGTGGCTCCGGCCTCTGGGCAGTGCCCTGCAGGCCCCGCGCTGGCCACACCAGCGCTTCGGGTGGCTTCGGCCACTGGGCAGTGCCCTGCAGGCCCCGCGCTGGCCACACCAGCGCTTCGGGTGGCTATGGCCACTGGGCAGTGCCCTGCAGGCCCCACGCTGGCCACACCAGCGCTTCCACGGGCTCCCCCATGGCACCCCCACGGGTGCATGGGCACCGCCCGCTGGCCAGTCCTCGGCTGAAGGACACGCCTGGAAAGGCCTCCGCGCGTCCCACGAAGACACAGGCAAGAGGCGGGGCCGGTCAGGGTCGGACGGGCCTGGCGTGCACAGAGCCACCACGTGGACTCGTGCGGGGCACCTCCAAGCCTCGACTTCCCGAGGAGCGGGCGTGACAGCCTGCGCGGTCGCGGCTGGATTACACCGGGGACCGCTGAGGCTCGGGGAGCGGCTTCTCTGCACAGGGGCTGCCTCGGGGCAGGACCCCAGGGAGCAGTGGCGGGTGCTCCAGACCCCACGCCAGACACCGAGCAAACACCGGCGGGCCGGCAACAGACGCCAGCGCGGAGCCCTGGCCCCGGGCGGCCCCGTGTTTACCAAGCAAACAGGGTTGGACTTTCTCATAAAGGCTTTGAAAAAACTTGCTAACTTAAAAGATCAAAAACGGCGTCACGATTGACAAGCCGGCACTGCGATCCTTGGTCCTTTCGGCCAGTGCGCTCGCTCGGACGCCGGCGGTGAGCTGCCGGGTTAAGCACCGCACTATGAAGCAAACCGCAGCCACTGCAGCACGTGTTCGATCCCTGCCGCCGGCCACGGAGGGGATCCACATGGCACAGCAGACCTCTCCTGCCTCCCTGCTGCTGCCCTCAGCAGTGTGTTTCGTTCGGTCTACTGTTCTGCTCCCCGCTCTGTCTCTGGTGAATCCTCTCACCTCCCGTGATTCTGACCTGTACCCAGCTCTTGTGTGCATAAATAAGTCAATCTTTAAAAATAAGTAAATAAAACCCAAACGGAGGACCTTGGTAGAATTAAGATATTTTTACTTCTGATGTGTCTTACTCATGAGAATCCTGTCTGCCAGGCTCTCAACTGTTTCGCAGAACTCACACACCACTGACGGTTCTTTTCACTCAGTTGCATTATTGAACGTCTTTTAGTTCTGAATTTTGGAACCCAGCTCTAGCCCGGGACTGGGGACAGAGTACGTCGTACACCCGCTGCTTTCAGCCCTCCGCTGTGTCTGCTTCTGCTTCGGCCTCGCGTGCCGGCCAGAACCTAAGAAGGGAAGCCGTGCCGGGGACGCAGGGCCCCGCTTTCACGGCGGGCTCCAGCAGGCCTGCCTCCGGCGTTTCTCGGGCAGTTGTGACATCAGCTGCTGGTCTGCAGGAGACAGACTAATCGTGCTAAGAAGGTTCCCGTCTATTCTTTCAGAGTATAGATCAGGCAGAAATGGCTGTTCGATTTTAATCAATTTCCCCTTGCATATATTGGAGTCAATCTGGTTTTACTTCTTTAACCTATTAGTAGGACACGGCTACTATATTAAGCTTTCCTAATATTGACGTCCTCCCACCCCACCCCCACAGGGTTATGGTGGGTGACTTGTTTAATACATTATTGAATTCTGTTTCCGACGGAGCATTTTCTTTCTCTAATATGGTCTCCCTGCCATATTTAATATCAAGCCTAGTTTGCTTTGTGGAATGAACTGGAGATCTGTCCATCTTTGGCTAAGGATATCAGATCTGAAATAATTACCCAGCAGGAACGCCTGGGCCGGGGTGTTCTTTGCAGAGAGGGGCAGCACTCTGAGGGGGACAGACAATTTTTTCTCAATCAACAACATACCCGTTTCCAGAAAAACATTCACTTAATTGAGATTTTCAAATTGAAGCCTGTATGTGCAAATTTAAGCCCCTTTTGTGTTTAAAGTTCTAGTGCAACATCCCCCTTCCCATTCCTATTGTTATTTTCTTTTCTCCCTTTTCTCTCAGATTGCCAGAGGTTGTCTACTTCATCGTTCCTTTAAAGACTGAGCCAGCTAATTTCACTGTCTTTCTGTTTTCTGATTCGTTTATTTCTGCCTTTCTCTTTACTATTTTTCCCCCTTCTCATTTCCTCGGGGGCTGCTTTTTCTCCCCCACCCCCCAGTCTAGGCCGAACGCGCGGTTCTTTCTCTCTGGCTCTCCCTGTTGTCAACACAGGCCTTTTCGGCTGCGAGGACGCCAGCTGTCCCCCAGAGCCCGTGATGTGGCGTCCTGGTTCTCCTACTTTCTAAATATTTGTCACGATCGTCTTTATTTCCTCCCTGACCCAGTCGCTGTTTAGGAGAGTGTTTTCAGTTCTCTCAAGTGGTTGGGTTTTAGTTTTAGTCTGTTTAAATTCACAATGTTTTGGCTCGGTTTACTGCCTGGCGATCAAAGGCCTTTGCGACTGGCACCGTCTCTGTTTTGGATGGAACGTGAGTTCTCACAGTTGGTTGCTGGTGGCTGACAGAATGTTTGCAAAGCAGATGCTTGCCTGCAAAGCCCAAGCGCCTCCTCGGAGTCCCTGCTCGTCACGTCAGGGGGCAGGCGGAGGGGTCTCGAGTCCGAGGGGCTCGCAGCCTCATCTGGACACCGCAGCCTGGGCGGCGGGGAGGGCAGCTGGGCACCGCGGGGCCCGGAGCCTCGCTGCGGCCGTGTTCACGCTCTTTACACTTTTCTGTTGTCTTCATGTCCCCACCCTGGCGCGAGACCTCCCACTTGAGTAAGACTCTAAATGCCGATCTGAAGCGAGCTGCTCTGAGCTGGGTCTTGGCACGCTCCCGGGGAGGAAGCGAGGCTGGCCCGAGGGGCCCCCGCACCCAACGCGGTGCCCCACGGAGGACCAGCCCGGAGCCCACCCTGGTCCCTCCAGGCCACCCACCCCGTCGCGTGAGGGCAGATTTGCCCGCACAGGCAGGGAGGGCGGGACCCACCGTGGCTCGGCCGCCGGCCCCGTCCCAGCACCACCTCCAGGACCAACTCAGAAGCTCTCTCAGCCCCGAGACGCCGCAGAGCCCCTCGGGCGCCGGGCACGCTGGCCGACCCGCGCAGCCTTCGGTGTGTGTCCCGCGGGTGCCTGCCAGCTCTGCCCGCGCCTGCACCACCGCTTGGGGGCAGCCCTGGTCAGCCAGTGGGACCGAAATCGCCGGAGACCAGAAGCCTGTCCTAGGACTGGTCGCCCTGAGAAGAGGGAGGCAGGAGGCGTGAGAAAGCCCGAGAGGGGCCAGCGGGCCGCGCGAGGGCGCAGGCCGGGCGGCTCTGGGTGTGGGGGGCTTCCTCCCACTTCTCTGGCCCTCCGCTGACCGGCCCCTCCTCCGCACTGGACTCGGTGGGGGAGGGGCGGTGTGCGGGAGAGAGGCCCAAGGGGCTCCTGTGCGCCCGGCGGGTCCTGGGCCACTAACCACAGGAGGACGAGGGTCTCGGAACAGGGACACGGGCCCGCCCCCTCCCACAGAGGTCGTGTCCACAGGCCCAGAGAAGGCAGCAAGGTGGCGGGAGCGCAGGGAGGGCGAGGTGGGCGTCCCGCTGGGAAGGCGGACCCAGGTGCGGTGGGGCCCAGGACGAGCCAGACATCCTTCCCTGGTGGACCCACTGAGCCCTGCACGTGTCCTGGGTGCGCTGGGCAGGGAGTGGCCTTCAAGTCTGTTTGAACCTGATGCCAGAGAGACAGATGCCCTCTGCTCGCAGGAACAGTGCTCCTGGGGGACGGTGCTCCCAGGGGTGGGGTCTGCCAGCAGAACACTCTTGGAAGGCAACGTGCTCCCGGCCGACCCGCTCTGTGTCTTGCTTTTCTGGGTATGTTGGGGCTTGGGTTGCTGAGTGGACATGGACAGCACGTGAACCCCAGACTCAGCCCCTGTGGGGTCCAAATCCCAAGGTCAGGGCTGGCAGGTGCGAGGCCCCTTTCGCAGACCTGCCCCCGGCCCTCAGTGGGGCAGGCGCCCATGAGCACAGGGCCGGCCGCCCTCTCTCGCCAGGACTGGGCGCCCTGGCACCCACGCAACACTTCGAAGCCCTTCCACATCCTCAAGGTGGGTCAGGAACCGCAAGTACGTATTAAACATGCGCCCCCTGAAAAATTTGACTTGGGGAAGATTTATTTATTTCTGCACACAAGAACTGGGGAATAGGCCAGAGGTGCGGGGGGTGAGAGGACTGGGGAGCAGAACAGGCAGATCTACCGAAACACACTGCTGAGGGGAGCCGCGGGGAGGCAGGAGACGTCTGCCGTGCCACGTGGGTCCCTCCCTGGCCGGGGTCAGGGATCGAATGCGCGCTGCACTGGCTGCGGTTTGCTTCACAGTGTGGTGCTTAACCTGCTGCGCCCCCAGGGAGGCCCTGACTTGGGATATTTCTTAATGACTTTTAAGAAACACAATCAGCACAGAAAATGCACTTTCATAAATCATCTGTAAACAGCGGGTGCAAAGCAGAAGTCTTAGATGAAACGAGAAGGAATTCAAGCAGAGTGCCACACTCGGTCCCCAGGGGCGGTACTCTTGGCTTGACGCCTCCCGGGGTCCCCCCCGCCCCCCGAGGCTGGGCAGCGTCACCAGGCCCAGGCCCCGGCTTGCGCCAGAGAGCCCGTCCTGGCTCAGCACCGCGGGGCCCGGGCCTGGACACAGCCTGAGCAGCCCTCCCACTCCAGCGCCCCCCGCCCGTCCCCCACCCCAAAGCACCACAGACCCACACAGCCCGGTCGTCAGCCCCGGGGGGCCTCGTGCGTGCCGGGCCCTGTGCCGCCCTGGCCACCGGAACCACTGAATGCCGCCGCCACCAGGCAGTCTGCCCACATCCTCGCGCCCCCGCACGCTGGAGAGCTGACTTCCTGTGCTCCTGCTTGTTTCTGCTGACTGAGGGCTTCCCGGGACCGAGCCCACGCTGCTCCCCGTAAGCCAGAGTGTGTGGAGCGCGGGGCCGGTGCCTGGCCAGTGCTTGCTGACTGGACGGGGAAGAGAACGATGACAAAGGGAGAGCTGAGTGAGCAGCAGGGGCAGGGCGAGGGCTCTGGGGTCACAGGGGAGGCGGAGAGCGGACCCGACACGGCAAAGTCCCCGAGACTAGCGGGTCGGGGAGCCTTTCCATGGCCGGGGCTAGGCCGGGGCTGTGCCTCTGTGCCCGCGCCTCCAGGGCCACTGCACCTGCGGGAAGGGCGTTCTGTCGGCGCCCTGCCTGCCCCACAAGCGCCTCAAGCTGGCAGAAGTTGGGATATGCGGGAGCCAACTCTGGACTCCATCTCAGGCCTCCCTGGGGCTCCAGGCCCCACCCACCCCCAGGGCACAGCCCCTCCAGCCAGACGCCCCATGTGTCCAGCACCATTAAAAGTGGACCCCACTTCCCTCACATCGTAAGTGGCTAAGAAGCAAAGGGACGTGGTCCCCTGGGGCCCACACGCGGTGGGGTCTGGCCGGCATGTCACACGTGGGTGGGGCTAAGAGTAAGGGGCAGTGGCCAGCAGAGGGTGGGCAGATCACAGCCTCAGCCACCAGCAGGTAACAGGCCAAGGGACAAAGGGGCTGGCGGGCGCGGCGTGTTCAGTTTTCAACAGTCCACTCAGGAGACTGGCTCCGCCCCTCACATCGGCACCAGCTGTGGGCAAGGAGCCGACGCTTCCCTGCACTCAAGGGGCTGGGCCTGGGTTTGTGCCCCAGCGGGCAGCAGCTGGCGCGCTGGCTTCTCAGCGGTGCCAGCTCAGCCTCCCTGGCCCTTCGGTCTTCCTACCTGAGGGAGCAGGCCCAGCAGGAGGCCCGGCGGGGCGGGGGTGCAGGGGCTGGGAACTGCGACAGAGCTGGTGCAGAGAGGACAGGGGCAGCCGGGGCGCCAGGGCTGGGGGGTGGGCAGTGGCCCGGGGCCTCTCAGAGTGAGGAGGGAGAAGGAGGTGGAGCAAGGTCCTCGGGGCCTCGCCCCCCACCAGAAAGAAGGTGCTGGCCGAGGAGGAAGCGCAGAAAAGGAGGAAGAGGCAGAGCAGAGCTGGAACAGGAAGGCCCAATTTAGCCCAAGAACTTACTTCCTCAGAAATTCCATCAAGCCTCCTTCCTGTTTCCCCCAGGGGCGGCTGCAGGGCTGAGGACTAGGCGAGGCACTCCCCAGGGTGAGACCCCTCGGGCTGCACAGGAAGCCCCCTCCCCCCTGCAGCACCACCCTAGGGAGGGGGCCTGGGCGGGAGGGCGCATCCCCTGGGGAGAAAGTCCAGCCTAGACTCCCAGGGACTCCGGGATCCTCACCACCAAGCCACAACACCAGGTCCCCCTGGGGAGCCCAGTCCTGCCCATGGGCCCCGAGGCCAGGAGGCCCCTCTCTCTAAGCCACAACCCCCCACTTGCCTATTGTAAGGGAAGCAGTGAGATGAATTGGCTCTTTAACTCCTGACCCGCTGTCGTTTTAAGGAACTGACCCTTCCTCATTCTAATCCCACCGAACACATGAACACACGTCCACAGACAGCCGCAATGGACACCTCTCCAAGCTGCCCAGCGCTGAGGCCACTTGAGGAGCCGCCGCCCAGACCCCGGGAGCTGGCCGGGCCGCACCGGAACAGGGGCCTGCGTTTTTCATCGGGCCCTGTGATGAGTTTCTTTTGAAACAGCTCCAGAAACTTCAGGCTTTTTTGTCTAACATGACACAAGAATCCCTCTGTAACAGGGGGGTCCCCAGGAAAAGGGGAGGTTCCAGGCTCCCTGTCCCATCCGAAGACGGGGGGAGCTGAGCAGGGGGCACAAGCTAAAGAGGGGACCGAGGAGGGGAGGAAGGACGGGAGCCAGACAAGGCCTGGGGAGGCACACGGAGCAGACCCGTGAAGAAGCGTCTCGGTCCTGGACTGGCTGGAACAGGCGCGGGCAGGAGACCGGGGGAGGGGACAGCAGCAGCGTTTATCTTGGTTTGGATTTTGCTTTTTCTCCCAGACTCATCTGGCTGTTTCTGGCCCTTTTCTATGGGTCCCCAGCGGAAGGGGCTTTAGCCTGTGGCAGTTTCTGGGACTTGCTTTGGGTCTCCCCTGTTTGGCCAAACATTTACCCATGAGGGAATGGGTAACTCCGGTGCTGATGTGGAAACTTTATTCTTCCCCTTTTCTTTGTTGCACACGAATTGTATTCTGTATTAAAGTTCCTTTCCTTTACAGGTCTTACATGTTCTGTCTTGATGCGGCAGATGCAGAACCTATTCAGAACCAGCATGTTTGGGGGTTTTGGGGTGCCCTCTCCCTGCCCAGTAACACCTCTACTTTTCAAGGAGCATACCGTGAAACACCTGTGAACACCCAAGTTGGTGAAACCACTAGCGTTTCACGCAGGAAGGGCAACAAACCCAGACAACCCAACGGGGGCGGGGGCGGCACAGGCGCCCTCTTCCAGGCCAGAACCCGGCTCTCGGCCTGTCCCCACCCACTCTGGGTCTAGGCGCTGAAGCGGCCTCACAAACACAGCCAGGTTTTAAAAGAAAAGGATGTCTCATTCGCCTCAGAGGCAGACGAACTCTGGACACCGCTCCTGGAGGGCAATTCTGCCCCCAGATCAGCCTCCAGAACACAGCCCTGCCCCGGCGCTTCCCCTTCAGAACCGGGTTCCCAGGAGCCAGCCCAGCCTGGGAGCGAAAAGGGCCCGGTGCTCACCCCGCAGCGCTCTTTGGGGGGAAGAGGAGGTAGCAACCCAACGCAGGTGCTGCGTAAGCACATTACGGCCCATCTGGTCCAAAGAGCACGGTGCCGCCGTTGGTGCGACTGGAGAATGTTTAACCCAATGTAAACTTCGGGGACACGGCAGCAGACACAGTGTTGGGGGGTGCCCCGTGATCTCATTTTAGAAATTAGCACTCTATGCCGGGGACCCAAGGAACCTTGGTTTCAGTAACTACGGGTGACTTTTCCTTTCTCTGTCTGCTTGTTTATGGCGCCGACATTTCCCCCAAGAATCATAAATCTCTTTGTAACAAGGAAAATATAATCAATAAAAGCTATTTTCTAAAAAACGAAAGGAAGAGACCCAAGATCCAAGAGACTGTTCATTTCTTGGACATTCAGATTTGAACTGGATTTGGAAGAAAAAAGGGATGGAGCTAGCCACGAACTCCTGAGGCGGCTTCGAGGCCTGAGAGGCGGTTTCCAGAGCGGGGTGGGGGAGTGGGGGGGGGGTCCTCGGGCTCAAGCAGCGCGGAGCAGGCGCACCAAGGCCCAAGCCAGCGAGCTCCGGCCCCGGTCCCAGAGAGGACAGAGGCCATCTCTTAGACGAGAACCAAAGGGGAGAGGGAAGGGTCAGTCTGGGCTGAGGCTTGTTTAAGCGTTTCCAAATCATGTATTGAGGTCAAGCGGGTTTACAGCGCCGTGCTGGTTCTAGGGGCCACAGGCTCAGACCGCGGCAGGTGGCCGTCGCCCCGTGCCCATGCCCAGTGCCGAGCCACACCGCGGCCCTCAGCCCTCTCCGGCCTGGCCGGTGGGTCGGGCGGCCCGGCCTCGCCAGCCCTGCCCGCTGTACGACTCACGCAGCAGTGGACACCGGCGTCCTTCTCCGACTCGCGCTGAGCGCAGCCCTAGCACCCTGCCCGGCGAAGGGGGTGCGCGTTTGCCATCAAGGCGCGACAGCCCCAAAGGGGACTTGGGAGAGCTGCAGCTGTGACAGGGCAATTCTAACATAAAATGGGTTTTTGACTCGCGCGCTTAGAAGACTTTTATAATAAGTTTTAGTTTTAGGTACACGTGATACAAGTTAACAGGTTTTATTTTACAAAAGAAGGGGAATAAAATAGTAATAATACTAAGGGAAAAAGAGGGGGATACAAATCTGCAAATATTTTACCAGATTTTTTAGGCAGTGGTGCGCTGAAAGCTGGCTCTGAGTCAAGTGAGATGGCTCCAAAGGAAGGCGCGAGCCCCAGGCTCACCTCTGGCTTTATAGCCAGCCTGGCTGCTTAACTCCACCCTCGGGTTTTAGTGATTCCCTCTTTGATAATCATTTTATCGGATTTGCGGTTCTGGACACTGACGGTCTGGAGCGGGGGCTGGAGTCCACACACCCATCTGCGTCATCCATTTAAGACGACCTTCCCCCTAATACCCCGACCCCCTGTGACCAAAGCCGTGGCCTGGACGACCAGTGACGGTGCGATGGCGGAGGGGCTGGGGCGCTGGGCCGGCCGGGCCGGGGAGGGTGACAACCGGAGACCACCGAGGCCCAGGGCGGGCCCCACCTCCCCAGTCCTCTGTGGTCAGAGGCCCCGGGCCTTCCTCAAAGGCCAAAGCCACCCACCTGGGAGGCGCGCCCTGGGTGTCTCCTTCACGCACGCTCCACAACGAGCCGGGGGGCCAGCCGGAGACGGCGCTGAGGGGCTGGGGCCTGCTTCCCTTCAGCCCAGGACCCCCGCCCCCCTCAGACGTGCGGCTCCCGCTTCCACCGCAGGGCGCACCGACAGCTGACGGCTGTGCCTCCTGCGGAGCCACCGTCTCGCCCAGGTGAAGCTGGAGCCTGGAAAGCACAGCCTGGGGTTCCACACGGCAACACCCCGGGCTTTGTGCCCAAGTGCCTCTCCTGGCAAAGAGGAGCATCGGCACCCACTGCGAAACAGCACAGGTGTTTCTGGGAGACAGAAAGGAAACGAAAAAAGCGCCTCTCCCTCTAGTTAAAGAGATACCTTCCAACTGCACCTCTGACAGGAAACTAGGAGTAGAAAGTCGTTCTCCCCCCTACCAGGTGTCCTCAGAACTCCCCATCGTGAAGCCAAGTGCAGGCGGCAGCTTCCGCAGCGGGACCTGTCCACAGGCCCCCGACGGCCGGTCCCCACCCGAGGCCAGTTCAGACAGTAGTAAAACGACGACGAGGCAACCCAGAGAGGAGCGGGGCATGGCAAAGGCCAGCCGGCGGCCGGCGGAGCCCGCCCCTCAGCCTGGCCACTGTGTCTGCCTGACTGGTTCCGCCCCCACAGCCCGGGCCGTGCCCGGGGCACCTGCCAGCCCCATGGAGGCCGCACGGGCTTCCGTGTCCAGGCCGCCCCTTGGCCGGCCGGAGGAGTTGGTCAGAAATAAGCAAGGAGACAGGAAACGCCGTGCCACAGGGGCAGCTGGGGGCCGGAGGAAGAACTGGCCCCAGGGCCGGCCCGAAGGCCGATGCCCCGCACCTCCCGTAGGCTCAGCTGCCGGCCTGCAGCGGGGGCGCACGGCTGTGAGGAGCCTGCCTGAAATAGTCGTGTGAAAAGCAGAGCAAAGGTGATGACACCCTCCTGCCCGCCCCACCCCACTTCTTCCGACCCCCCTCCCCTCCCCTGCTCCCAGATTTCTTCTCAGTGGCGCAGGGCCGACCGCAGAGCGCTCACAAGGGAGGCCCGTCCCGGTCTCTGCGCCTGGCGGCTGCCAGGAACCATCTCTGGAGCTTCCTGCCAGCGCCCAGGAGTCCACGGCCTCACAGAACCGCTGTATGAGGAGGGCGGGCCGAGCCAGCCCCGGAGCTCTCCTCACGCCCGGCAGGCAGCGACCTGGACAAGCTGAGGCCTCTTCCCCCGCGCACACGCCTGCGGGAGGGCGGCCGGCGTGGTCCCCGGCCCTTTTCCTTTTGACCAGCGTCGGCAGGACGGGCCACATGCGCCAGCGCCAGGCAGGCGTGCGCCCCACTTGCGTGGCGGACGCGCCCCACTAGCGTGGCGGACGCGCCCCACTAGCGTGGCGGACACGCCCCTCGTGCTACTCAGGGCCACTCGTGGCTGCTGCTGCGCGAACCGCCCACGCCCGTGTTGACCGCTGGGCCACGGTCTTTTCTCCTACTGGCTTCAGGGCGCTTTGGGCAACAACAAAGCTGGCCCTCCCTGTGGTACGCGCTGCAAAAACAAGCTTTCCCAGTTTCAGCGCCGCAGCCTCTCCCGCCCCTGTGCAGCGCTTTGGCCGCCCAGAGCCCTCTCTGCCGTGTCGCGTCGGCCGTGGCCATCCTCCCTCACGGCGTGCGGCTCTAAGCCGAGCCTACAGAGCACGCCTGCACCTCCGTGCTTTCACGCGTGACCCCGCCGGGCTGACTTCTCTCAACGCCTTCGTCTTTTCAGCGAGCCTTCGAGTCACGCCAGCACACGTTTGCCAACGGCCCTCTCTTCCCTCTCCCAGATGGCGCCGTCAGCTGAGGGTCACGTCCTTCCCTCCGCGGCCCACCCCTCCCGTCCCCTTGGGTGCCGGCGCGGATCCCGTCTTTGCGGGTGAGGCTCACAGAGCTGCAGAACCCCCGCTAGCTCGAGCAGGCAGAGAGCTCGGACACGCCCTTCACTTTCCAGTCGCGGGTGCTGCAGGGCCACGCGGGGCTCACTTGTCCCTGTCACAGACGCACTGGTGGCAGTGACTCTCCTGTCACTGCTCAGGTGAGGAGAACGGGTCTTGCCGCAGACTCTGCCTGCCCGGCAGCTGCTCTGCCCCGCAGTGAGCCCGGCGCCGGGGCCCCGAGCTGAGCACGCCCCACACACTCAGCGGGGAGACAGTGGCTGTGACCAGGGAGGGCCGGCCGACTGCCAGGGCGGCACTGGAAGGCTCAGGCCATACACCGCTTTCAGCTGGGCCCGACCTGACTAGGCCCTTGTCCAAGGGGGAGAGACAGCGTGGGCAGTAGGGGGACGGCGGGACAAGCAGGGCGTCCGGGGGCCTGTCGCCAGGAAGGAGGTGACTGGGCTTGGTTCTGGCTGTGCGTGGAGTTAAGCAAAACGCTCCTCTGAGAATCTGCGGTCACTGGCAGGCCTCGCGTGGGTGGGGCTGGGTCCTCGAAGCTGAAGCTGAGGACTGCACATGGCCGAGCCCATCCGCGCAGCCTCCAGGTGTGAGGAGACAGTGACGAGGCCCTTCCCAGTGGACGCACTCTCATCTGAGACTTCAAAGGGTTCCCACTGAATTCTAACAAAATAAGCACGTGATCAAAAACCACGCGTCGCGGAAGGAACAGCCCTCGGCGGGGTCAGCAGAGCACCAAGCCGCGCGGCCGGGCCCTGGGGACTCCCGCCCTGTGCGGGTCACAGGCACACGCGGGGCGCCGGGCGTGAGCACGGCCACGAAAGCCAGCAAAGTACGAGCGAGGAGTAACAGGTCACACGTCCACAAAACCCGGCATACTTGAGGAAGGGTAAAACAAAACAGAAACAAAGAAATAAAAATGTATCATCAACCAAATTAAAATGATGAGTATCAAAAATAAACGGATTAAGACACAACAAACGTATTAAAATCTGTGCGTTAACAGTGATACCAAAAATACCTCGTATGGAGCGCCAAGCAGATTAAACGTGAGAGGGGATTAGTGAACTGGAAGACAAGTGAAAAATCACCCAGGGAGAACTACAAAGCCTCGGAGTCCGAAAGGAAGTCGAGGGGCCACGCGGCCAGCGAGACAGCGCGTGGCCGGCCGCCTGGACGGAGCGCCAGAGCTCAGATGACAGGGCCGCGGCGCTGGAGGCAACGATGGAAATTTCCCTGAAGTGATGAAAGTCACCATCTTTGCTTTCAGGAAGCCCAGTGAATCCTTAGTCAAATAAAACCCCACCCTGCCTACATTACACTGAGCTGCAAAGCACAGCCCCGCCCGAGGAGCGGCCTCCGTGCCAGCCCCACGTTGTGCTGAGCTCCTGCTCCCGCTGCGGCCACAGCCCCTCCGCCTGCACAGGTGCCCCCATGACACCAGCACCCCAGGGCCCTGAGGAGGGGCTTGCTGGGAACAGGGGGAGGCAGAGCTGTCCGGAAAACTTTTTTAAAAAAGAAACCTTTTTACATCTTTCCTGCCAGGAAAAGAAGAGCAGCAGACAGCCACCGTCTCAGGCTGGCGCGCCCTCGGATCCCCGGGCTGCAGTCCCTTCCTCCGTGGCGTCGCCGGGCTTCTTCATCCAAACAGCCAGACCTGGCACTTGCCCTCGGGCCTCAGCATTCCACACTCAGTCCTCCTGCCTCCTCTGCTGGGCGGGCTGGCCATCATCTGCTTTGGCCAGCTCCTGCCTGGACACTTACTGGGGTAGGAAGACTGCAGCCAGCACAGGCCCGCCTGTAAGTCCCCGAGACCCTGTCTCCCTCTGCCTTTACTCACTCACAATGTAAGTAATCCTGTTACTGTTTCTCCCATGTTTACTTCTGAGTCACTAAGCACAGAAGCACAGGTGAGGCCCCGTCTTCTTCTTTTCCCAGGGTCTGCTCTGTTCCGCCACCACCAACAGCCAGAGAGAAGAAAATTACCAAAGAGAACAACTGGGCTACCAACTTCTTAAAGCCGATGACAAAACCCAGAAAACAGTGGAACACCATCTTTAATACGAAGAGAATGTAACCGTCAAGCTAATGTTTTATACCTAGTACGACAATCACATGAAGGGAGGTGTGGCCGGTGGGTCTGGGGGCCCAGGATGGGGCATCACGGACAGGGGTGACCAGCCAGCACTGCTGGCTCCCAAGGGCGCCCGCTGCTCACCAGAGGCACATGCAGGGCAGCTCCCTGGGCGTGGGGCAGCAGCATCGGGGCAGCAGCCGGAAGACCGGCTGGGCACAGCCAAGTTGTGTGGGAAGTTCCAGTTTCTCAGGTCAAGCTGGAGAGTGAACATTCCTGCTTCCCTGGGGAACATTTCTACCTGGCTGTGACTCCCTGAGTATGAGATGCGGGCCACAGCCCTCGCTCGGTTCCACCACACCGAGAACGCTCCCACTGCCCGCAGCGCTCAAGGTACTCTCCGAAAGCACATGGAGCAGAGATGTTCAGTGCCGAAAGCCCTCCAGCGGGCGGCTGCAGGAGACAGAACCAACCCTGGGGCTGGGGTGCCAACCCACTCCCAACCGCGCTGCGCCCGTGCGCAGGCACATACCGAAGATCACACGCACCAATGAACTCCACGACATGGACACGGCTCCAAGCTGAGACAAAGGCCTCTGTGCTGGGGCAAGGCTCGAGCGGGGGGGGGGGGGGGGGGGGGGGGAGGGAGGCCACTCTGGGAGCTGCACACACTAATTAATAGGTAATAAAAACCAATTCTTTTGCTTTTGAAGCTGCTGATTTGACACACATTTGGCCCTTCCACCCACTAATCCCCCTTTCAGAACCAGCCCGACTTCCTGCTGCACCTCTCCCCAGACTGGACTACGCAGTTCTCCAAGTACCGTCTGATTCCGGAGTTGCAGATTTCACTCAGGACTGCAGCCTCTTGCTTCCTGATTCTTTCCTTTGCCAACAAGTGAGCTGGGCCCAACAGTGACGGGGCCACCTGAGCCACCTCCTGGGGCTCTCCTGCTGCACCTGGACACAGGGAGGAGGCTGACTTGGGAAGCGGCGTCTGTGATCTCAAGCTGGGCCGCGGCCGGCCCCCCAAGCTCTGAGTGGGGGTGTTAGGGGGAAAGACCCTCCTAAATGGATTATATAAATAGGTTATGGACTTCGACCCCCATTCCAGACCTACAAGATCCAAGGACTACAAATCCCATAAGGTCATTATCGAAGAGCGGATCACTGGGACCTGA
>JAGFMF010011680.1:9997896-10046732 GCA_019455555.1 Galemys pyrenaicus | reverse complement strand
AGGTTTTATGTGTTTGTCTTAATGCTGCGGATGGCAGAACCCATTCAGAGAGGGCAGGCTTGGGGGTTCTGGGTGCTCCTCTCCCTGCCCTGTAACACTCCCACGCTGGGCCTTCACTGGGGGACAATGTTGCACCTTTGCTGGCTTGTTGCCAGTGCGGGTTGTTTCCAGCTCTGCCTTTTCTGCCCTCGATGCAGTCACCTCGCACCCTCAGGGGTCCATGTTCTCCTCATTCTACACATCTGAGCCGAGGCACGGAAAGCTGAAGAACTCCTCAAGGTCACAGCTGCGCATGGCATGACCGAGCCCCACTTTGCAGCCAGAGTTCACCCTAGGGGCTCCTGTCAGTGTCTCTATTTGCTCCTCTTCTCTCTCTTTTATTTTTAAGATTTATTTTAAAAAATATTTATTTATGCATACAAGGGCTGGAGTACAGGCCAGAAGTGCAGGGGTGTGGGGTGAGATTCTTCAGAACAGGCGGATCCACTGAAATCCACTGCTGAGGGCGCAGCGGGAGACAGGAGAGGTCTCTGCGCCTTGTGGGTCCCCCTCTGGTGGGGATCGAACTCGCGCTGCGGTGGCAGCGGACAGCTTGGTCGTGCTGAGACTCAACCCCTGAGCCGCCAGGGAGGCCCTTGCCCCTTCCTCGGAGCAGCTGTCCCCTGCGGCCGCTGCCTCCCTGGAGAGCCTGTCTGGGCAGGTCCCGCTTCCTTGTCCGGCACCCCTGTAACTTCAGTCAGGGCCGCCTTCGGGGTGCTGGGAGAGTGGGCGCAGGGGTTCTGCTCCCTGGAGGTCTCCAGTGGGGGCCGCACAGCCTGCGCCAGCCTCAGGAGGCACCAGCAAGGGCCTCGGCTCCGACACCAGCCTTCAGCAGATACTCTGACCCCCGCAGACCCTGCCCCACCCTGGAGAGGAAGAGACCCGCAGGGGAGGCAGGTGGGAGGCCTCCTGGGAGGGCCCCAGAGCTGAGGCTGGAGACTTGTAAGTGTAAGCTTTGTTACCATGATCGCCCTGCGGGAGGATGCATTCGTGCTGCAGACCTTCCAGAATGTTCAGTCCATCCTGAAAGTCTGCGGGATCCTGTGCACTGAGAAGGGTGGGCGCTCCTGAGCGGCCCTACGGACAGGCCCCCGGACAGGGTGGCAACAAGCCGCCGGTCACCGAAATCTGCCTCCTTCCCGGCAGAACCAAGCCACGCGGCAGAGTGCCCGTGGCCCTGCAGAGTCTAGCACTCTGCTAGCGTCCAGCTGGAATCGTCTTTACGGTGTTGAGCCCAGGGGCCGAGGTCTCCGAAGGGGTGACCGCTGGGAACGGCAGGGGCTACGGGGACGGTCACTGCGAACTGAGTCGGTGACTGGAGTCGCCCAGGAGGTGGTGGGCGGTGACCCAGAACACTCGGCGGTGGGCCTCCCTGGCGGCTCAGCGCTTCAAGTCTCATCTCTGTGGCCGCTGCAGCAGGATTCAATCCCCGGCCAGGGAGGGGCCCCCAGGGCACAGCAGACTCTCCTGCGTCCCGCTGCCCCCTCAGCAGTGTGCTTCAGTGGATCCGCCTGCTCTGCTCCCCGCTCTGTCTCTGCTGAATCCTCTCACCCCTATACCTCTGACCTGTACCCCAATTCTTGTGTGCATAAATATTTTTTAAAAAATCTTTGGTAGTATAATAATTTATTCACACTCAGGGCTTACAGGGAAAAGCCAAGAAAACAGAAGTGGCCAGGCTGGTAAACAAGTGACGTGTGAATTGTTTTCCAGGAGTAATGACGGGGTGCATCAAATAACCTGCCTTTGACACCCCCCGTGTAGCCAAGGGGCCATATTTGTGTGTCTTTATTCCATTAGGCTTGGACCAATTAGTTAACTGGCCTCATATGCATAAATATCAGAATAAAACTATGCCAAGGAAGCGGGGCCACTGCACACCAACAGGTACGGCCAGTCCGCCTGGGGAGCGGAGTCAGCACAGAAGCCGCGCGGGGGCTGCTGGGAGGGCACAGTGGTGCTCCCTGGGGAGTAATTCAGTATAGTGGGCAAAGAAGTTCAAGAGTTTGTACCCTTTAATTTAGTACTTTTAACTCTAGAAATCTCGTTGCGAGAAAGAGCCAGCAATGTGGGCAAAGATGTGTGTTAAGGATGTTTATTAGGGGAGTTAAGTCTCAGCGCTATCTAGCTATCCGCAACCTCTGTGACCTGAGTTCGATCCCCGGCCAGGGAGGGGACCCACACAGTGCAGCAGACCTCTCCTGCCTCACCCGCTGCTCCTCTCAGCAGTGTGTTTCAGTCCATCTGCCTGTTCTGCTCCCCACTCTGTCTCTGGTGACTCCTCTCACCCCCCTGGACTCTGGCCTGTACCCCAGCTCTTGTATGCATAAATAAATGAATCTTTAAAAAATAAATTAATTAAATAAAATGAATCTTTAAAAAAACCTAAAATAAATACATGGGAGATAATTGGAAGGAAAGGCAAATAAGTTAAAAAGTTGTGCTTGTTGGAATTAGAGGTGATTTTTATTTTCTTCTTTGTCTCAGTATATCTGCATGTTTCTATACTAAGTATACTAATTTTAAACCACAATGCGTGTATTTAAAGAACAAGGTCTAAACTTCTCATTCATGCCACGGTCAATGGTTAGAAGACCCAGGCCAAGCCTTCAAGAAGCTTCTAGTCTGCACTGAAACAGGGAAACAGGAAGTTGTGCTGCAGAATACAACAATTTCTCCTGCCCTGGAAGACCCGGGTGAAAAGAGGAACCAGACTTTTGGTTGCTGATGGTTTGGGCTCTGAGTTGAATAGACAATCTATTGTGAAAGTGTATTGTGCAAAAAGAGAATAGGGCTTTTTGTGCAGGCAGAGAGGGTGTGGGGTGGGGCTGTGATGTGGGGGAGGGGAGGGAAGGCCTGGGGGTGCCAGGGGGGCTCCAGAACGCCCTCAAGCTGGCCTCCCTGGGTGCCCTGGGCCCCAGTGCCGGCCAGCGGTACCTGGTGCTGCGTCCACAATAGGCCGTGGTGCTGTCTGCTGTGCGCGAGAGGAGAGGACTCAGTGAGCACGCGGCATCAGGGACACGCATGGGTTTCCTTCAGGCACTAATGAGACAGTCGTCTGCGAGAGAAAGACTCCATTGTGAAGCCACCACGGTGAGCCAGAGAGGCGGGGACTTACGCTCCTCACACGCAGCCCAGCTGGGGTGTGTGCGCACGTGTGTGTGTGCGTGTGCTTGAGCACCAGAGGGACCTGGTTCAAGTTTGAACGTGGCATTGCGGTGGCTGGAGCCCGAGGAGGCCTCCGGGGCTGGTCAGGAGTGAGCCTGACCAGACTCGGGCTGACCACTTCACCAGCATCTCGCTAGGAAGCGGACACGCGTCAGGTGGCCGGCGCTGGGGCAAGAGCGGGGAGACTGTGCAGGAAGGAGCGCGCCTGTGGACAGCGATGCCAGCCACAGAAGGAGCAACTAGCCCCAGCGCTTCCTGCGGGCCCAGCCAGCGCCTGCTTGGCCCGCTGGAGGGGAGGGGTGCGCAGAGTTGGGGCGCTGCCTGGGGTCTTCAGACCTGCATCCCCCCTTTGCCTTTAGCTTCACTTCAGCAAACACTTACTGGGAGCCCACCGCATGCCCGCTGCACGCAAGCTCCTTCCAGGCAACTGAGGTGAAGACTGAGCCCCCCATGACCCATACAAGAACAGAAAAGGGGTACCCAGCTCTTCTCTTTGGGGCATCTTCAACGAGGTGATGCTTAAACTGAGTCTCAAGAGAAATGTGGGAGCCCGCTCCGGAGCAAGGCGACTCATCTGGCAGAGGAGCCAGCGTCGGGGAGTTGCTCAAGCTTCTGAGTCTCTGCCTCCTGCGGCAGTCCCCAGGCCTGGCCTGGGCCACACTGCGCCGCCCGGTGCGGTGCCTGGCAGGTGCCCGGTGCCTGGCAGGTGCCCAGTGCCGGCCGCGCAGGGCCTGGGGGACGCCACTTCATGGTTCTCTCGGTGTCAGAGGGCCTCGCTCTACTGGGCTCACTCTCCCCTGGCTCCTGGAAACACACGGACTGATTGTGGATTTGGGCCATAAGTTTTACTCAATCTATTTTCCAGGGTCGGCAAAATAATTTTTAAAGTGTACCACATTTTCTGCAATAAAGAAAATAATTCCAACATATCTGAAATATGGACGTCCTTGACCACATTCTGTGCTCACAATCTGCTACAACTCGATATTAATGTTAGAAATCAGCTACCTACAACTCTTCCAAACAGCTCTTGGGTAAAGGAGGAAATCAAGAATGAAGCGTTCATTTAGAAAATAACACAAACAAATGCACCTTTGAAAACCAACAACACGTGCAAAGCTTTACTCGAAAATGTATCTTGCTTTTAAAATGACTTCATGATTAAATCCAGGAAAAGTGAAATACTCACAAAATAGGTCAGAAATATTAAAAAACAAAACTCCAAATAAAGGTGAGGAGTGAAGGATTCACGAAAAAAGCAGAAAAGAGTAAGTGGGAAAATAGGAAAACAGTTGATTCATCACATGTCCTTGGGCTGGTTCTTTTTGTAAAACCAAGGTCTAAATAATACAGTGGACAAAAGAAAGAAGAAAGCAGAAAGAAACACAATTTAAAATGAAATGGTAGAAATGACAACAGAAATAGAGGGGAAAAAAGAGAGACGCTAACTGAAACGTTCGACGACTGGAAGTCTCCCACGTAAGGCACACTGCTCTGGGGGGATGGCGCGGCCCAGGCGGAGTCGAGGCAGAAGCCCGAGGCCACCTCAGCTTCGGCCCAGACTCTGAGCAGGGCTGTCCTGCGCTTCCTGAGGCCCTCCCCACCCCCACCTCCCCTCCTCTTCCCTGCGGAGCGCTGCGCCATCCGTGGACAGAAGTGACAAATGTCTGGCTGCTCGCTTGCTCTCCTTCTCTGTCCCCGTCAGAATAGGCGCTTCCTGACAAGAGAACTTTGCTTTGTTTTTTCAAATTAATTAAACTTTTTGGAGATAATTGCGTTTTTTTAATTAAACCTTTTATGTTGAGATCATTGTAAGAAAACTGTTCTGATTGCCATTGTGCCCCTCTGCTCGGGCCCAGGCCTGGCAACGAGCAGGCACTTGGAATAAAACCACTTTAATGAACATATGAATTGAGGAGTTTAAGAAAAACATCACGAACTCCGTCCCCCAAAGTTCTGAGTCCAAATGGATTTACTGTGGAGGGCGTGGGTGTTCTGAGGCACAGATGAGCCCATGTTACATGCATTCATCCAAAATGTGGCACTTTATATATGAAGAAAATTACATTTTCCCCCTAAGGGTATAAGAAAAAATCTTAACATGGACAGACCTTTGCCTGATGCAAAAGTTAAACAATGTAAAGATGGAAAGGTCAAACTAATTTACAGGCTCAGTACAAATCCAAATAGGATTCCTTTTCAAACTTTGACAAAGAGATTATAAAATTTATGTAGCAGAATAAGCAGGTAGAACTTCAGAGAAATTTTTGTAAAGGAAGAGTAAGGACGGAGAAAGGAAGCCTCCTAGACATAAGACATATTAGGAAACTATAACATTTACACTCGTGTTGGGGTCAAAATGTACAGTTATTTTAATAAATCAAGGTAGCTCCAAGTGAGCCAATAACACACGTGCTAATTTAACAGAGAATATGAAGTACCATCTTTGGGAAGAGAAAGGGTTTTTTTGGTTGTTTTTAGATTTATTATTTTTTTTTATTTATACATGCAAGAGCTGGGGTACAGGCCAGAGATGGGGTGAGAAGACTCACCATAGACAGAGTGGGGAGCAGAACAGGGGGATGGATCTACTGAAGCCCACTGCTGAGGGGAGTAGCGGGGAGGCAGGAGAGGTCTGCTGCGCCCTGGGGGTCCCTCCCTGGCTGGGATCAAACTCAGGTAATAGCTTGACAGCACTGAGACTTAATCCCTGCACCACCAGGGAGGCCTGAAAGGGTTGTTTTAAAAATGACTTTAGGGGGAAATTCTACTTTCGCTTCTGTAAAAACAAACAAATGCTATCTTTGTGATAATAACAATAATAGGGGTCTCCCTGGTGGCACAGGGGTTGAGCACCCCACTATGAAGCATCTGCAGCCACTGCAGCACGAGTTCGACCCCCAGGGCAGGGAGCTGAACCACAGGGCGCAGCAGACCTCTCCTGTCTCCCGGGCTCCCCTCAGCAGTGTGTTTTGGTGGATCTGCCTGTTCTGCTCCCCGCTCTGTCTCTGGTGACTCCTCTCACCCCCACACCTCTGGCCTGCACCCCAGCTCTTGTGTGCATAAATAAAATAAATCTTTTTTTAAAAAGAAACCAAATACTTCTAAAGTCAAGTCCTTTTTTTAATTCTAGAAAGAACTCATATAAATTATTCTTTCAACTGTAAAATCCCAACAGATAAGTGACCAAAAACTACCTTGAACAAGCTCTTATTCAAGAGAAAATACCCAAAACTGCAAGAATGTGTTCACACCCCAATATCACCCCAATAAGCCCAGATGGGAGGATTCAGACTCCAACCTCCCTGAGTCCCAGGACCAGCCGTCCTGGGCAGCGTGGGGGCCGCGGCAGCAGGGGAGCGTGGGCGCTGCCAGAGAAGGGGACCAGCTCCCTCTACCTGGACTGTGCGTTCTCTGGCCTGCCTCAGCCTGGTCCCAGCTGGGCGAGTGTGGGTGCCGTGACGCCCCCTGCGGTGGACGGGGGCCCTGTCGGGTCCACAACGGCCCCAAGCTCTGGACAGGCTCCAGCTCCCCAGAGCCTGCGCGGAGTGGGGAGTGGGCACAGACGACGGCCTCGCCCGAGAGCGTGTCCACTCAGTCTGGGCGCTCCTGTGATACTCCTGGCCTGCGGAAGGGCCCTCCTCTCTGTATCGAGCAGCCAACAGTCTAACTGTTCCAGCTACCAGTCGTTTTGCTTAAAGGCAGTTTCCGAGAGCTCTCCCCGTGCTGAGTGAGGCCCTGCTGGGCTCCACCTCGCGCGCTGCACGCAGGCCTCCGGCTGGCACCAGCTGCACAGGCGAAGGCTGGCTCTGGGCTCCCGGGAGCTGGGAGGGACGGGGCAGGGGCGCGGTGCTGAGGAGGGCAGCGGGGATGTAAAGGCTGGCAGCAGAGTGGAAGCCCCCGGGCCCCGGGACCTTCTCCTGCTCCCAGACGGGCAGGCCCGTTCACACATGTCCGCAGGGCTGTCGTGACTGCGGGCGGCAACTCCCCCTCCAAACCGGGACTGGGTTTCGGACCCTGCCCACGGCCACCTGGTCGGCCCAGGGGAGCTGCCAGGCCTAGCCGAGCCCAGTCTCACCTTCTAAGCCGAGCGCAAGGACAGCTCCCCCCGAGGCCTGCGGAGGGTTCTGCCGGCCAGGCCAGGCCCTGGCAGCTCGGCCCGGAAGGACTGGCCAGCCCTGCTGCTCCCCGGCGCTTGGCCTCAGGGTCTGAACCGGCCACTCCCCTGGGACCGGCACCCCCGGCCCTCCCCTCAGGCTTCACACGGAGCTCCTCATCCCCTTCTGGTCTCCAGGCCAAACCTGTCCCCACCCAGCCTGCGTTCAAGGGGCCACTGTCCACCCAGCACCAACCAGATGCCTGGTCGCGCGCTCTTTCAGCCCACACCCACTGGACTACGCGTCCACCCTGGGACTCTCTCAGGCCCTCGTCGCGCACTCCACTGGGGGCCCCCGAGTCCCCTCCCTGACATGCTCTTACATCCACTCTGGGCCTCCCAGACCCGTTAAGACAGATCGAATAGGCCCGAGAGCCCTCCGGCCACAGCCGACAGCACCGCCCTGGAGCGGCGAAGTGCGTGGCCTTCCCCGCCACAGCCTCCGGCACACGCAGCCCTGCGAGGCGGAGGCTCCGCGGGCTGGGCCACCTTCAGCAGGTCCCTTGGTGAGTCAGTTTAACCATCTGCCACCTTATCTCCGAGGGTGGCTGGGCGGCTCACCGATTACGCCACGCAGGTGCTGAGAAGTGCCGGGTGCGCTGAGTGCTACTGGACCCAGATTCATCGAAGGAGCCGCGTTCTGCAGATAGAAACCAGCAGTGGGAAACAGAGGTAAGGCGCTTGCCGGGCGCCCCAGCAGGGAGGAGCCCAGATGGATTCCCACCCCAGGCCGGGGAATCGGGGGACTCGTCTCGAGCTCAGGCTTCACTCACCAGCCTCTCCCAAGGCCACCCTTGCCGCCGGGGTCCCTGCAGGCCCTCCCAGCCTCGGCACCCCCCCACTCTCCATAGGAAGCCCTGGCCAGCCCCTCCG
Organism: Galemys pyrenaicus; assembly: GCA_019455555.1. NCBI lineage: Eukaryota > Metazoa > Chordata > Mammalia > Eulipotyphla > Talpidae > Galemys > Galemys pyrenaicus. The sequence goes on along the minus strand of JAGFMF010011680.1, from coordinate 10,038,496 downwards.
TGGGCCCCCACCCCATCTCGGGGACACCGCACACCAGCATTGGCTCACTCGGGACACCGTGCTCCCCGCCTGGCCCCGCCTGTGCGCCTGACGGGCCCTGTCCATCCTGAAACCCCCGAATGCCGAACAAACAAACAGGGGCGTCCGTCACCCTCGCCACTGAGTGCTACAAAGCTCTCTTCTAAGAAGGAAAGAGGCGGCGAAGGGCTTCCCAGGGAGACTGCAGCAGGGAGAGGCCCAGGCCAAGGTCCAGGGCCCTCAGAGCCCAGGCGCAGGGGCTCCTGGCCGGGGGCTGCGGAGTGGCGAGGGCGTGACTGGCCGCAGATGCCCAGCAAGTGCCGCATTCATATTAATAAGATGATCGTCCCACGAAGCTTCTGGGGAAGGCGCTCTACTTGCTGGGAAAAGAAGGAAGGGGGCAGTGCGGGCAAAAATAGAGAAAGCACAAAGCGTCTGAGTGTGCGTGGCCAGGAGCGCGGGCTGCGGGTCGTGTGGGGCAGCGGGGCTGTGGCTGGGGCAGGCGGGGAACCCGGTGTCCGCTAGACGACCCCACGGAAGACGCTCGTGCCAAAGGCCCAGGACTGACAGAAAAGCAGGAGTGGACCTCTGGGAAGACTGCCTGGGCCCCTGGGCCTGTCCTTCCGCTGCAGTCGCTGCTCCAGGCTGGCCCCAGGGAGCCAGAGAGGATCAGAGCCGCACAAGGGGACAGGCAGGTTCCTACTTTAGGCCCCAGAAGTCCGTGGTGGGATTGTGAGGGCACAGGGGCAGTGGGAGAAGGGCGGGTGAAGGCGGAAGGCCGGCCCCAGGGCCACTGGAGTGCCCGCCTGCCTGCCGAGCGCCGACGAAGGCCGCGAGGTGCCCACCTGCCAGCAGGGCGCGCCTGGCGTCGGTTGCGCTGGGTGGCCGCTCCAGCTCCCGGTCCTGGAGAGGGCGGACTCCAGGGGTGACAGCGAAGCAGCGGGGCGCGCCTCTGAGTCGCCCGCCTCTGCCACTCTGACCCGGGTGCCGAGAGAGCACCTCCTGCCTCCTAGCCCCGGGGGTGAGGGGACCCGCTTGGCGGTGCAGGCACTGAGGTGTGCCCCCCCACCCCCCACACCTGGGGGAGCCCGCGAGGCCCCAACACGCCGCCGGGGCACCGGGGAGGCTCCGCGTGAGGGCGCCCGGCGCACACAGAGCCTGCTCCCGCCTCCGAGCCCCTGGGGTGCTCAGAAGCCCCTGGAAGGTGCGGGCCGCCTGCCCGCACCAGCGCAGCCTCGTTGGCTGGCTGGGGCTCCCTCCAGCGCCAGGCTCAGAACCAGCTCCACCAGCTTTCAGGCCCGGACGCTGTTCCCGCTGCTCGTGCTGAAGGGGAGGACGGCGCTCGCTGGGAACTGCGCCGGAGCCCCCTCTCGCCCCCACACGGCAAACGTGCTGAGTCCAAGCCACGCCCGGGTGGCCGCCCCTCGCAGGGCCCCCTCCCCTTCGGCCTCTCTGCGGTCAGCTGACCCTGAGGGACGCTCCCTGCGCCCGTTTCCCTCTGCCTGACTCCGTGTCCCCCGCCCTGTCCTCCTGCCACGTGCCCCATCTGCTTGGGGCGCTGCCCATCTCCGTGAGTCCAGGCAGCGTGGGCGGACGTCTCCCCGCCTGAGGGCGGCCAGGCCCGCGTCGCCCTCCCCTGCCCGGCGTCAGTGAGCGCCAGCCGCGTGGCGCGAGCCGGCCAGACGCAAGACGGGCCTGGCCTGTGGGCTCCGGTCCTGTTGCCCAGCGGCAAGGACCGAGCGGCTGCCGGCTCGTGGCGTCAGAACGTCCGCGGCACGGAGCGGCGGCGCTGGGGGCCTGTGGCGCTTCCACGCGGCTGCACCTGGAGCCCGCCTGCCCCGGGGTTTCAGCGTAGGGTCACGGAGCACTCTGCCGCCCCTGGGGTGCACGTGCCGCCGCCTGGTAACCAGAGCGCCCTCGGTGGCTCCCCTCCTCGCCGAGTCCTGCCGCCCGCCTGGGAGCCTGCCCCGGCCCGGCCTCCCTGCGCCTCCAACGGCCGCATCTGCGCCCGGCTGCAGCAGACACTCCAGCTGCCCTGGCGCCATCCTGCGGCAGAGGCGGGACTCCCAGAGAGGGGGCAGCAAGGTGCAAGGGCCTGGGTGGCAGGGTGTTCGGAGGCCCACACTGGCTGCCCACGCCACCGCCACCAGCAGCCCATCTCTGGGGCGCGAGTTCACGGCACTTCGGGGCGTGCACAGGAAGGCCCGGGCAGCAGGAGGGCGCGAGGTGGGTTAGCGGCGGGCGCCCACACCCTCACCTCGCCTCGCCTCCCTATCTGGTGCCGGTAGGAGACCGCGCCCGGCCTTGGTGGCCTCAGCTGTAAGACAGGAGCAACGGCTCCCACTGGCGGGGCTGAACGTCACAGTGAGGCGGAACATGACGCTGGGGTGGCCCAAGACCCCGGGAAGCGCAGTCTCCATGGCCAGCGGTCTCCTGCATGGACGGGCGGGGCAGCCCTGGCTGACCCCTCGCCAGGACGCCCGCGGAGAGCAGGCCTTCAGCGGCGGCACCCTCGAGGGAGCCTGTCGCTTGACCTGGGTTATTAGCAGGCTGACTGAGGGGCACCCGGGACCCCCAAAGCTGCCTGCTCTGAGGGCTCCTGCCATCGCCGAGTCAGAACAAAACGCTCTCACAGTGAGACCTGCGCGGAGGGCTCGGCTGGCCCCAGTGCGCAGCAGGACGAGGAAGGCTGCTTCCAGCAAAGCCCCCAGTTACTCCTCCCCGCCAGGTGAAGGCCCAGCCGGACGCGCTTGGCCAGAGCGGAGCCCGGAGGCCCGCGAGGTGGTGCAGTCTGCAGCCATGTGGTGGGGGCCGCGGGGCGGGGCAGAGCGCCAGAAGAGCCTGGAAGGAAAAGAGCAGAGTCTACATCTGAGTGGAGATAAGGGCTGCCGGGCTCGGCCTCCCAGGGCTTCGGCCAGTCACTTTCAGGGGCCTCCTTCCACGTGCCCCAAGTCCCTGTGCAAGTCCAAGGCCCAGTGAGAAGCAAGTGCGCGTCTCACGGCCCTCTGCCCGGTCTCCTCTGCCGGCTCCCAGGTCTTCCCCCTCGCTGCCCAGCCCCGCCCCGCCCCCCACCAGGTGCGCAGGAACCCGGAGCCTCCCTTTAGGCCTCACCGTGACAGGCCATGAGCCCCCTTTCTGAGTCTCCTGGCGCATCTATAAAGTGGGTGAGGGAAGCTTATGTCACGCTCCGGGGAGGCTGCAAGGAGCGGCTTCAGGCAGGGCCCCCCGCTGGGCCCAGGGGCTGGCCCTGTCCCTCACCGCCTGCAGGGCAAGCCCAGAAACAGGGCTGCTGCGCTCTTACGCGACCTCGTGACTCCTCAGACCCAGCGTCGTTCATGGAGTGAGGGGGAAGACAAGAAAAAAGAGGAAGCCTGCGGGTGGGGGCGGGGCGGACACAGAACCGGGTGTCTGGGGTCTCCGTGCAAACTTTGGCTCCCGGGGGCCCGGGAGACTGGCAGGGCAGGGAAGCGCGGGCCCGGCCAGCGCGGTCCTTCCGGAAGCTCAGGCCCCTCTGGTTGTGGCTGAGACGTTTCCGGACTGTGCGGGACTTGTGGGCACTCGTAAAATGGGGCTCTTGGCACCTGTCCCGCTCACGGGATGGATGTGGGGGTCGCAGATAGATGGAGGCGCTTTAAAAACTCCCGAGTCCTCTGCCAGCCCCAGAAGGCCGAGCCTCTGCTCTGAGCCCGCCATCCCCGTGCGCACCAAACGCGCACACTCCGCGTGGGGCCGGCGGCGGCGGGTGGGGCGGGGCGGCTGTGGCGCAGGGCAGGCGGGTCCCAGCCCGCAGCCGAGGCCTGAGCATGGCACGCGTGGCCTTCCCAGCTGACCTTCATTCACGGGGTGAGAATGTCGTCGTGGGGCCGGAGAGAGAAGCGTGTTAAAGCGCTCGGCGTCTCTGACACGTGTCTGGGCTGGGGTAACGGGGATGGACACTTGCCCTCCGGGGCGTCTGGCTCCCCAGTGTCCATCTGCCCTGCTGGCTGATGGGCTGGAGCGTGGGGGGTGGGGTGGGGCGGAGGCTTTGGCCAGGGCTGGCGCCAGCGCCTGAACTCTGCAGCGCTGCCCGGGCTAGGAGGCACCGGGGAGCAGGGCTGGGAGGGGGGACAGGGCTCGGGGGAGCAGGGCTCGGGGGGAGCAGGGCTCGGGGGTTGCAGTCTGCAAACTCCTGGCTCAGCGCAAGGGTCTGGGAAGCCCGCAGAGCGCCAGGAAGACCTCTGAGGCCAGAGACATGGTTGCGTCAGAAGCCCCACCCCAGCGCACGTGAAACGTTAAATATACCTGCACCCACAATTACATGCGATTTCTGTCCAGTTATGTAAGCGTTACATCGCAGCTGACAAACGTGGCATTTTGCAGAAAAATATTCATTACTTGTGGTGGTGCTGCCCTTAGCCTCTGGAGCACAGGCCTCCTTGCTTGTTTTGTAGGCTCAGCACTCTTTGCTCTCCTCGTCTCGGCTCGCGTTTTGCTGGGCTGGGCGCTGCCACAGGTGTGGGCGCGGCGGGGGAGGGGCCGAGTCTAGTCGTGAGCGCCGCCTCCCCGGAAGAGCTCCCAGTCCATGGAAATGGTTTTATTTCAGGCCAACTCACATCTGCTTAGAACCTAGGACACCCCTGCGCTGTGCCGCCACCGGGACGCTGCAGGAGGAGTGTCCGGGCTGCGGGGGCGGAGGCCTGCGCTCTGGCCCTTCCAGCGTGGGCCTTCCCCGCTCTGCGTGCGCTGCTGTGGCCGCGGGTCTCAGTCCCTCCGAACCAGAGCGCCATCTCACAGGGTCCCGCGTGACTCGGGCAGCGGCCGGAGAAGCCCTGCCCGCCCCTCCAGCCTGGCTCGCACAGCCCCAGCTCACGGGCGGTGTGGCGCAGGGAGGAGCAGTGCCCTCAAGTTAACTGGGGCTCGCAGATGCACCCCAGAGGGCCGCCCGGGGCCCACAGAGCTGGCTAGCGGGCTGTGGCTGCAGGCCGGGGGCTGAGTCTGGGGGTCTGAGGGCCCAGCCGCAGAGCCCCTCCTCTCCCGGGCAGTGTCCCCTGCTGGCCGGGGTCATCGAGGGGCAGTGGGGGCCTCTCCCGGATCCAGCACGGAAGCCACTGCTGTGGGTCCCTCCGAGGCCAGCGAGCCCGCGGCCCAGGGCAGGCTGGGATCCTGCGCTCCCGCGCCACAGCCCTGGCGAGGGCACCGCGTCCCGCTCCGGGCGTCTGCGTGGGCACCGGCAAACCTCGCCGCTGAGCCGCGGCATCTCCACGCGGTGGCGAGGGAGCCGGCTCCCGCGGTGGGTGGCCCGCCAGGCGCCCGCGCCGCCCCGAGTGACCCGCAGCGGGGCCGCAGGAGCCGGGCGCTGGCCCGCGCGCTGTGTGGCCGGGGGGTCGGGCTACCTGCGCTCCGCGCGCCTGCAGTTCTCTGACCTCCGTGCCCGGGTGCGCCCGGCCGCCGCTGGCCCTGGCCGCCTTCGATGCCCGGCAGCGGCCTTCCCGGTCAGACTCGGGTGCGCTTTAACATCGGCTCTGAGTAGCTCGGCCTGTCCGTTTGTGTTGTTACGCGCACATATTTTATTGTCCTGATTTGTATTGTTCCCCATTATTTTTCCTTTTAAATGGTCTTATTTTACCTTTTGTCCTTTCAACTCTTTGAAGCCATCTGCTTTCCCTTCATATCTCCTCTTTATTTTTATTGCTGTTTCCCTTCAACTTAAAAAAAATTCAATTTTTCCGACTAGGAAAGTGTAATGCATTTTTATTACTAAATGTTTGGAAAATACAGGGAAGGGTATAAAGAAGAAAATTAAAATATCCATTAAGATCTCCTCCAGGGATAACCATTGTCGCTTTATTCTGTTCTCTTCACCGCCTTTGCTGCGCAAGCGCTCCGGGTACTGCTTTAACCCTCTGTCTGCCGGCCGTGCGGTGTTTTCCTGTGCTTTGACATCTGTTGGTGTTGGTAACAGCCCCTAGAGCCAAGCTGTTGCATCTGCTTGCCCGAAAGGTCCCCGAGCGGGAAGAGGTCTCGGGAAGGCTGCCCTCCTTGCCCGCAAGGCCGCAGGGGCCGCGCAGCCGGCCCAGGCCCTGGCGCAGCCGTCCGGCCCCGCGGCTCTCCGCGCCCGACACGCCGCTCCTCTTGCCCCTCCCCGAAACGCAGCGGCTGTCGGTCCCGAGCGGGCTGGAGGTGCCCTTGGAGGGCCCGCAGCCACGGCCGGGCGCCCCGCCAGGCTGCAGCTGGTCGCCGCGGCTCCCCGGGGAGCCCGAGAGGTCTGGGGCCAAGCGCGGACCAGTGCCCGGCGGCTGCAGCGCCAGTGAGTGCCCGCGACGCCAGGGAGGCCGGAGTGGAGAACCGGCACATGTGCCTCAACCTCCACCTTGGGGCACTCCTCCAGCACCCAGGAGGTGCTTTCAGCCGGCTTTGCGGGGTGACGACAGACTGGGTGTCAGGAGGCAGCGTCTCGCTTTCCTGGTTCCTTCAGGAGCGGCGCGAGGGAAGCCGGCTGTGCGTGGCAGGGCTCCCGCCGGCCCGGCTCCTCTGAGTCGCTCCACTCCAGCTAATGGTGCTGCCGCCCAGCTGAGCTGCCCTGGGCCAGGCACAGCGTTTGCTGCGCCCCACGTACTCGAACTCGTGTGTCCCCGAGTCCCCGGGAGGGGGCTGCTGTTACAGAGTATTTTAGGATAAGACCATTTTACAGGGGAGAAAACAGGCACAGAGTGGTTAAGTAACCTGTCCAAGGCCAGGTGGGCAGCCGGACATAGAGCCCAGACTTGGCCCCGGGCCGGCCAACGCCTGCGTCCATGCAGTGTTGTTTACCCCCCTCGCTAATTCACGATGCTCCTGGGCTCCCAGGATGACTTCCCACAGCACAGGCCGGCCTGTTGCGCTCACACTGCAAACACGCCGGCGGCACCCACATCCGTCCCAGGTCAGGAGGCCCAGGACGCTCCGAACGGGCAGTGCAGCCACGGCCACCAGGCCGCACCCCGGCCTAGGGGTCGGAGTTAGACGGCAGAGCCTGCCTAAGGAGGGAAACTGGCTGCGGGAACTCAACGCTGAGCAGCAGATCCCAGCGTGAGGGCAGAAGGTGGGCGCAGGCGGGACGCCCCCAGGCAGCCTGGGGGGGCCGTCACCCAGAAGTGCTGGAATGGCATTTGTTGAGCACAGCAGCCTGGCAAACCCCCCCATCGAGCTCCGCTACCCCCACCTCTAGGCTTGGCGGTGCGAGAGCAAGTGGAGAGGAGTCGTCCCAGCATGCAAAGGGACATGCAGAGCTAACAGTCTTCAACCAGGACCCACGGGCTGGAAGGGTTAATCTGTGCAGGAACGCTGAGGGTCTCTCTCTTTGAATGCTGTAAGCGAGGCCACAAGAAGCAAATCCCACACCCTCCAGCAAGCTCGCCAGTCTCCTGGCCTTCTTCTATGTCATGCAGCAAAACTGTGAGATTTTTTCCAACAGGCAATTCCATACCTCTTGTTAAATCTATTCCTAGGTATGTTATAGTCACAGTGAACACTTGGTGTTGCATATAGGTGTGTTATGTAATAGTATTATTACTATATGTCAGTATCATATATGCTAGTTTTCTTTTTCCATGCTGTCAGGCTGGCCCACCCTGTCCTTCATGCTTGCCAACTCTGTACCAGGCTTAGAGAGGACCTCTCTACTCCAAGATCATGGAATTATTTGTGTAAAACAACTTTTGGTCTTAGTATGGTGAAAAGTATTCTCTTGCCTTTAAATAATGTAGGTTATTTAGCATCTGGTGTGTGGTTGAGCTCAACTTTATCTTCCAAACTGTTGCCATGAAATGTATTCAGTTACCCAACTTTCCCCCATGGACTTGAAATCCCACCTTTACACACATCAAATTCCTGTATCTATTGAAACTCTGTCTCCATTTTCTATTCTGTTCTATTGATCCGTTAGCTTATTCCTGGGTCAATAATATAATGTGCCTATTTCTTATTAGAAAAGCAATAAAGGCTCGTTACAGAAAGATCAGAAAATCCAGAGATAGACAACACTTGTGACTGCATCCAGGGATACCTACCATATTACCTTGGGGTTTATCACTACAAGGTCTTTAATTTATATAAGCATGCAAAAATATATGCATAAGGGGAAATCAAGACATAATGCTGGGCCTCCCCGGTAGCACATCAGGTTAAGCAACCCACTAAGAAGCATCCACAGCCAGTGCAGCACGAGTTCGATCCCCGGCCAGGGAGGGGACCCACAGGGCGCAGCAGACTCTCCTGCCTCCCCGCTGCTCCACTCAGCAGTGTGTTTCCGTCGATCTGCCTGTTCTGCTCCCCGTTCTGTCTCTGGTGAATTTTCTCACCACCCCCCATGCCTCTGCCCTGTGCCCCAGTTCTTGTAGGCATAAATAAATCTTAAATAAAAAAAAGACACACTGCCATATACTTATAAACTTTTTTCACTTTACAGCACTTCAAGAATGTTTCCTTGCTAGTAAATGCTCTTTAATTTTTTTCTATTGTAAAATATAACGTGCATAGAGAAAAGTCCCCAAAACAAACACATTGAGTGCAATCAAAAAGTGAAAACCCACATAACCACTAGCCCAGGAACCCATTTTGTGTGTGCCCGTAACCACAACCACCTCCAGCCGAAGACAGCTTCTTTTCCACAAGCATAACGTCTTTCCTATTCTTTCAGCACTTTACCACCTAAGCTTTTTATCACTACACAATGAAACTTAGTTTTGACTGAGTTTTGAATTCTACACTTGAAGTCACACGATCCATGAAATCTTTCGTGACTGAGTCTTACATTCAACATCATATATATAACAGTACTTCATGTGGTTGTAGCAGTTAATTCATTTTTAAGGCTGTGTAATATTCTATTTTAGGACTACTTAGTACCACATTATTTTTGAGCTCTACACACCATAAACATGTGGTTGCTTTTGGATTGAACCACTGCGATCAAGCAGCAGAAACAGGGTGCATCCTTGGGGTGCTGTGCCCGCTTCTGCTGACTGTGCTGAGGAGTGGAGCAGCGGGCATGGGGCTGTGTCAGTGCAGATCTCACATATATGGAGACTGGCTTCCAAAATGGCTATATCCGCCAGCTCTGTGTGAGAATCTTAGTTACTTTGTAACCTTGCTAATTCACTTTTAATTAAAATTCTCTCCCATATCTTGGCTATTGTGAATAGTGCTGCAATGAAATTGGTTGTATATAGCTTTTTAAATAGGTATTTTCAGTCTGGATATAAACCCAGAAGTGGAATTGCTGGATCATATGGTATTTCCACTCTTAATTTTTCAAGAAATCACCACGTTGCTTTCCACAGTAACTGCACCAGTTTACATTCCACCAAACGCATACAAGGACTCCCTTTTCCACATCCTCACTGATATTTGTTATCTTTTTGATGACAACCATGAGGGCAGGTGAAATTGTAATAGGGTGGTCCCCAGAAAAGGTCCTTTAGACTCGTGGCAGTCTTTTGGGCCAGGAAAGGGGGAGTTCCAGAATCCCGGTTCCACCCTAGGTGGGTGGAGCTGAGCAGGGATAAGAAGATGCTAGAGCGACTGGGGACAGGAGACAGGAGAGGACAGAAAGCAGGGAGGAAGCAGGATGGAGAGCAGCAAGGAGCCCTGGAGGAGGCACATGGAGCAGAGGGACATGTGAAGAAGCTGAGCTTGTTGGCTTGGCCTGGCTGGAACGATGTGGGTGAGAGGCCCGCGGGAGGTCACAGGGCTGCTTTCGTCTTGACTTTGACATTGCTCTTTTCCTCCTGGATCCGTCCGACTCTTTCGGACCCTTTTCTGTGGCTCTCCACCGAAAGGTCCGTTAGACTGTGGCAGCTTTTGGGCCTTGCTTTGGGCCAGTCCTATGTGGCTGGACTTTTACCCTCAAGGAGATGGGTGACCTTGGATGCTTGACTTAGTCACTATGTTCTCTGTCCTTTCTGTATCGTTCCCTAATTGTATTCAAACTCTTTTCCATTAAAGGCCTTAATGTTTGTCTTGATGCAGCGGATGGCAGAACCCATTCAGAGAGGGCAGGTTTGGGGGTTCTGGGTGCTCCTCTCCCTGCCCTGTAACGAAACCTCATCGTGGCTCGGTCTTGTATCTTCCCGGAGATAAGGGACCAGGATCGCCTTTGCACGGGTGGACGGGTCGTCTGCATCCGTTGGTGAAATGTCAATTTATTTCCTCTGACCATCCTTTAACCGTGCCGTTTGGGTGTTAGCTGCACAAGTTGCTTACGCACTGCCGATATGAACCCGCCGCTGGACAGGATCTGCACATCTCTTCTCCCGTACAGTAGGGCTGCCTTCTGCTTGGTGAAGGCTTTTTCTCCGTGGAGCTTTTTAGTTTGCTCTGTCCACACAGGTGAGTAGATCCAGATGCGGCTCACATACACACCGGAGTACTACTCAGCTATAAAGAAAAAAGGTGAAATCACGCCATTTACAACAACATGGGTGGGACCTGAGGGGACGGTGCTAAGTGAAGTAAGCCAGGAGGGCAAAGACAAATACCTTATGACTCACTCCTATGAGAAGACAAAGGCAGGCCAGAAATAAGGCAAACCAAACCAGGAGAGAGTCTGACAACAGCACGGTGGTTACCAGAGGGGGCGGTGGATGGACAGGCTGGGGGTCGGTGGCGGCGCGCAGGCCTGCGTGCTGGTGCAGCCGGCACACAGCTGTGAGGGTCAGAGCTGCAAGCCTGAAACAGTGCTGCAAACCAGTGTTTCCTAGATCAAATCTTTTTTTGTTTTATTGAGGTATGATTCCCAAAAGTAAAAGCGCATATATTGAGGGACACAATGTGAGTGATCTATTTATAGCTAAGGGGTCATTATAATTAAGCTAATTTACATCTCCACCACCTCGCAGGCGCGCTGTGTGTGGGGGGAACACGAGACCCACCCTGCTGGCCATGGTCACGGTGCAGGTTGTTCCCTCTCTGGGACTTAATCTGCATAACCGAAACTGCACCCTCTGACCAGTAAGCGGCTCCTCCCACCACGCGCAGCAACCGCCCCACACACACCGCTCTCTGGAGCCTGAGTCGCAGACTGAGGCAGGACAGCGCTGCAACTCGGTCTCGCCTTACGTTCTTGCGGAGGAGAGAGCGCCCCTCTTCTTAGAGACCGAATACTATTTTACACACACACACACACACACACACACACCCTATTTTCTTTATCCATTCTCTGGCTGACAGACACTTAGGTTGTTTTCATCTCTAGGCTGTTATGAAAAGCAAAGCAACGAGCAGAGTGTGGCTACCTCTTTGACATGCTAATTTCATTTCCTTTGGATGTACCCCCAGAAGTGGGGCTGCTGCATCATATGGTAGTTCTATTTTTAATTTTTTGAGGGACCACCATACTGTTCTCCATAATGGTTAAACCAATTTACATTCCCACAACAGCCCCAAAGAGCTCCCTCTCCTCCACATCTCACCGATCCAGCTTTTGTCTTTCTGATAACAGCCATTCTGGTCTCTCCCTGTGGTTTCGATTTGCATTTTCCTGACGATTTGTGTTGTTCAGAAACGTCTCGTATACCTGTTGAGTTTTTGCATGTCTTCCTTGAGAACTGTCTAGCCGGACCTTCTGCCCATTTTTAAATCGTTACTTGATTTTTTTCCCCCTTTTTGTTTCTGGTTGCTTGAGTTCCTTATTTTGTGCTTCATGAAGCAAGACGTCCATTTCCACTCCTAAATTTGGGAAGGTCTTGGCCAGTCTTTCTTTTTTTTTTAAAGATTTATTTATGCCTACAAGAACTGGGGTACAGGCCAGAGTCACGGGAGGTGAGAGGAGTCACCAGAGACAGAGCGGGGAGCAGAACAGGCAGATGGACTGCAACACACTGCTGAGGGGAGCAGCGGGGAGGCAGGAGAGGTCTGCTGCGCCATGTGGGTCCCCTCCCTGGCCGGGGATTGAACTCACGCTGCAGTGGCTGCAGATGCTTCACAGTGCAAGGCTTAGTCCCTTGTGCCACGAGGGAGGCCCCCTTATTTCTTTCGATATGTCTCCTGTCCCTTCTCTCTCTTCGCCTCCAGGACTCCTCCACTCCATGTTACTTCACTTGCCGGTATCTCACAGGTCCCAAAGGTTTTCTTCACCCATTTTTGTTCCTTTTTTCTTTTTGTTCCTCTGACTGAATAATTTCAAATGTCCATGAGCTCCGAGTCTTTCTTCTGCATTAGCAAGTCTGTTGAGATTCTTGATCAGTTTTTCAGTCCGGTCACTGTATTCAGCACCAGCACTTCTGTTTGGTTCTTCCCTACGGCTTCTTCTGTTAAACTTGCCGGTCTCCTGGTCTCCTTACTGTCTCTCTGGGGCTGCGAGGGTAGCCCACAGGGCTTCCTGCAGACCGTTTTGGAAGGCAGCTATGCTCACCACTATACCACCAACGCCTGCAGACCGTTTTGCCTGTGTCCAGCAGCCCGTGCATCTCCGCTTCTTGGCGTCCCCCCGGACCCTGACTTGCGCCATTGCTTTTGTCTTGCCTGCTTCTTTGGGGTCTTGGCTTTGCTCTGCCGTCTGCATTCACAGGAGCAGACTTTAGTGCGTGTCCAGCTTTCACAGGCTGTTCTGGCAGGTGAAGACCTTCTTCCACCAGGTCCCCAGACTAAGAAGACAGTTCTGGAACTGAGACCAGCAGGACTAGAGCCAGGCCGAGACTGCTCCTGGGTCTACGGTTGTTCTGCCGATGCCGGGTCCGTTCCTGGGACACTGTTGGGCATGGGTCCTTCCAGGCCTTTGGGGATGCACACAGACACGGGGGCTGGGTCTGAAACCGAGGGGAGAAGGCTGTTCAGGACTGTCGCCAGGGTGTCTGCCTTGGCAATGCCGTCCTCCTGGGTCTTGGGCTCCACTGAGGTTCTGTGAACTGCGCCCTGGATCCCAGAGCTCCCACAGAGGCACACTCATCCCCGGACGGCTGCAAACCGTTGCTTCTGTGAGGTAGTGAGGGCGTGGGCTCCCGGGCCACTATCCTGCTGGTATCACTCCCTTGCTAACTCTCGATATCATATTTAAAATTTTTAGTTATTCCGGGGCCTCCCTGGTGGCGCAGTGGGTTGGGCAACGCACTATGAAGCAAACTGCAGTTACTGCAGCACGAGTTGGATCCCTGCCCCCGGCCAGGGAGGGGACCCACATGGCGCAGCAGACCTCTCCTGTCTCCCCACTGCTCCCCTCAGCAGTGGGTTTCCGTCGATCTGCCTGTTCTGCTCCCCACTCTGTCTCTGGTGAATCCTCTCACCGCCCTGGACTTTGGCCTGCACCCCAGTTCTTGTGTGCATAAATAAATAAATCTTTAAAAGAAAAAAGTAAATAAAATTTTTAGTTATTCCGATGAGTGGTAGGTATTTCACTATGGTGTTAATACAGGTCTCTAGCATGGCTACTGATGAACATTTTTCGTATGTTCATTGACTATTTAGCCATTCTCTTTTTGTGAAATACTTTATTTCAAGTATAAATAAAATACTTTATTTCAAGTCCTTTGCTTTATTTCCTATTAGATTGTCTTTATTTTTTTCTTTTTGACTTTTCAAGTTTTTTGGATATGAATTTTACTTCTGTTAAATTTCATATTTTGAAAATCTTTCTCTCACTCTATGATTTGCCTTCATACTCTTTAAAAAACTCAGTATTGAACTGTATCTCACATGCCATACAATTCACCCACTTAGAGTATACGATTCAGTAGCTTTTAAGATATTCAGAGTTGTGTGACCATCACCACAATCAATCTTAGAACATTTTTCATCATCACAAAAAGAAACTTGTTTCTCTTTGCTGTCACTTCCCAATCTGCGCATTAATCCAGTCCCATTAATTCAACCACTGATCTGCTTTTTGTCACTAAAGATTTGCCTGTTTCTGGACATGTCATGTAACTGTGATACTTTATTTCTCTTGGAAATCACATACGCACGCACGCACACACACACACGAGTGGAAGTGCTGTCACATGGTATCTCTATTTAACCTTTTAAGGAAACGTCAGAGTGATTTCCAAAACGGCTGTGCATTTCACATCTCACTTAGTAGTGGATGAGAGCTGCGGTTTCTTCAGGTTCCCGCCAACAGTTGCTCCTGTCTTTTTGATGACAGACATCCTGCTGGTGGATGTGGTTTTGATTTGCGTTTGCCTGATGGCTAACGATATTAATCTTCTTTGTACTTATTGGCCATTTACATACCTTCATTGGAGAAATGCCTATTTGGATCCTTGCTCATTTTTACACTGGATTGCTTTTTATTATGTTGTAAGAGTTCTTTATACGTGCTAGACACTAGAGCCTTCTCGGGTACATGATTAGCAAAAACTGTCTTCCATTCCGTGTACTTGGCTAACTTTCTTCATGGTGTCCTTACAAGCACAAACGCTCTTAACCCTGATGCTTCTCATCACTTCTTGGTGACCAGCAGTTATTCATATTTATGAAGTTTGCCTTCGGAGACCTTCTCCCCTTATAGCTAGCGCTTCTCACATCCCTTAAAAGAAAGCTTTGCTGTCCTGAGGGTGCAGGCAGTTCCCCACGCACTCACCAAGTGTGTGAGTGCTGAGAGAAGTGCAACAAGAGCCACAAAGGCAAGTCAGGTATGAACTTGCACTTTTCTGGAGCCTTAGTTTACAAAAGTAAGCTGATCAGACAAAGGGGCAACGTATGGTGGAGAACAGACTGAACTTTGAGCGGTGAGTGAACTTAATGGTGTATATATGCGCGTTGATGTTCAGTGACACACACCTGAAAATGTCACAATGCACTGTTATGGGAATAAAAATAACTGACCAACAAAAAAGTAAAAAAAAAAAGTGAAACTAATTTGAATATCTTATTTAATCCAATAGATCTCAAACAGTATTTCAATATACAGTCACTATAAAAATTCCCATGAATATTTTTACATTCTTTTTTGGCATTAAGTCTTTGAAATACAGTTGACCCTTGAGCAAAATGGGTCTGAACTATTCGGGTCCACTTACATGAGGATTTTTGTCTATTCCTGTGCTCCATATTCATGAATTCGACTAACTCACAGCCACAGTTGACCGAATCTGAGGAACACGTACAGCAAGTGACAACTATATATAAGTCCCACGAGGGTGTTAACCTGCATGGGGGCTGTGCCCCGAGGCTCAGGGCTGGCCAAGGGTCCAGTGTATAATGTGTAGTTTGTGCACGGCGCAGCCCTCTGGTCCGGCGGCCATGTTTCCAGTGCTTGTTCGCCATGCTAACAATCGGCCAAGAAATTCTCTTGTCTTGCCTTCTACACTCAGATCTGTAAATTCACTTGAAATAGAATTTTCATATGGCATGAGACAGAAGTTGACTTTCCTTTCCTTTCCCATACAGACATTTACAGCCTTGCACCATGTGATGAGAAGATCGTCTTTTCCCTACTGGTCCGCAGTGTATCTTCATGCTAAATCAAGCGGTCATATGTCTGCTTGTCCGCACCAGACTCTTTACTCTGGAAGTCTGTTTCCATTACTCTGGTTTTTCTTTTTTTTTTTTTTTAAATAAGTTGTTTATTTATTTATAAATAAAAGAGNCTTGTCCGCACCAGACTCTTTACTCTGGAAGTCTGTTTCCATTACTCTGGTTTTTCTTTTTTTTTTTTTTTAAATAAGTTGTTTATTTATTTATACATACAAGAGTTGGGGTACATGCAGGCCAGAGTCCAGGGTGATGAGAGGATTCACCAGAGACAGAGTAGGGAGCAGAATAGGCAGACTGTGAAACACTGCTGAAGGGAGCAGTAGGCGAGGCAGGAGAGGTCTGCTACTCCATGTGGGTCCTCTCCCTGGCCAGGGATCGAACTCCTGCTGCAGTGGTGCGGTTTGCTTCATAGTGCATTGCTTAACCCACTGCGCCACCAGGGAGGCCTACTCTGGTTTTTCTTATGCTGACAGCACCCGTCCTTCATGCAAGGTCTTGACACTTGGTATTATTAGTGTCCCAACCCTGTTGCTTTGGTTATTCTTTGTACTTTGACATTTTGCACATAAAATTTAGAATCAGATTGTCACATTGTATCAAAAATATACTCTTAAGAGTTTAACTGGTGGAGGGCCACCCTGGTGGTACAGTGGGTTGAGTGTCACACTGTGAAGCATGAGTTCGATCCCCAGCCAGGGAGGTGACCCACATGGCGCAGCAGACCTCCCCTGCCTCTTCTGCTGTTCCCCTCAGCAGTGGATTTCAGTCCATCTGCCTGTTCTGCTCCCCACTGTCCCTGGTGTATCCTCTCACCTCCCCTGTCTCTGGCCTGTACCCCAGCTCTTGTGTGTGTGCATAAATAAATAAATCTTTAAAAAAAAAGAGTTTGACTGGCATTGAATTAAATCTATCAATCAACTTCAGGAGAAATGACATTTTGAAACGCTTTGCTTATAATAAACAATGACTGATTTTGTATATTCATCTTTTATCCAGCAACCTTGCTAAATTTTCTCATTTCTAATACTTGAACTGTACATTTTCCATTCGTTGCCAGATGATACTTTTTGATCAGTATCTTCTGATTTGGAAGCACCTCTATAACTATGAAGCTTTACAGAGCTCACATCCTAAAGAAATGTCACGCTGGTATCTATGGGAATCAGATTATAAGGAAACAAAAAGGGCGTGACAATCAGCCTGAAGGGTGTCCTTAAACTGGAGCGAAGTCCAGGCTCTGAACGAAAGGTAAGAATTACGAACACCTTCAGCAAGGCATGAGATATGTAAATGCTGATACCTAGGAAAGCAAGAGAAAGAAGGAATAGTCCTTGCCTAACAAACTGATTCTACAAAAACAACACTAAGCAGTGACTCAGTGGTTTCTAGGCTGGGAAGTAAGAAGCTTGGAAATCACCATTACATCCAAAGAAGTCAAAGGCTGAACAGTCTGAAAGATGCACAACTCTTCTCAGATCCCTAAGAGATGTGAGGTCACAGGGCAAACTTCTGCCCTAAGGTTAGCATGTCAACAGACTAACGCAGAGAACCACAACCCACGAGAGCTGCAACCTGGGCGGGGAGTGGGGAGAAGGAGTTAGTCGGGGTTGGGAAACCTGAAGTATAATTGACAATTTGCTGGAGGCTCAGTTTGGACAACTCTGAGAGTTTTTAAATTCCAGGAGGACCCTGTCATTGGGGACCCTCACCCCCCCATACATCTGTCAGTTTTACCTACTGCGTAACTACCAGGTTTCACAACAAATAGGAAAAATATCATTGTTTAAGGCTGAGGGGGTGAGTGGTAATAGAGAAACCATTCCGAAAGACACAGAATATTCTGTTCTTCTTAACAAGGTCTTCCTAAGGGGAAATCAACCACAGCCTGAACTGCCGTGGTCTTATTAAAGCCTAACTGACCCAAGGGAAGGGAAAGGCCCAGCTCTAGTAGGCTCTGACCTCCCACGAAAACCAAGGGACACAGCAAGCCAGCCCGGCGAGCCGTCCAGCCCAGTGTAGGGGCAGGGGAGGGTGTCTAAGCAGCATGTCCAGGGTTCTCGGTTCAGAGGCCCAGGCTCAGCGAAAGACTTAGCACTAATCACAGGACCAGGAACTGACCCTCCTGCCCCCACCCCCACACCTTAACACCACCTTACTAAAGGACTATTTAAGTAGTTATTTTTAACCTGTACCTCACATTCGGCTAAGAAGAAAAAACTACATGATATACAAAAGACAAAAACAAAACACCAAACACACAGTTGGAACAGACAAAGCAGACTTCAAAACTAGATTCAGATACCATCAGGATGTGGAATTATCAGATCAGGAGTTTAAGACAACTATGATTAATATACTGAGGGCGCTAACGGATGAAGTGGACAGCATGAAGAACAGATGGGCAATGTAAGCAAAGAAATGGAAATTCTCAGGGAATAAACAACAAAAACAAACGCTAGCGATCAAAACACTATAACAGAAATGGAGGGACTTGCTAGCAGATAGGACACAGCTACTGAAAAAAACCTCTGCACTTAAGGCTATCTCAAAAGAAACCTCCAGAAGATGTCAGCGAGCGGGTAGACCAGGAGGTTAGCAGCCTTCAGCCCCTGGCAGAGAGCCTTTGTGGGGGAGGCTGCAGACAGGAGGCTGCAGGTCCGCAGTCGGGCCCCTGACGCAGACCCGGTAGCAGGCCCACCACCACGGCGAGCGCGGCTGTGGAGCCAGAGGCAGCCCACCCCGAGCCCTGCTCACCGTGGCGTGCCTCAGCCCTGTGGAGCATATCTGGCAGCCGTGTAAATATGGTGGAACACTCAACCATTAATGGACAAACAAAGCCGCCTCAAGTTTTGTTTTTTTTTTTCACCTTATCTTTTTAGCTTTTGCAGAGAAACAGAAAAGTAACTGGGTTGTTAATAAGCATGTTCTTGCCACACTGAAAAATTATACTACAGTGAAATAATGAAATAGTTTACTCATATATTTACTAATCTACTACAGAATACTAGAATACTGATGGTAAGGTAACGAGGCCACAACTGTCTTCTGGTTTTCACTGAGAATTAAAATTACTTAAAGCTTTAAGAATTCTAATCAATACATGTAAATGAGTTACAAGAATGATACAGGTAAAGAAAAAGCCCTGTATGAAGAACATGCAAATAACATCAGATATAGGGGTCTCCCGGTGGCCTAGAGGAGAAGTATCAGCACTATCAAGCTATCAGCAGCCACTGCAGGATGAGTCCGATCCCCGGCCAGGGAGCTGACCCACGTGGCAGAGCAGACCTCTGCAGTCTCCCTGCTGCTCCCTCAGCAGTGATTTCAGTAGATCTACCTGTTCTGCTCCCCACTCTGTCCCTCATGAAGCCTCTCCACCTCTGACCTGCACCCCAGTCCTTCTATGCAAAAATAAAAACTCTGAAAAATAAAAAAAGAATGTCAGATACACTTCTAAGGCAAGATATAAGGTATGAGAGAGGCACTTTTGTTAAGGGAAAAGGAGAGTAATTTTGTCTTACTTTAGAGGTTACTTAAAGGTTGCTTCAGAATAAGAAGAAAATAAAAGACAAAAACTTAAATGGATATAGAAAATTTTAAAGCGTCATTTCTCATGGGGTCAAGCTGAATAAAATTGAATGGATTGTAAGGCCTTAAATGAACTTAATATCTATAGTGTACTTTAATATCAATAGTATCTTTTGTTAAAAGGATAAATTTCCTTGGATTATTGGTCTGTTCTTAATAAAAGATTGTAAGTTTGTTTTTTTTTTAATCTGCTGAGTAACTTGCCCAGGAAACAAAGATTCTGTGTCCTGTCAAAGTAACTTCCTGTGCTTCCCGCTGTCCTTGGGAGGACTTTGCTTAGTTGTGAAAATCAAGGACTCTCAATATGAAAAGAGTTAAGGGTTTTTTCCCCTCTCAAATATGCTACTGCCTGTGTTTGCCTTTAAAATCTTTTACTGTCACTTTGGTAAATGACTAAGCATTATTTCATGGTGATCTGTGATTCCATTTAATCAAGTGTTCAAACCTTTCGGCAAACTTGACAAAATCAAATTCTGAATAAAGACTTTTTGACTTCAAACTAACTTTAAGGTTTCCCAAAGGTCAATGGAAAATATCAAAGCATTTGTTCTCTTACCTGGTTAAATATATTAAACTGATGGGGTTTATTTTATATGTTAAATTACCTGGGGAGCATTGTCAAAAAGTGACGTTTAACCTTTTTTAGGTTACATGTTATATGGATATATGTTAAGTATTTCAGCAATTCTATGAAATTCCTAGAAATTTGCTAATATCCTCACTATGTAACCACTCACAATTCCAGTTATCATCAAAAAATATTCTATGACACAGAGGTTACAAGACTGCCCTGTCAGTTGCATTATAACCAGTTTTCATCAGATTGTTAATGGTGCCATTTTGTCTCTATCATTCACAGATTATTACTGTTTTACCCTGACGCTTTTCCGAAATCTTGTAAAACTAACTACAATCCAGAAGCACTCAATCTTCAGAAGAGAGTCATGGAAAAAGTCCTAACAAATAGGACTGGAGTACAGGTTTCTGATAACTTTAATCATGCCACTGAACCAGTTAAGAATTTCCAGAACTGTACTACAGAAGGTGACGAATTCATAAAACTGCTAACTCAAGAGCAAGCAAAACAATTATCTAGGACTGAATAACTGGATGAAAATAATTCTACATTTTGATGGCCTTCTTAAGATTTAGCTGGTTTTTAAAAATATTTTCTGGATATCAGAAAGACCTTTTCTCATAAACTATTTATAACTTACAGCAGTTCAATTACACTATGCTATGGTAAGGGAAAAAAACCTTACATTAATTTTCCCCCAAAGTGCTATGGACTGCAGATTTGGTTTCCCCCAAATCCGTTCACTGAAATCTGATTCCCAATGTGACAGTATTTGGAGGTGTGGTCTTTGGGAGGTGATGAGGTTCTGAGGGTGGGACCCTTGTAAAGTGGGAGTAGTGCCCTTATAACAAAGACCCCAGAGTCCCCTCGCTCCTCTGCCACGTGAGGACACCATGGCAAGAACCAGGAAGTTCTCAGCAGACACAGATGTGCTGGCAAACTGATCTTGGACCTCCCACCTCCAGGAGTGTGAGAAACAAACGTCTGTGTTTGTAAGTCGCCCAGTCCGCTGCCACAGCAGCTTCCATGGACCGAGACACCTCTTGAGCCCTCCAGAACCCAGGAGCTTATTTTTTCAAGCACAACTTTATTCTGGAATTCCTATGAATCGTTGACATTTGTCATAGGCAACTGTTGTATAAAATAGCCCCGATATTTCAATCGCAAACATTAGGAGACATGTTTTGTGCACGCCAGCCACCTCTTCTAAAGATCTTCGTACGGCCCGAAGGAGAGACAGGCTGGCCAGACAAGGCAGAAGCGAAGCATCCCTTCTCAGCAGGGGCTGCTCCCAAGCACTCAGGGCCCGAGGGAGTCAGACTTGGAGGCGGTGGACTCCGTCTGCACGAGACCTGCACTTGCCAAGCAGGAGCGCTGCTCCTCACGGCAGCCTGAGAGCGGGTTTTCACTCTGCTCTATTGCCAGCCCCCCAAATCTCACGGGGGGGGGGGCACTTACCCAGAACTCCCTGCTCCTGCTGGCAGTTGTCTGCAGCTTGGCGCTTCTCTACTGGACCCCGAGCTCCACTTGGTGACCACGCTCTCCCACTGTTCTGTTTCTTTCCCTGATGAAACGGCGCTTTTCTGCTGTCCAGCCACTTCGGAGAGACGGAAGCGGCCCCAGCGTCGCGTCCTCGGGCGCCGTGAGCCCTGCTGCCTCCGGGGCTCGCGGGCCTGGACGCGGCCTTGCCCGTCTCTGCTGCCGCGCTCACCGCGTGCGCCCCGGGCCGAGCGCCTGGGGCCCAGCAAGGCGTGCGGAGCCGCGGCCTTCTCCGACTGTTACATGACCCGGGTTTGCAATAGCAAGGGGGGCTGGCCCCGCACCGGTAACGGCTTTCACGGCTACGATGGGCGTCCTCGGCCCCACCCAAGCCCTGTCCGCCGGCCCGGCCGCGCGGCCACCCGTCTGCGGCGCCGCCAGCCCCGGCCCGGCTGGCCGCGGAGCCCGCAGTTCTCCCGAAAACCCGCGCGCCCGCAACACGCTCCAGATAACCCCGCGGCCGGCGGGGAGCGCGTCCCCCAGGCCCAGCGGTGACAGCGCCGCAGTGGGCCCTGCCGCGGACAGGCCGGCGCGTCCTCCTCGCCACGCCTCTTCCCGCCCCGCCAGACGCCGCGGCTCTCCCTCGACGGGGCGGGGCGACCGAAGCCCGCTGCGGACAGGCGCGCAGGCCCCGTCAGGGCGCGCAGGCCCCGTCAGGGCGCGCAGGCCCCGTCAGGGCGCGCAGGCCCCGTCAGGGCGCGCAGGCCCCGTCAGGGCGCGCAGGCCCCGCGGAGGCAGCAGCCATGGCAACCTGCGCCCTTGGCCCGCAGCCATGGCAACCTGCGCTTCCGGCCGACACATGACGTCACGCACGCGCCGGCCCTGTCTGCGGACGGCTTCCGGGCGCTTCTCTGAGCACCCCTGGCGCGGCAGAGCGCGGAGCCGGGTCTCCGCAGCATCCCCGGGCGACCGCGACTCTGCGAGCAGAAGGGCGGCCGGGTGTCCTGGGGGACGTGGCGCCCACGGCTCGTGCAGCCCCGTGGGCCCCGCCGGCCGCCCGCGCCTCCACTTGGAGGTGCTCCTGTCCCTTGTTAAGCCACTTCTGGCGGGTCCGGCGGGCCATGGGGATGCTGCTTTGTTTCCTTGCCAGGAGCCGTCGGTTCTGGAAACCTCGTGAGCAGACATGGCGGAGGAGCGGAGCGCGGCACAAAGCGCCAGGGCGGATGGAGGCAGGAAGGCCAGACATTCTTGAGCCACGCGGCCAGGACACTTGGCAACAGTGCGCGGTCGGTTCCCAGAGCTTTGCGGTGTCTGCCTTGTTCCCAGACACGCTGTGGCGCCTGAGCTGCCTAGAATGAAGCTGATTACCCTGCCGGAGGACCATGGGGCGAGGGGCTGGGCGGCGGCTGCGGTTGTCAGCACAGGGCGAAAGACCAAACCAGGCCCAGCCTTTCGGCAGATCGCCAAGGCCTGTGAAGTCTTTTTGGACCTTCTAACCGAGCCCGTCTGCCGCCGAATGACCAGTGATCCTGGTCAGCACCATGTAGAAGCCGAAGACTGAGCCTGACTCAGATTCTTAACCCCAACTGTTGTGAGCTATCTTTAAAGGACTTTAAAAAAGAGGCTCTAGGGCCTCCCTGGTGGCACACTGTGAAGCATCCGCAGCCACTGCAGCGCGAGTTCCATCCCCGGCCAGGGAGTGGACCCACAGGGCGCAGCAGACCTCTCCTGTTTCCCGGCTGCTCCCCTCAGCAGTGTGTTTCAGTCCATCTGCCTGTTCTGTTCCCCACTCGGTCCCTGGGGAATCCTGTCTCGACCCCCTCCTGCACCTCTGGCCTGTACCCTGGTTCTTGTATGCATAAATAAATCTAAAAAAAAAGTCTAATTTTTAGAGACATACTGCATTTGTTATGCAACAGTAGCTCACTAGAACAATATTCATACATTTGGAACATTTGCATTCTGTCTCTATTTCAGGCTGTTACAGGGCAACCCTAATATAAAATGGGTTTTCTTCACTGGGTTTTTAAGGCACGCTTAGAAGACTTTTACAAAGTCCCAACTCCAGGTACACGTGGCAAAAGTTATTAACAGGTTTTATTTTATGGAAGAAGGGGAATAAAATAGTAATAATACCAAGGGGGAAAGAGAGGGATACAAATCCACAAATACCCTACCAGATTTAAGCAATGGCGCCTTGAGAGCTGGCTCTGAGTTAAATGAGATGGCTCCAAAGGAAGAGAGATGTTTTCTGAAGGAAGGGGTTTGGTTCCTTAGTAAGAGCCAGTGAGCTTTAGGCTCACCTCTGGTTTTATAGCCAGCCTGGCTGCTTAACTCCACCCTCAGGTTTCAGTGATTTACTTTTCAATAATCATCTGATCGGATTTGTGGTTCTGGAACACTGATGGTCTGGAGTGGGGGTTGGAGTCCACACACCCATAATCCATTCAGGACCACCTTTTCCCCCTAACAAGGCCAGGACACTAAGACTTTCTTGCTCACTTGGTCCTTGTACTGTCACTTTTATTTTACTATTTTTATTGTGTTCCTTTGTCCTAAGCACGCACTTGAGTGTATTTACTACCACTTTTCTAGTCTACCATCTATGCCTACTAGATATGTCTGTTCTTGAAAACGTATGAAGTCATATTTTGTACATACTTTTAAAGTTACATAGTTGGCACTGTAGTATTCATCATCTTCTGTTTACTTACATTATTTTTACACTCGGCTTGTGGTTTGAGATCTCCCCATGTTGCTTCGTGGAATCTGGATGGTTTTTGAGTGCGTATATTATTGCATTGAAAGCACAGTCCACCTTTCCCATCCACTCTGCTAGCACTGACCTAGCTGGCTCCGGGTCCTTGTTAGGAGCAGTTTTTTGGGCGTGGGGGCTGGGAAGGTGTATCTCCAAGAGTGGGAGTACGTGTTTTTCATTTTACTAAGAACAGAGTCGAGTGTTCTCCCAGCAGCTGCACTACTTTGTAGTCAGACCAGCAAAACCCTAGGGTGCTCTAGTCCCCCATTTTCTCCAGAACTTGATATCATCTCACTTCCTGATTTAATGAAGTGGTATCTGTTGTTTTGAGTTACATTTTTCTCGTTACTGGTGAGATCAGACACCCCTTCCAGACTTCCCAGTCAGGTGTGTCTCCCCTTCAGTGACTTATCTATCAAATCCTTCGACCATTTTAAAAATTGGGTTTCTTGTCTTTTTCTGCTGATGTGCACTTCTGGCCCTGACCTGCTCTTGGCTTTGCCCAAGTTTCTCTCGGGCTTCCATTAGCCGCTCTCCCTGTCTGTGGGCTCACTATTGAACGCAAATCTTTAAATGGGAAGATCCATTGATTTTTTTTTTTGGCCTCTATGCAATTTAAAATCGTGTTTGGGAGATCCTGACCTCCTCAAGGTTATAAAGCTGCTCTGTTTCCTCCTGGTAACTCGCCCTGAACCTGCCATGTGCCTCTGGAGACTCAGGTGTCTCGTAAACTGCTCTGCATCTGCGGCCTCTGCTGAGCGCTCTTTTCCCCTGTTGGAAGCTCCTGGTTTCCCAGACTCCAGACCCCAGAGCTCACTGTGATAAGTTGGAATAAAGCTGCCTGCTGGGTGATAGTGGCCCCGCACAGGGGTGATGAGCGAGGTGTGTTTTGTGAGCGAGGTGTGTTTTGCGCTCTCTTCCTGCTGGGTCTCGGGCTGGGTGCCCAGGGGCAGGGCACAACCCTCACCTGACTGGGCTTATCCTTAGTCCTGCTTAGTGTAGCTCTTAAACCCCGCGTTGTCCGGCCCCCTGCCAGAGGCCCACTCCATCAGCGCTCCCACCACGGGCGCCGGTGCTCTGCCTACAGCCTTGGTCTGCGTGCTGTGCATGCACCGCCCTCTGCGCTGTCTCCTCACTGCCCTAGGCGCTAGGGCGGTGTAGTCTCTGCGAGCATCTCCGCGGCAGCACTCCCTTCCCGCTCAACTTTTCTTGCAAAACTCTCGCCCAGGTTACTTCCAGCCTTTCACTGTCTGTGCCCATGAACCAGCTGCTGGAAATTCAAGATCATGCTGAACCGTCCCACTTAGAATTCATCACCAAACATTCCAAAGCCTTATTGACTTTTCTTCCTCAAGGAATGTTCTTTCACCAGATGTCGAATGGCTCACTCCATTATTTAATTTAGGTCTCCACTCAAATCACTTCTTGAGAAGGGCTTTTCCTGATCATCCTATATAAAATTCCCCTTGCAGTATCATGTTAACGTAATTTTAATTCCGTGCTTGATGTCTGTCTTCTCCTTTCTTTGCTTGAGTGGAAGCTCAGTGAGAATGATTTGCATGCTCTGTCCCACTTGTATACCCAGTATCCCAGGCAGTCTTATCACAGAGCAGGTGCTCAGTAAGTGCTTTTTATTTTTATTTATTTACCTTTTTTTAAAAAAAAGATTTATTTATGCACACAAGAACTGGGATAGAGGCTATCGGTGTGGGGGTGAGAGGATTCACCAGAGACAGAGTGGGGAGCAGACCAGGCAGATCGACTGAAACACACTGCTGAGAGGACAGCCAGGAGACAGGAGAGGTCTGCTGCACCCTGTGGGTCAGCTTCCTGGCTGGGGATCGAACTCGTGCTGCAGTGGTTGCCGATAGCTTCCTAGTGCAGTGCTTAACCCCTTGTACCTCCAGGGAGACCCCTCAGCAAGTATTTTTTAAATGAGCAAGTTGAGTGATAATGGCCTTCTGGATAGATGTCCCCAAAGTACTTTTTTAATTCATATATTACCTGACACGTTTGATAGATCTGAGAGAACCTTTGCAATGTGGGCATGCATTAAGGATAGGTACATAGAAAAGCAAGCAATTTTTAAAGTAAAGCAATTGCTAATTGCAGGAAAACAAAAAGCTACTTCCAGAAGGGAAATATAACAATAGAATCCTACATGGCTCAACTATGAATACTCATTTAGCCATAAGAATGTTAGCACTGAATAATGAACTGTGACGTGACTATACTGGCTCGATGGTGGGGAGAAGAGAGGAGGAAAAGGGTGGGCCTGTGGGATGTGGGGTTTGCATGGATGCATGGCAGCTAACCCTAATTTTCTGGACTGGGGAGTGAAATGATAAGGTCCTAAACCAAAAAAAAATCTGGAAACAGTTTTTTATGCATACTGGTTAGCAGAAGAATTTGTAAGGGAGAAGTTTTCCTCAACGCTCTCAGGATCCCTGACTAAACCTGAAAATTAAAGACGATAACAGGAGAGGGCCTCCCTGGTGGCGCAGAGGGTTAAGCAATGCCCTATGAAGCAAACCGCAGCCACTGCAGCACGAGTTCGATCCCTGCTGCTGGCTGGGGAGTGGACCCACATGGCTCAGCAGACCTCTCCTGACTTACCTGCTGCTCCCCTCAGCAGTGGATTTCAGTGGATCTGTCTGTTCTGCTCCCCACTCTGTCTCTGGGGAATCCTCTCACCTCCCACGCCTCTGGCCTGTACCCCAGCTCTTGTGTGCATAAATAAATAAATCTAAAAAAAAAAAGAGTAACAGGAGAAAAACATGCACATTTTAATGAATTTTCACATGTACATGGGGCTTTGAGGGAATGAGACTTGAAGAAGCAGGTAGAGCCGGAAGTTGTAGACTTTGCAGGCAAAGAAGCAATGAGTCTGTACAGAACCGACAGAGGGTTTGGGCTCAGGGTAGACATGGGAGAGCATGCTCGCTGCTATGGAAACAAGGCAAGCCGCGTTAGGGAGGGTGTTCAGAAGTTGGAGCTCTTCCCAAACTGCTGGTGGGGATGTAAAATGGTGCAGCCACTATGGAAAACAGTATGGCAACTCCTCAAAAAAATAAAAAGAGAATTACCATATGACCCAGAACCTTCGATTCCAATTCTGAGTATGTATTCAAGAGAATTGAAAACAGAAGCTCAAAGAGATTTGTTCATAGCAGTAATATTCATAACAGCTAAAAAGTGGAAATACCCCACGTGCCCACCAACAGATGAATGGAAAAAACAAATAAAACGTATGTGTTGGACTTGGTGATGTTAGATTTACTGATGTTAGATTTATTGCTGCTGGAAGCCCACTGCCAGGTGTCTCCATTACCTTCCCCGGAGGAGTCACGTTGGCGATCAACGACGGAATGTGAAAAGACTGACCTAAGAAATATGTCCTTGCCTTGTTATCTCCTGGCTCTGTTCCCTAAGCCACTGGCATAAAAACCCCTCACCCTAGGCAAGCGCAGCTTCCTGCCTGCGGCTAGTTGGCGCGGGAGCTCGCCCTCCCAAGAGAGAGAGCACAGTCCGTAAAACTTCTGTCTTTGTTTCCACTATGACGCTGCCTATTTTTTCTAGTGCCTCCGACCTTTTGTCTGATCTTACAATATACATATGCAGATACACATACATATACATATAGTGGAATATTATTCAGCCTTAAAGAAGAATGAAATTTTTACCTCTGTTTTAACCTGGATGAAATTTGACATTATGAAACATGATGCTAAATGAAATAAACCGGTTACAAAAGGACGAATACTGTGTGATTCCACTTATATGCGATACCTTGAGTGGTCAGATTCACAGAAACAGAAAGTAGAATGGTGGGTGCCAAAGCGGGCGGGGGGAGGGGGGAAGAGGACGTGGGAGTGGTTATTTAATGGTTGTGGACTTTCCACTGAGCAAGATGAGAAGGGTCAGGCGACGGACAG
This sequence comes from Galemys pyrenaicus, assembly GCA_019455555.1. Taxonomy (NCBI): domain Eukaryota; kingdom Metazoa; phylum Chordata; class Mammalia; order Eulipotyphla; family Talpidae; genus Galemys; species Galemys pyrenaicus. The sequence goes on along the minus strand of JAGFMF010011680.1, from coordinate 10,010,712 downwards.
AGGGCGTTGAGGGTGCCACGGAAGGAAACTACTTAACACCCCTGAACACTGCACTTTAATATGATTAAGGTGGTAAACTTTATATTACGTGTATTTTACCCCAATAAAAAAGTTGGGGAAAAATACTGTGATGTTCATAGCTTTTTAGAGCTAAAGTTAAAAAAGGAAAAAGTGGGGCCTCCCTGGTGCCGCAGGGCGTTGGGTTGCAGCACTGTGAAGCTGTCTGCAGCCACTGCAGCCTGAGTTTGATCCCCGGCCAGAGAGCTGAGCCACAGGGCATAGCAGACCTCTCCCGTGTCCCCACTGCTCCCCTCAGCAGTGTGTTTTAGTCTATCCACCTGTTCTGCTCCCCACTGTGTCTCTGGTGAATCCTTTCACCTACGTACCTATGGCCTATACCCCAGTTCTTGTATGAATAAACAAATCTAAAAAAAACCGGAAAACGCGTCCCTTTATTCCTGGTCTAATGTCTGTCAAGGAAAAAGAAACTAATGGTTTTCAGAAAAAATCAGTACTACTGTTCATAAGCTCTCCTTTTTCTAAAAGATACAGCACCCCATATTTGGGAATAAAATATACTATATAATAAATGTGAAAAATTTAGCAGTATGTGGAAATTGCTTAATACTGCCAATAAAAATTTAAAAGAATATCCTTTGGTAAATTTGCATTTTTTTAAAAAAAGATTTATTTGTTTATACATACAAGAACTGGGTCATAGGCCTGAGGTGCAGGGGTGACAGAGTGGGGAGCAGAACAGGCAGATCGACTGAAACACACTGTTGAGGGAAGCAGTGGGGAGACAGGAGAGGTCTGCTGCACCCTGTGGGTCAGCTCCCTGGGATCGAATTCGTGCTTCATTGGCTGTGCATTCCTTAACCCACTGAGCCACCAGGGAGGCCCCTGCTTTGTGTTTTGAACCATCTTTTTTTCTTATGTGGTCATTTTGTACTTACAACAGAATGTAAAATTTAGAATATATGAATATTATACACATGGGCTTAAAATTAAACTATGTTTAAATTTTTGTTGATGAAATAAATAAAACTTTAAGTTGTGTTACAACTCAATTGTGTCTTTAACAAATTGGTCCCTATAAAACTCAAAAAGTTACTATAAATGAATAGATCTATAGGACTTTTTTAGTTAAAAATCTCAGGTAAAGCTTTAAAAATGTAATATTTCTGTAATTCTTTTGACAGTAACATTAATACATTATATTTTAACCTTCATTTTGTGTTATTTTTGATAACCTCTTCCTTTGGGAACTTTGGACAGAAATGATAATGACTTTAAAAATCTCAGTTTATCCAAAGCCTTGTGAATAATTGGAGTTCAATAGGATATTACCTGTGATAAAAGAGAAATAATGTCATCATAGGCACATTAAATTTTTAGATGAATCTATCTGTCTATACAACCTAAACAACAAAAAACTACTTAGAATTATAACTCAAAAATGTTTTTTAAATTTGATCTTTATTACTCATATAAAATCTGTCAACACATAGATATTCTCCCTAATCTCCTAGGAGTATGATGAGCCTCCTTTGCTTTTTAGAATAACCAGTATTATATACTAATAATTAACTTGCACGCTGACAGTGATGCTAATAATGAAAATCATCTAGCCTCCCACACAAGAAAGTCGGTACCATGATATCTGAGCCTAAAAGAGTGTGTCCTCAACACACTCTGGCGTGAGCTCGAGTTGTGTAATTCTGTGTCCAAGTATAAAATAAACCGGTTCCTTCTGAAGCCCAAAATATGATTAGTTACTAGTTAAATCACTAACGTGTTATAAGGGCCTCCCTGGTGGCGCAGCGGCTTGAGCAACGCACTATGAAGCATCCGCAGTACAGGAGCGTGAGTTCAATCCCCGGCCAGGGAGGGGACCCCCAGGGCGCAGCAGACCTCTCCTGCCTCCCGCTGCCCCCTCAGCAGTGTGTTTCAGTAGATCTGCCTGTTTTGCTCCCCACTCTGGTGAATCATCTCACCCCCGCACCTCTGGCCTATACCCCAGTTCTTGTATGCATAAATAAATACATCTTTTAAAAAATGTGTTATCGTTTGACCTTTCATCTTCTCAGGTAAGATTTAATTATGTTTCAAAATTAAGGCTCTAAGGGCCTGCCCCGGTGGCGCAGTGGGTTAAGCAACGCACTATGAAGCAGATCGCAGCCACTGCAGCACGAGTTCGATCCCTGCTGCCAGCCAGGGAGGGGACCCACATGGCGCAGCAGACCTCTCCTGCCTGACCCGCTGCTGCCCTCAGCAGTGTACTTCCGTTGATCTGCCTGTTCTGCTCCCCGCTCTCTGTGGTGAATCCTCTCACCCCCCACACCTCTGGCCTGTACCCCAGTGCTTGTGTGCATAAATAAATATTTAAAAAAAAAACAAAATTAAGGCTCTAAATGCCTACCTAAGACAGTAATTTGACAGTTTGCTCTGACAGTCTCTCGTGCATACGCGTGTGCCTTACACAGACAGTGAACTTGTTCTGATGTTTATCGCTTCTTATTTTTTCCAACTATTCATTTAAAAAATGCCTGTCATCAGCCACGCCCTGGCAGGAGGCCCACAGTCGGACATGACTACGGATAAAAGGGAGAGCTGCAGGACCCTGGGGCACGAGCGCGGCTCGCTCTTCCAACAGCGGGTCCGGCGTGAGCCCGAGGCCGCCGAGGGAGTCCCCTGCGCTTGTCCTCGGCCGCCCGCACCCTTCTCGGGCCAGCCGCCTCGAGACGCGTTCCCTTGCCTTGGCCACTGCACGCGCGTGCCACGGGAGGGGGCCTGGCGAGTATAAAGGGTAAGTTATTAGCACACTAGCCCCTTCGATTTGAAAATAAAATCAAACAACTGCCCCAGCAAGCTGTGCACGTGTCTACGCAGTCACAGCCGGACGGGACGCCCCGCGCCCGCCAGGCAGGTGTGGACGCCACGCGGCACCGCGGGCAGCCGTGCGATGTCCTCCCCGCGCCAGCTGTACCGCCGGCGCCACGCTGGGCTTTATCTCGGGACTTTGAAAAAGCAAACGCTTGGAGTTTTAGTCCGGAGTTTGAGTTAGGGCTCCTCGCGTTACGGACGGACGGACCAGGGTGTGGATTTAGGCCTTGCCAAGGACGGGCTTCCGACTACCCGCCCTCAGGTGCGGGCGGCTCCGCCCAACTTCGCAGGTCAGGCCGCGAAGGGACACTGCGCGCCCCGAGGGGCAGCCGTGGGGATCGGAGCGGGTTCTGACCTGCTTGGCGCACAAACCCCCTGCAGACGGCCGGGCGCTTTGACACCGCTGAAGGACGCGCCTCTGCCCCCCAAGTCGGGCGAGGCCCGTTGACATTCGCCGCAGACACCGAGCGGCTCTCAGCGCGTTCCCGGACGTGTTAAATACGCTGCTGCGTGTGTTTCTGAACACCCTAAAGCTTTGCGTTTGCAGGGATTGATTATTTCTGAACAGGAAATAATCACAAGAATCTTAAACCACCCCACGGGAGCCCCATCTATAAATGTGTTCACTCTGCATGTATCTTCTCCTTTTTTAAAAAAAAAAAAGATTTATTTATTTATGCACACAAGAGCTGGGGTGCAGGCCAGAGTCGCGGGAGGTGAGAGGATCCACCAGAGACAAGTGGGGAGCAGAACAGGCAGACTGACTGAAACACACTGCTGAGGGGAGCAGCGGGAGGCAGGAGAGTCTGCTGCGCCCTGGGGGTCCCTCCCCGGCCAGCAACAGGGATCGAACGTGTGCTACAGTGACTGCCGTTTGCTTCATAGTGTGTTGCTTAACCCACTGCGCCATCAGGGAGGCCCTGCACGTATTTTCTCATGCAAACACGGAACTGGACAAGCCACAGAACAGACCCAAAGGTCACCTCCAGGAGAGAGGGAGGCAGGAGAAGGAAGCACTGGAGCTGCACTTGTCCAGTCGCCTTGCCCTGTGGACCCGCCTCTCCGGCTGCGCGCATGTTCAACATCAGACTAAAACAAACTTAGTCAACATGTACCGACAGTCTGTGTCCTCCTTTCTCTGTTCTTGATCAGTCAGTCCAGAGGGTATCGATTTTATTGATCTTGTCAGGGAACCAGCTTTCGGCCTCATTGATTTTCTGTAATGTTTGCCTGGTTCCTATTTTATTGATTTCTGCTCTTCTTTCTTTCCCTCTCCTTCCTTTGATAATTTGCTCTTCTTTTTCTAGTTACTTAAAGTGGAAGGCTGGTTGTAGAGATTTCTTCTTTTCTGAGAACAAATATTTGCACAGCTAGGAATCCCTAAGAATGTTGCTTGTGTGTGTATGTGCACGTATGTGTGAAGATGTGCTTTTAAAATACAGATTCGATTTCTTGAATCGACACAGGGACATTCAGAATGCCTGCTTCTTCTTGTGCCAGTTTGGTAATTTGTGTTTTGGGGTGGATTTTCAAGGAATGCGCCGCATGTTCCCTGAGGCCCCCCCCCACGGAACTAGGCTAGGACTGCAGCCTCCCTGAGCCCCGATAAGCCAGTGGGGGCCCATGCCGGCACAGCCCTCTGACCGCTGCTCTTCACCTGCCTTGCAAAAGTGTCTGGGCGGGGTATAAAAATGCTACCGACCTTTACATGTTAACCTTATAGCCTTCCACTTGCAAAATTCTCCTGTTCTTTCCGATCATTTATCCAGATGCTTTTGGGTTTTCTGTGTAACTGAATTGTCATCTACAAATAGTAAGGGCTTTATTTCCACTGTTGCTACCGCTATGCCCCTAATGAATTGTTTTCATGTTGTTGCATTGTCTAGAACCTCACGTACAGCCTTGGATAGCAGCGATGCCAGTGGACATACTTATTTCTGAGTTTAAAGGGAATACTGATACTTTCATTCATTTGAATTAGTATGTTTTATTGCGGTAACACTGGTTGATAACACTATATGCATTTAGCAGTGTCGCTCTGTGTCTCTTGAAATCTGACACCACACCCACCACCAAAGTTCTACTAACCTTCCATGGACATCCAATCCACACCTCTGCCACACCTCTGCCCGTTCCCCCCCACCACCCAGGAATGCTTCTACAGTACCCCTTTTTGAATCAAGTTTGTGCTATTTTTTCACACACATATGTTGGGTTTATAAAATTTTTTTCTCATTTATTAAGAGATTTTTATGCATGTGGGTGTTGAATTATATCATTCATACATTTTCCTACATCTATTATTTATATGAATTTCTCTCTCATAATCTTTTAATATGGTACATTACATTGTAGATTTTTTAATCACGTCTTCATTCCTGCTGTAAATTTACCTTGGTCACTGGGTATTATCTTTTTAATGCACAGTAGATTTGGCTTGATAACATTCTATATGGAATTTCTCATCTATCTTTGAGTGATTGTTCTTGCTCATGGTCTCTGTCTTGCTTTGACATCAGGCTTCTGCACAGTGCGTGTAACTGGATCATACTAAATTGGGTCCATCTGTTTCTGGAAAATTTGGTAAGAATTTTCCGGGCCTGGTGTTTCTTTACAGAAAGATTTTCAGTCATTGATTAACTTGTAAAAATGGTTTAGGACCATTCAAACTTTCGTTTCTTCTTGCATCCACTGTGATTAGTTGTATTTTTCTGAAAATCTAACTATTTTGTCCACATTCTCAGATTAGTTGGTATATCATTGTTAATTATAATCTTTTATCTTTTTCATCTATACTTTACCTGTGATTGTCTCTATTTTCACTCATAGTACTTATTCATGTCTTTTCTCTTGACCGATATTGCTAAAAGTGTGTTAGTTTTATTTGTTCTTTTCCAAATAACCAATGTACACTTTTTTTAAAAAAAGATTTATTTATTTATGCATACAAGAACTGGTGTACAGACTAGAGGTGTGGGGGATGAGAAGACTCACCAGAGACAGAGTGGGGAGCAGAACAGGCAGACTGACCAAAATACACTGCTGAGGGGAGCAGCGGGGAGACAGGAGAGGGCTGCTGCGCCCTGTGGGTCAGCTCCCTGGCCGGGGATCAAACTCATGCTGCAGAGGCTGTGGATGCTTCATAGTGCAGTGCTTAACCCCTTGCTTAACCACCAGGGAGGCCCCAATGTTCACTTTTTGATCAACTCTGCTGACTCTGTTTTCTATTTCATTGGTTTCTATTTTTATTCTCTTTCTATTCTGTTATTTATTTTCATACTTCTTAACATGACCATTTAGTTCCTTAATTTTAAGGCCTTCCTCCATTCTTACATAAGTATTTAAGCATCTCAGAGCAAAGAATTGCTGTAACCCCACATAATTTGAGATACAATGTTTCCATATCATTCTGTTCTAGTTATTTTAAATTTCCAGAATGACTTCTTTTATATGAGTTATTTGGCAGTTTGCTTTAAAGTTTCCAACTATGTAGGGGTTTTGTACTTGCCTTTTTGTAATTAGCTTCTAACTTAACTAAATTTTGCTCAGATGATGGTTTATCTAGTAACTACACAGTCACAGTGCATTGAGTTGACGTGATCAATCCTTGTTACCCCTCCATGTGTGATTGGAAAAAAAAGAAATTCTGGATAGACACATGCGAAAGAATGAAACTAGACCACTACGTCACACCACAGCCAAAAATTAATTCAAAATGAATTAAAGACTTGGCGTAAGACCTGAAATCCTAAAATAATAGAAGAAAGTGTGTGCAAAGCACTGAGACGTTGACACCAGCGATGTGCTTGGGGCTTTGACACCAAAGGAAACTATAGCAAAAGCAAAGAAATATGACAACAAACTAAATCGCTTCTGCGCAGCAACAGAAATAATCAGCAGGGGCCTCCCTGGTGGTGCAGTGGGTTGGACAGCTCACTATGAAGCAAACCGCAGCCACTGCTGCACGAGTTTGATACCTGCCCCGGCCAGGGAGGGGACCCACATAGCACAGCAGACCTCTCCTGCCTTGCCTGCTGCTGCCCTCGGCAGTGTGTTTCGGTCAGTCTGCCTGTTCTGCTCCCCGCTCTGTCTCTGGTGGATCCTCTCACTGCCCTGGACTCTGGCCTGTACCCCAGCTCTTGTATGCATAAATAAATAAATCTTAAAAAAAAAAAAGAAATAATCAGCAGAATGAAGCGCCCCTCCTGAGTGGGAGAAAATATTGGCATTTCATGCACGTGACAGGGGGCTCTATGAATGTGAACCCTGAAACAAAGGCAACGAGAGAAAGAACGAAACCAGACTACGCCGAAATGAAAACCTTCTGTGATGAAAGACACAGAGCGTGGAGAGGGACCCACAGGTGGGAGAACATTTTTGCAAATAATGCATCTGCTAAAGGATTCACATCCAGAGTCTCTAAAGAACGCCTACAACGCAAGCAAAACACCCACCCCATTAAAGAATGGGCAAAGGACTGAAGGCGTTTCTCCAAAAACGAGAGCAAGTCGTCAGGCGTGCAGGAGAAGACGCCGCCGCCACTCACGGAGTCACGGCGCTTTTGGCCTCGCCCGCCGTCAACATCCAGGGAGCACAAGTGCGGCTGAGGGGTGCGGGAGCCGAGCGCCCCGGGTGCCACTGGCGGGTGCACGACGATGCAGCCACTTTGGAAGATAGCGTGACGGGTCCCGGGAGCTCGCACATCGTCCTCGGTAGCTGTGGGCAATCGTGCTTGGGGTGGGCTCCCGGACTCTGTTCTGGGGGCACACACGCCCCAACGCTCCCAAGCAGGTGAAACAAGCACAGCCCCCCACCCGGGCTGACCAGTGATGGCAGCTCTCATCATGACTTCCTTTTTTAAATAAAAGATTTATTTATTATGCACACAAGCACTGGGGTACAGGCCAGAGGTGTGTGTGGGGGGTGAGAGGGTTCACCACAGAGAGCGGGGAGCAGAACAGGCAGATCAACGAAGTACACTGCTGAGGGGAGCAGCGGGCACAGCAGGAGAGGTCTGCTGCGCCATGTGGGTCCCCTCCCTGGCTGGCAGCAGGGATCGAACTCGTGCTGCAGTGGCTGTGGTTTGCTTCATAGTGTGTTGCCCAACCCACTGCGCCACCAGGAAGGCCCATATGACTTCCTTTTAAAAAAAAAATTACTTATTATGCACACAAGCACTGCGGTGCAGGTCAGGGCTGCGGGGCTGAGAGGATCCACCAGAGGCAGAGCAGGGAGCAGAACAGGCAGATCCACTGAAACACACGGCTGAGGGGAGCAGCGGGAGACAGGAGAGGTCTGCTAAACCCTGTGGGCCCCTCCCTGGCCGGGGATCGAACTCGTGCTTGTGCTGCAGCTTGATAGTGTTGAGACTGAACCCCTACGCCACCAGGGAGGCCTCTCTCATCATGACTTCTAACCATATGTGCACTCAAGATCAGAAAAGTAAAAACCATTTTTAATGCACTGTCAGCCGAGAAGAGATTATAAATCAGTCATATTTATTAAGCACTGATACCTTTGCAGTCTTTGCATACCCATATGCAAAAGTATCTGGACTCAGATTGGAATATAGATATTTTGTGACTGATTTTTTAGTTACTCTTGGTCAATTGAAAACATTTTTGCATGTCATTAAGTACCCTTTAGCAGCATCTTAAATGGAGTCATGCAGTGGTGTTGGATGGATAAACTTTAGTGGCCTCTCTTAGGATTTAAATCGCTCCTCTGATTTCCCTGTTATCAGGTGCTGGCTTAATGTCTTGTGGCCTAGTCTTTGTGCGAGCTTTCTCTCGGAGGAAATCCTCGGACATGGAGTGGACAGGACCTGCCAGAGTTGCACACGCAGCCTCCTCTGGCACTGGGGACCCCTCTCTTCTGTCAGCTGCCGCCTGGCCTGTCGCCCTTGGCCTTGAAGCTGCAGGCTCCTGGAAAACTGCCACAGAGCAGCCCCCACCTCGCGGGTGGCGGCCCCTGCCTGGGGTGGGTCGTTTTCTTTCTTCACGCCTCGCACTACAGGCCATTTCCCAGCTGGTCTCTCCCACGGGCGCCAGGCCCCACCGGAGAACAGCCTTGAGCCTGCTGCCACTTGGCACGCAGGTGTCACCGCTGCCCGACCAAGCCCGCAGAGCTGCAGCTCCTGGATTCGCCCTCTGCCCCAGGAGTCCATTTAGGGGCCCCGGGAGCAAAGCGGGTGCAGCCTGAGGCGAAGGGCAGGGGTGGCTGCTCGAGGGGTGAGCGGAGTGCAGGGCAGGAAAGGTCACGGGGCCGGAGGCCAAGAGCCCCTGAGGTGGCAGCAGGAGCGATGCTGGATTTCCTCCCAGCCCCAGCGGAGCCGGAGCCGCATCTGCTCGCGTCGCCCGCCTGTGATGGATGACGACGGCTCCTTCCACGCTCCTGACTGATGGGCCCTTCTTCCTCCAGCGCGTCCTTTGTCTGCACCTTCTGCTCTGCCGCGTGCACGTGTCTCCTTGGGCTGCTTTGCTGACGTGGCAGCTTGGCACGCCATTGCTTCTGGGGCCCCAGGCTTGGAGGACGAGCTGCTCAGGTATGCTGAGATGCAACCCGGTGCTGAGAACCGAAGACACCACACACCCGCCTTGGTTTCCTGTGACTGACGTGTGCCTGGCACGAATCCCGATAAATTCTGTGTCACCCAATGCCCATAAAACAGGCGGGAGAGTTGGTATATTTATAATCACGGCACAGCCTTGGCAAGAACATTCTGGAAAGGGGCTAGGGCTAGTGAGGACCAACTTCTCCGCTTGCCACTTTACCTCTCTGAAGAGCAGAGGGAGTGTCTACACCTGTGCCTTCCCCACTTCCCGCACAGCCTCTGCGTGGCCCAGCGGGCTCGCTTGGCCCCGCCCCTTCGAGCCCCGCACAGATGAGTTCAGTGGTTTGGGGAGAGCAGAACTGCGCGTGCAGGCTTGGAAAGTACAGCCAGACTGATGTGGAGTAAAGGGCAGTGGCTGGTGGGGAGGGACTCAAGAGCCCTGCAGGAAGGGGCAGAGGGGTGCAGTGCTGTGCTGGGGTGAGGGAGCCATTTTTGCAACCCTGTGTGGCGCCAGCAGGGCACAGAACAGGCCCCCGATGATGCCGGTCAAGGTGGAGGCCTGGAGCCCTGGATGGCTTTTTCAGGCTTTTATTGATCTTTACATCAGAGGCCACCAGGCACATGGCAGGTGAGGGTTGGGAGTAGGAGGCTGGCAGCGTGCTAGCCCCCGGCGCACCCCCACTCTCTGCGCTGCTGGGGCTCTGCTCTCGTCTCTACTGCTTATGTTCTCTCTGCTGGCGTCCTCCTGACGCCGCCCTGATACACCGCGTCTCAGCCCAGGTGCGCCACCTGCGCACGCCCACACCCTACTCCAGGTGCAGGGCCGCAGGTGTCCACCACCACACCATGGCGGGAGGGCAGAAGAGCCGACCACTTTTCACTGGCCCACACCCCGCTAGCCCACACTCCCACGCAGACCTCCTCCCAGAGGAACCAGCCCAAGCCCACATGGCAGGGCTTAAGCTTTGGCCAGTGACTGCTCTGCCCCTCAGGCCAGGCTCCGTGGCCGTCCTTCGCCGGGTGGGCCAGGCCTGCAGCGAGAGCAGCTTCCGGGCTGGCTGGCCTGGTGAGGCTGTCCGCTCCTCGCCCGCTCCCAGGCACCGCGTCCGGCCGGGCTGATGCCAAGGAGGCTCTTGCAGGCCCTGGGCCCCGATTCCCCCGTGCTGCGCTGGGCCGAGCGGGCCTCTCCGGAACGAGGAAGAGCAGCGAGGGCAGGCGGCCGCGCAGTCCCCACCCGCCGCCGGCCCGCGCCTCCTTCCGGAAGCCCCCGAAGCCCCGCCCGGGAACGTCCGGCGGCTCGCCTTCCGGACCGGCCTCCGCTCGCTGGCTGCGGCCGTCGCTCCCCTGCCGACCGCCCGCGCCGCGGCATGAGCCGCATCTACCAGGACGGCGCCCTCCGGAACCGCGCGGTGCGGAGCGCGCGGCTGCCCGGGGCCTGGGACCCCGCCGCGCACCAGGGGTAGGCGCGCCCCACCGCGGCGCCGGCTCCGCGGGGGGCGGGGCGGGGCGGGCGGAGGGCGGAGGGCGGCCCGCGCCCCCTCCTGGCCGCGCACCCAGGGCGAGCGGCCGGCCGCTCCCAGACAGGCCCGAGCCCGCGCTGCCTTCACGCCGACCTTTGTCCCCACCCGCCTCTGCCGCTCCGCGCTCCCCGCACCCCGCGCGGGGCTCCTCCGTGCAGTGGGGGCGCTGGGGGCCCCGCCACCAGACAGCCCTCGCCCAGGCCTGCGGGGTCCTCCCTGTGCAATTGCAAGCATGAGGGAAGGGGGGGGACAGCGCTCCATCCCAGCCAGGCATCACCCCCCTCTGCCATTGCCGGGTTCCAAAACAGGAAGCCCCAGGTGGGACTTTTATGAGAAGGGGGTCCAGAAGTAGGGCCAGCCCTCGGGGTCCCTTGGGTGGGCCACAGCGCCTGCGGGTGCCGGTTTCTCTATCCCAGAGGACATAAGCGTTGGCTGGTGACCACGGGCAGAGGAAAGTGCTGTAAAGAGCGGAGGAGAGACCACTCGCGCACCCCCAACTTCGTGAAATAAAGAAGCAAAGTCCTTCCTCTTTATGAAGCACCTGGTAGCTCACAAATCACCTCTGATTCCTGACCCGCCTAGTGGCCCTCAGGGGCTGTCACCCTCCCGCGCTCTCTCGCTCGGCGCCCGGGTCTGCAGGAGAGCAGCGCTGAGTCGAGGGGCCGTCTCTGCCGCAGCACCCGGCCTTGCCGCCTCCCGGAGATGGGGCCCAGTGTGGCGCGCCCGGTGGCCAGGAGAGACCCGTGGCCCCTGCGCCGCCTGCGTGGACGTGGGTGGTGGCTCCGAGGCACCGGCCGTGGACGTGGGTGGTGGCTCCGAGGCAGGGCCAGCTGACCCCTGCGTTCCTCCTCCGCAGGGGGCCGGGTATCCTGCTGGAGGGGGAGCTGGTGGACGTGTCCCGCCACAGCATCGCAGATGCCCACGGCCGGAAGGTGAGGGGCTCCGGGGCGTCCTGCTGGCCTCTGGCCTCTGCCTCCAGCCGACGAGGCCTCTCTCTGGGCAGGGCAACACTCGGGACCGGCTCTCTCCTTGAGGGGCTCACGGAGAGGTGGGAGGCGGCCAGGCCACCAGCCAGCGGCGGAGGGCGCGTGGGCGGAAAGCACGTGCGGCTGTGCTGGCACCAGGGCCGGAGTCTGCTGGCAGGAGCGGGAGAGGTGCGGGTGAGGCGGGTCCTGGGAGTGCAGGGGCGCGGGAACCCTCTGAGGGCCCTGTCGCCTCTGAATCAGGGTGCGGTTCAGTCTGGGCGTGCGGGCGGCTCGGCCTCCTCTCCCTGGCCCGCCTGCCACGTGCTCGCGTGGGCGGTGGCCCGTGTGGCCGGGCTCGCTGGCCTTCCCCTTGCCCGAGCCAGCCCTGCGCCTGGGATGCCCCGCCCCCGGAGGTCAGCCCCACTTGACTGCTGGGTCACGGACCCCTGCGTTTTTTCCTTTCTGTGGGATCCACGTTTTTCCTTTTGGTAAAATCAAGAAAATGTGTTTCGTGCGGGGTGACACAGGAAGGGTACCCGGCGCCGGCTGTGGGTCTCTCTGTGGAGCTGGGCCTGGCTGCCATGTGGGGACCGGAGCTCTGACACCTGCTGGTGCTGGCGGGAGCGCGAGGGGGCGGGGCGTCTGGGGCGGGGCGTCTGGACCGGCCCTGGCTCACACTGGGCACTGGCCAGGCCCCAGAACTGGCCCCACATATGGCCGCCCTGCCCGGGGCAGCGCTGGGGGTCAGCAGTTCAGGGAGAGTCCAGCCAGCCCGGGAGACTGACCCTGCGTGGTGGGTGGGGGCTGCGGGCTGAGAGGTGTCGCTTTTTTTTTTTTTTCCAAAGATTTATTTATGCATACAACCACTGGGGTACATGCCAGAGGAGTGGGG